>JAOPHQ010004262.1:0-41073 GCA_030340625.1 Merluccius polli | reverse complement strand
TAGGGTTAGGTTAGGGTTAGGGTTAGGTTTGTATAATTATCTCGATGACCCCCCCCCCACCTCGTCGACGACTGGGCAGTTGAATGGGGGATCAAGGCAATGCACTCGCAAAATCATCCGCGGCTCTCTTTTCCCATATTACCAAACAATGAAATGTATGTTTGTCTTGTTGTGAATGCCAACTGATTTTGAATTATAGACTTGAAGTTACATTATAAAATGTATGGAAGTCAATAGGAGTTTTTGAGTCTGGTTAGGTTGGAGTACGTCATGTATTGGTATATATTTTATTTTTTTATTTCATGGCTGGAGAGCGTTGGGATTGAAAGGGTTTAATTATTATCTTGGCCTGTTTTGGGAATATTTTGTGGTTCTGTGTCTTATTTCTTTGATAAAGAGTTCATGTTGAGTTCAAATAGATTTAGAAAACTATTTTCATTGTTTTGGGGGGGACTTGAGTTGCGTTGTTGATTGGCGTTAGTAAGAGTCATCGTCTGAGTTGAATTGGGTTTAATAGCCTATTTGCCTTTTTCTTGGGTTGGGATTGGTTTGTAATTGTGGTTTAGTATATCTAAAATCAAGAGTCATAGTCTGATTGTGGTATTACCGGGAAAGGATTGGTTTTTTAGATTATTACGTTCTGTTATCTAGTTTTTGAATGGGTTGCATAACTGGTTTAGTATAACCGTGCTATCGAAATGTTAGGACACATCATCAGTAGTGGACCTCGGGATCATAGGATGTTTCGGCCATTACCAACTAGACACCCTCACCCAAGGAAGGCCCTCCTGAGAGTGATCATTTCTCAGGATGTGTCAGATCCAAAATAGAATTGGGTTAGGGTTTGAATAATTGAGGGGTGATCATGTGATCATGTGAGTTTTAAGGTTTTTCATTTTCTCTATCAGAGGTAGGTGAAACTGTATTTAATTATTACATTGTTTTATTTATGAAGAGTAATTTCTTTTCAGGAGGTAAGTATAACAGTTTTTTTTGAGTGAATATTGTTTTAGTTATGAAACTAACTGTGCGTATTCTATTGTTTTTGTTACAGGCGGTCGCTGAGTTACCACGGGAATCCAGACAGGTTTCTCCGAGTTTTGGATAAGGCTGGTTTGGAGGTAAGTCTTGGATACGAGTCTACTAATTTGTTAATTAGGGAGAGAAAAGAGGGGGTCTAAGGGCCCTGAAGGTCTTGGGTTGCGAACTGAAGGGTCAAGCTAGTAGGATGTACTAAGGGATGGAGAGTAGAATGGTCCTAGGTCCCGTTGCATCCACGGCCTAGTCACCTAAGCCGGACTAGGGGACGGAGAGTGGAGAGGTCCTAGGTCCCGTTGCATCCACGGCCTAGTCACCTAAGCTGGACTAGGGGATGGAGAATTTAGGGGTTGGAGAATTTAAAATTGAAGATCAATTGGTTTGGGGTAGGTAGGATTCAACCGTGTGTGGTGTAAGATGGGCTGTTGTGTGAGTGAGGCTAACCCTCGTAGAAGACTGGGTAACGATTAAGGTCCTGATACCCTGGACCACCACACCCTGCGTGCTGTTCCTAGAGTCGGAACCCAGGGGGGCCGCATACTTACCCCCTGACCAGCACAAACCAGTTGTTAACACCGCTAGGTAGCTCTGGTTTGGCCAATCAGGGCTGGAGTCAGGGTCTCATCAGTTGAAGGGTTCAGGTGAACTAACAAATAAAACTTACCGTGTGTCGCCCTAGAATGGAAAGGATTAGTACAAACACAATGTCCTGTCTACCTCTCCCCCCCAGGGTCCCGTCCAGGAATGAAAAAGGACCAGCCCCGGACTAGCGGTGCCTTCCAAATCCACCCCCGGACAAAAGGGACCAAGGCCAGCCGTGACCAGCACTGCCTCCCCGGTCCCTTAAGAGACCCGTACTAACCCTAACAAGCATGGGGCGTCCCCCCCATCAGAACAACCAGGACCAGCCCCAACAGAGTGGTGCCTTCCCAGTCATCCCATGGGGCAAGAAGGACCAAGGCCAGCCGTGACCGAGCACTGCCTCCCCGGTCCCCCTAAGGAACCCATACTCACCCTAGCCAGCATGGGGTGTCCCCCCCATCAGAATAACCAGGACCAGCCCCAACAGAGTGGTGCCTTCCCAGCCATCCCATGGGGCGAGAAGGACCAAGGCCAGCCGTGACAGAGCACTGCCTCCCCGGTCCCCCTAAGGAACCCAAGCCAGCAATATTTCAGTGAAGGGTGTCCCGGGAAAGACTAGGACCAGCCCCGTCAAGCGGTGCCTTCCCAGTCAGTCCCAGGGCAGGAAGGGCCAAGGCCAGCCGTGACAAAGCACTGCCTCCCCGGTCCCTCCAGGACCCCACACTGAAATAGTGTTTAAAAGCAATTACTGTGCCCCATACACCGCTCGACTACAGTAATTGTGAATAAACCAATTCCTGTGCCCCATACACCGCACGACTACAGAAATTGTGAAGGAAACTCACCATAGAGGAGACTCAATGGCTCGATTTCCTTACCCAACCTGTAGATTCGTTGGGGTAGTCTTTGCCCGGCGTAACCTTGTCCATACTGGTACTGATAAATTAATGCGCGCAGAACTGTATTCTGGGCAATCGGCGTGATATTTTTCTCCAATCATAAATGTTGTAAGTTACCGTCCAATCAGAGAGTCAGTTCTTGGGCAGGGTTACCCACAATGCATCCCTAATTGCATGGTTAATGCCCCAGAACCGCGGTGGAGAGGTGAGTACGTTTTTCCTAGGGCTGAATTGTTGTAGAGGAAAAACAACTTGTAAAATGTAAATGTCTATCTAGAGGGTACCATGCCCTAACTTACCCAAAGAAAAACCCAGGGGTTTTTTTCTAGGGGTTGGGGCTAGAACTCAGTTCCAGGTCAGTTTTAAGCCAAGAGGTTTTAAAGGGCTAAGGAACGTGGGGTATTTAAATCAGGGGCGGGGTTTTAATTAAGGGGGGTTTTTTTTGTGTTGGGTTAAGGAATAAAATTGTAATAAAGTCAGAAAGGGGAGTTGAAGGGTGATGGTGAGGGTTAGTAACTTTTGTTCTGAAGGTCTTAGAGATGTTATGGTTGGTTTTGCACAATAAAACAATCCGGACAGTGTAAAACCAATTAGCGCCGCAAACCGGAAACGGTAATGGCGAAGTAGCGCTACTTCCGGGTGGGGAGATTCTAATCGGAAAATGACGGGAGTATTACCCATACTAAATTAGCAGTAGTGATGTCGGCTGCCGGGCTCTCTACGAGGTTCAGACAGAAAGTTATTTAAGGAAACCATGTGATTTGGACTCAAAAAAGAAGGTGAAGGAGGACTTGAAACAGGTGAGGTGGTGAAACTTATTTTATTCTGGATAAAGTGGAAGGAAAGGAGCAATAAGAAGCAGAGTCCAATGAAGTGTGTTTGTGTGAAATAAAGGAATTACAAAGATTTACCTGGTGTGTTCTTCTTGGGGGGGGGTCGAGGATGGGATGTGAGGGAGAGATACAGGACACAGGAGATATGAGTCTTCCCCCTGGATTGTGATCAATTTATCCCAATGATCATATGTCCCCTGGAAGAACACTAAGTATTGTAAAAGTGAAGAGTAAGTAGGAGATAGGGTTGGAAAGGGTAGATAGTTCAGGTTAGGGTAGAGGGTTGGAGGATTTAGGTAAAGGCTTAGGTGAAATGTTAAAGTTGGAAGGTTAGAATGGGGTTGTTTTAGGGTTAAAGGGTGGGAAGGGTTCAGGTTAGGGGTTAAAGATAGGATCAGGTAAAGTTAGGTTAAGTTTAGGGCTTAGGGTAGGGTTAGGGATTAAGGTAAGGGGGTTAGGTTCAGGATTATAGTTTGGTTAGGTTTTTGTGGAGTTAGGGGGTTATGGTCAGGGTTAGAGGGTTAACGGGGTCAGTAAGGGGTTATGGTCCGGGTAGGGTTAGGTACGGGGGTTAGGTTTTAGGATACGGTCTAGGGTTAGGGTTAGGGTTAGGGTTAGGGTTAGGTGTAGGGTTAGGGTTAGGGTTAGGGTTAGGGTTAGGGTTTAGGGTTAGGGTTGGGTTAGGGTTGGGTTAGGGTTAGGGTTAGGGTTAGGTTACAGGCTCAGCGAGGTAATGGGTACCCCTACCCACATGCGAATATCTTTCAGATAGGAATATCCCATGTGGATGAAACAAGTTCTACCCCCCCTAAATGAGGCCTAAAAATCACAATGAGCCCACCCCCAACGTCTCCATGACTTCCGGTTCCGGAGATACGGCCGTTTTTTTTTGTTTTTTTTGCATATCTCGGAACGGAAAGGGGGATCGACATGGGACCACATCAGGCGTGTTCAGAGACCACGAATTAGGTCTGACGCCACCCACTTAGAAGTCGCCATGACCTTTGGTTCCGGAGATATAGCCGTTTAAAGTTTCCCCATTGAAACACGAATGGGGAAAATCAAAATTGTTCTAAGTCCAAAGTGTGTTCCAAAAACAGTGCCCACAGAAAGTGTATAGGAGTACGTTTCGGAGCATTTGGAGTCGATTGGTACCCACATTTTGTGACATAAAAAATTAGGGTTAGGGTTGTGTGTGTGTGTAACACTCACCACCTGATCAGCACAAACAGTTGTTAACACCGCTAGGTAGCTCTGGTTTGGCCCAATCAGGACCGAAGCTCTGTTCTGATGATGAAGCCACGTCAGCTCCATACAGCGCAGGGTGCTAAACAACACGTTAAGCTAAAAAGCCTTTATCCTGTGCCACATACACCGCACGACCCCAGGAATGGCTTTTAGAAAAAACTCCATATTCATGTTATAGTCTAATCTCCAGGTGTTAACTTCAATAACGGTTTCAATATTGATTAACATAATTGTGTTGTATTCTTCTGATGGGTAATGGTATCCATCCTGTCCAATCAGAATCTTGATTCGTGACTTCGTTAAGGAATTAACACTAGGAGAGTGATTTCGCGATATGATTACCCAGAATGCAACGCATTGTTTATTTGCATTAACCCTCCCCTAAACGCGTTTTGGGTAATAACTTTAGTTTATATAGGTCGTAAAGACACCCAGGTTGGTTCTACCCCCACTAAATCAGGTACGCGCTATCCAATGGAACCCACCTCAACGCTCTACGTGAACCGGAAGTACCTTAAAACGCTCGATCTTGAGGCGGAGATGCAGTCTGCTGTATCTCTGGAATGGAACGTCGTATTAAGTCAGGGACAAGACTGCCGTTGTTCCGAGTCGCCACAAACCATCCTGACGGACGCTGTTTCCGAATTCCTATGATATTCAGAAAATCAGATATGAAAAGAAATGAATAACACAGACGTGATGGTGGTTATGTTCGGGTATAGAGTCAGAGATGGATCTGAGAGGCCTCAGATCCATATTGGCATCAGACCACACTCCCGTGTTTAGAGATAGATTAGAGTTGAGTTAGGGTTAGATAAGGTGGAATAAAGGTTTAAGGGAAAGGTTAGGGTTAGGGCAATGGGGGGTTAGTTAGAGATAGATCTGAGAGGCCCTCAGAGCAAGGGTTAGGGTTAGAGGGGTTATGTTAGGTAAGATAGAGTGAGTGGTTAGGGGTTAGGGTAAAGGGATAGGGATGGGGTTAAGGGTTAGGGTTAGAGGGTTATGGTTAGGTAAGATAGAGTGAGTGGTTAGGGTTAGGGTCAAAGGTTTCGGATGGGGTTAAGGGTTAGGATTTAGGGGTTATGGTTAAGGGTTAGGGTTAGGGCTAGGGGTTAAGGTTAGGGTTAGGTAAGATAGAGCGAGGGGTTAGGGTTAGGGTAAAGGTTAGGGATGGGGTTAAGGGTTAGGGTTAGAGGGTTATGGTTAGGTAAGATAGAGTGAGTGGTTAGGGTTAGGGTAAAGGTTAGGGATGGGGTTAAGGGTTAGGGTTAGGGTAGGGTTAGGGGTAGGGTTAGAGGGTTAGGGTTAGGGTTAGGGTTAGGGTTAGGGGTTAGGGGCTTCAGGGGTTAGGGGTTAGGGTTAGGGTTAGGGTTAGGGTTAGGGTTCAGGGTTAGGTCATGGGGATGAAAAACCACTCGAAGTGATACTATCGGGAATAACTCGAGAACGGTAAGTCCGATCGACTTCAATCCACTTTCTATGCCCACTAAGTAGGCCGTTCCGGACAGTTTGGAACCATCCCCAAGGTTCTAGGACTTACGGTTCCCGAGATAGAAAAATCACATTTTCGAAGTGATACTATCGGGAATAACTCGAGATCGGAAAGGGAGAGAAGACATGGTTCTGATATCCATAGAAAGGCGTCTTGGGAAGGCGCATCCGGGGATCACCTTCAACCTCCCATATGGGACCATATAGTTCCGGAGTTATTCCAAAAAGTTATCATGTCATATGAAGTGATGAAAATTTTCCTAAGTGTTTAGGGTTAGGGTTAGGGTTAGGGTTAGGGTTAGGGTTAGGGTTAGGTTTGTATAAGTTATCTCGATGACCCCCCCCCCCACCTCGTCCGACGACAGGGCAGTTGAATGGGGGATCAAAGGCAATGCACTCGCCAATAACTAGTCATCGCGGCTCTCTTTTTCCCATATTACCAAACAATGAAATGTATGTTTGTCTTGTTGTGAATGCCAACTGATTTTGAATTATAGACTTGAAGGTTTACATTATAAAATGTATGGAAGTCAATAGGAGTTTTGAGTCTGGTTAGGTTGGAGGTACGTCCATGTATTGGCATATATATTTATTTATTTAAATAAATAAGATTCATGGCTGGAGCGAGCGTTAACTGGGATGAAACGGGTTTAATTATCCTATCTTACGTCTGGCCCTGTTTTGGAATATTTTGTGGTTCTGTGTCTTATTTCTTTGATAAAGAGTTCATGTTGAGTTCAAATAGATTTAGAAAACTATTTTCATTGTTTTGGGGGGGACTTGAGTTGCGTTGTTGATGGCGTTAGTAAGAGTCATCGTCTGAGTTGAATTGGGTTTAATAGCCTATTTGCCTTTTTCTTGGGTTGGGATTGGTTTGTAATTGTGGTTTAGTATATCTAAAATCAAGAGTCATAGTCTGATTGTGGTATTAACCGGGAAAGGATTGGTTTTTTAGATTATTACGTTCTGTTATCTAGTTTTTGAATGGGTTGCATAACTGGTTTAGTATAACCGTGCTATCGAAATGTTAGGAACATCATCAGTAGTGGACCTCGGGATCATAGGATGTTTCGGCCATTACCAACTAGACAACCCTCACCCCAAGGAAGGCCTCCTGAGAGTGATCATTTCTCAGGATGTGTCAGATCCCAAAATAGAATTGGGTTTAGGGTTTGAATAATTGAGGGGTGATCATGTGATCATGTGAGTTTTAAGGTTTTTCATTTTTCTCTATCTGAGGTAGGTGAAACTGTATTTACTTATTACATTGTTTTATTTATGAAGAGTAATTTCTTTTCAGGAGGTAAGTATAACAGTTTTTTTTTGAGTGAATATTGTTTTAGTTATGAAACTAACTGTGCGTATTCTATTGTTTTTGTTACAGGCGGTCGCTGAGTTACCACGGGAATCCAGACAGGTTTCTCCGAGTTTTGGATAAGGCTGGTTTGGAGGTAAGTCTTGGATACGAGTCTACTAATTTGTTAATTAGGGAGAGAAAAGAGGGGGTCTAAGGGCCCCTGAAGGTCTTGGGTTGCGAACTGAAGGGTCAAGCTAGTAGGATGTACTAAGGGATGGAGAGTAGAATGGTCCTAGGTCCCGTTGCATCCACGGCCTAGTCCACCTAAGCCGGACTAGGGGACGGAGAGTGGAGAGGTCCTAGGTCCCGTTGCATCCACGGCCTAGTCACCTAAGCTGGACTAGGGGATGGAGAATTTAGGGGTTGGAGAATTTAAAATTGAAGATCAATTGGTTTGGGGTAGGTAGGATTCAACCGTGTGTGGTGTAAGATGGGCTGTTGTGTGAGTGAGGCTAACCCCTCGTAGAAGACTGGGTAACGATTAAGGTCCTGATACCCTGGACCACCACACCCTGCGTGCTGTTCCTAGAGTCGGAACCCAGGGGGGCCGCATACTTACCCCCCTGACCAGCACAAACCAGTTGTTAACACCGCTAGGTAGCTCTGGTTTGGCCAATCAGGGCTGGAGTCAGGGGTCTCATCAGTTGAAGGGTTCAGGTGAAATAACAAATAAAACTTACCGTGTGTCGCCTAGAATGGAAAGGATTAGTACAAACACAATGTCCCTGTCTACCTCTCCCCCCCAGGGTGTCCCGTCCAGGGAATGAAAAAGGACCAGCCCCCGGACTAGCGGTGCCTTCCAAATCCACCCCCCGGACAAAAGGGACCAAGGCCAGCCGTGACCAGCACTGCCTCCCGGTCCCTTAAGAGACCCGTACTAACCCTAACAAGCATGGGGCGTCCCCCCCATCAGAACAACCAGGACCAAGCCCCAACAGAGTGGTGCCTTCCAGTCATTCCCATGGGGCAAGAAGGACCAAGGCCAGCCGTGACCCGAGCACTGCCCTCCCCGGTCCCCCTAAGGAACCCATACTCACCCTAGCCAGCATGGGGTGTCCCCCCATCAGAATAACCAGGACCAGCCCCCAACAGAGTGGTGCCTTCCCAGCCATCCCCATGGGGCGAGAAGGACCAAGGCCAGCCGTGACAGAGCACTGCCTCCCCGGTCCCCCTAAGGAACCCAAGCCAGCAATATTTCAGTGAAGGGTGTGTCCCGGGAAAGACTCGGACCAGCCCCGTCAAGCGGTGCCTTCCCAGTCAGTCCCAGGGCAGGAAGGGCCAAGGCCAGCCGTGACAAAGCACCTGCCTCCACGGTCCCTCCAGGACCCCACACGGAAATAGTGTTGCTAAAAGCAATTACTGTGCACCATACACCGCTCGACTACAGTAATTGTGAATAAACCAATTCCTGTGCCCATACACCGCACGACTACAGAAATTGTGAAGGAAACTCACCATAGAGGAGACTCAATGGCTCGATTTCCTTACCCAACCTGTAGATTCGTTGGGGTAGTCTTTGCCCGGCGTAACCTTGTCCATACTGGTACTGTTAAATTAATGCGCGCAGAACTGTATTCTGGGCATCGGCGTGATATTTTTCTCCAATCATAAATGTTGTAAGTTACCGTCCAATCAGAGAGTCAGTTCTTGGGCAGGGTTACCCACAATGCATCCTAATTGCATGGTTAATGCAGAACCGCGGTGGAGAGAGGTGAGTACGTTTTCCTAGGGCTGAATTGTTGTAGAGGAAAAACCAACTTGTAAAATGTAAATGTCTATCTAGAGGTACCATGCCCTAACTTACCCAAAGAAAAACCCAAGGGGTTTTTTCTAGGGGTTGGGGCTAGAACTCAGTTCCAGGTCAGTTTTAAGCCAAGAGGTTTTTTAAAGGGCTAAGGAACGTGGGTATTTAAATCAGGGGCGGGTTTTAATTAAGGGGGGGTTTTTTTTGTTTTGGGGTTAAGGAATAAAATTGTAATAAAGTCAGAAAGGGGAGTGAAGGGTGATGAGGTGAGGGTTAGTAACTTTGATTCTGAAGGTCTTAGAGATGTTATGGTTGGTTTTGCACAATAAAACAATCCGGACAGTGGTAAACCAATTAGCGCCGCAAAACCGGAAACGGAAATGGCGGAAGTAGCGCTACTTCCGGTGGGGAGATTCTAATCGGAAAATGACGGGAGTATTACCCATACTAAATTAGCAGTAGTGGATGTCGGCTGCGGCTCTCTACGAGGTTCAGACAGAAAGTTATTTAAGGAAAACCATGTGATTTGGACTCAAAAAAAGAAGGTGAAGGGAGGACTTGAAACAGGTGAGGTGGTGAAAATTATTTTATTCTGGATAAAGTGGAAGGAAAGGAGCAATAAGAAGGCAGAGTCAAAGAAAGTGTGTTTGTGTGAAATAAAGAGAATTACAAAGATTTACCTGGTGTGTTCTTTTGGGGGGGGGTCGAGGGATGGGATGTGAGGAGAGATACAGGACACAGGAGATATGAGTCTTCCCCTGGATTGTGATCAATTTATCCCAATGATCATATGTCCCCTGGAAGAACACTAAGTATTGTAAAAGTGAAAGGTAAGTAGGAGATAGGGTTGGAAAGGGTAGAATAGTTCAGGTTAGGGTAGAGGGTTGGAGGATTTAGGTAAGGCTTAGGTGAAAAGTTAAAGTTGGGAAGGTAGAATGGGTTGTTTTAGGGTTAAAGGGTGGGAAGGGTTCAGGTTAGGGGTTAAAGATAGGATCAGGTAAAGTTAGGTTAAGTTTAGGGCTTAGGGTAGGGTTAGGGATTAAGGTAAGGGGGTTAGGTTCAGGATTATAGTTTGGTTAGGTTTTTGTGGGTTAGGGGGGTTATGGTCAGGGTTAGAGGGTTAAGGGGGTCAGTAAGGGGTTATGGTCCGGGTAGGGTTAGGTACGGGGTTAGGTTTTAGGATTAAGGTTAGGGTTAGGGTTAGGGTTAGGGGTTAGGGTTAGGGTTAGGGTTAGGGTTAGGGTTAGGGTTAGGGTTAGGGTTAGGGTTGGGTTAGGGTTAGGGTTAGGGTTAGGGTTAGGGTTAGGTTACAGGCTGCAGCGAGGTAATGGGTACCCCTACCCACATGCGAATATCTTCAGATAGGAATATCCCATGTGGATGAAACCAAGTTCTACCCCCCCTAAATGAGGCCTAAAAATCACAATGAGCCCACCCCCAAGTCTCCATGACTTCCGGTTCCGGAGATACGGCCGTTTTTTTTTTGTTTTTTTTGCCATATCTCCGGAACGGAAAGGGGGATCGACATGGGACCACCTCAGGCGTGTTCAGAGACCACGAATTAGGTCTGACGCCACCCACTTAGAAGTCGCCATGACCTTTGGTTCCGGAGATATAGCCGTTTAAAGTTTCCCCATTGAAACGAATGGGGAAAAATCAAAAATTGTTTTAAGTCCAAAGTGTGTTCCAAAAACAGTGCCCACAGAAAGTGTATAGGAGTACGTTTCGGAGCATTTGGAGTCGATTGGTACCCACATTTTGTGGACATAAAAATTAGGGGTTAGGGTTGTGTGTGTGTGTAACACTCACCACCTGATCAGCACAAACCAGTTGTTAACACCGCTAGGTAGCTCTGGTTTGGCCAATCAGGACCGAAGCTCTGTTCTGATGATGAAGCCACGTCAGCTCCATACAGCGCAGGGTGCTAAACAACACGTTAAGCTAAAAAAGCCTTTATCCTGTTGCCACATACACCGCACGACCCCAGGAATGGCTTTAGAAAAAACTCCATATTCATGTTATAGTCTAATCTCCAGGTGTTAACTTCATAACGGTTTCAATATTGATTAAACATAAATTGTGTTGTATTCTTCTGATGGGTAATGGTATCCATCCTGTCCAATCAGAATCTTGATTCGTGACTTCGTTAAGGAATTAACACTAGGAGAGTGATTTCGCGATATGATTACCCAGAATGCAACGCATTGTTTTATTTGCATTAACCCCTCCCCTAAACGCGTTTTGGGTAATAACTTTAGTTATATAGGTCGTAAAGACACCCAGGTTGGTTCTACCCCCCACTAAATCAGGTACGCGCTATCCAATGGAACCCACCTCAACGCTCTACGTGAACCGGAAGTACCTTAAAAACGCTCGATCTTGAGGCGGAGATGCAGTCTGCTGTATCTCTGGAATGGAACGTCGTATTAAGTCAGGGACAAGACTGCCGTGTTCCGAGTCGCCACAAACCATCTGACGGACGCTGTTTCCGAATTCCTATGATATTCAGAAAATCAGATATGAAAAGAAAATGAATAACCACAGACGTTACTGGTGGTTATGTTCGGGTATAGAGTCAGAGATGGATCTGAGAGGCCTCAGATCCCATATTGGCATCAGACCACACTCCCCGTGTTTTAGAGATAGATTAGAGTTGAGTTAGGGTTAGATAAGGTGGAATAAAGGTTTAAGGGAAAGGTTAGGGTTAGGGCAAGGGGGTTAGTTAGAGATAGATCTGAGAGGCCCTCAGAGCAAGGGTTAGGGTTAGAGGGTTATGGTTAGGTAAGATAGAGTGAGTGGTTAGGGTTAGGGTAAAGGATAGGGATGGGGTTAAGGGTTAGGGTTAGAGGGTTATGGTTAGGTAAGATAGAGTGAGTGGTTAGGGTTAGGGTAAAGGTTCGGGATGGGGTTAAGGGTTAGGATTAGGGGTTATGGTTAAGGGTTAGGGTTAGGGCTAGGGGTTAAGGTTAGGGTTAGGTAAGATAGAGCGAGGGGTTAGGGTTAGGGTAAAGGTTAGGGATGGGGTTAAGGGTTAGGGTTAGAGGGTTATGGTTAGGTAAGATAGAGTGAGTGGTTAGGGTTAGGGTAAAGGTTAGGGATGGGGTTAAGGGTTAGGGTTAGGGTTAGGGTTAGGGTTAGGGTTAGAGGGTTAGGGTTAGGGTTAGGGTTAGGGTTAGGGTTAGGGGTTAGGGGTTAGGGGTTAGGGTTAGGGTTAGGGTTAGGGTTAGGGTTAGGGTTAGGTATGGGGATGAAAACCACTCGAAGTGATACTATCGGGAATAACTCGAGAACGGTAAGTCCGATCGACTTCAAACCACTTTCTATGCCCACTAAGTAGGCCGTTCCGGACAGTTTGGAACCATCCCCAAGGTTCTAGGACTTACGGTTCCCGAGATAGAAAAATCACCATTTTCGAAGTGATACTATCGGGAATAACTCGAGATAGGAAAGGGAGAGAGACATGGTTCTGATATCCATAGAAGCGTCTTGGGAAGGCGCATCCGGGGATACCTCAACCTCCCATATGGGGACATATAGTTCCGGAGTTATTCCAAAAAGTATCATGTCATATGATGTGATGAAAATTTTCCTAAGTGTTTAGGGTTAGGGTTAGGGTTAGGGTTAGGGTTAGGGTTAGGGTTAGGGTTAGGTTTGTATAAGTTATCTCGATGACCCCCCCCCACCTCGTCCGACGACTGGGCAGTTGAATGGGGGATCAAAGGCAATGCACTCGCCAATAACTAGTCATCCGCGGCTCTCTTTTCCCATATTACCAAACAATGAAATGTATGTTTGTCTTGTTGTGAATGCCAACTGATTTTGAATTATAGACTTGAAGGTTTACATTATAAAATGTATGGAAGTCAATAGGAGTTTTGAGTCTGGTTAGGTTGGAGGTACGTCCATGTATTGGCATATATATTTATTTATTTAAATAAATAAGATTCATGGCTGGAGCGAGCGTTAACTGGGATGAAACGGGTTTAATTATCCTATCTTACGTTGGCCTGTTTTGGGAATATTTTGTGGTTCTGTGTCTTATTTCTTTGATAAAGAGTTCATGTTGAGTTCAAATAGATTTAGAAAACTATTTTCATTGTTTTGGGGGGGACTTGAGTTGCGTTGTTGATTGGCGTTAGTAAGAGTCATCGTCTGAGTTGAATTGGGTTTAATAGCCTATTTGCCTTTTTCTTGGGTTGGGATTGGTTTGTAATTGTGGTTTAGTATATCTAAAATCAAGAGTCATAGTCTGATTGTGGTATTAACCGGGAAAGGATTGGTTTTTTTAGATTATTACGTTCTGTTATCTAGTTTTTGAATGGGTTGCATAACTGGTTTAGTATAACCGTGCTATCGAAATGTTAGGACACATCATCAGTAGTGGACCTCGGGATCATAGGATGTTTCGGCCATTACCAACTAGACACCCTCACCCAAGGAAGGCCCTCCTGAGAGTGATCATTTCTCAGGATGTGTCAGATCCAAAATAGAATTGGGTTTAGGGTTTGAATAATTGAGGGGTGATCATGTGATCATGTGAGTTTTAAGGTTTTTCATTTTTCTCTATCTGAGGTAGGTGAAACTGTATTTAATTATTACATTGTTTTATTTATGAAGAGTAATTTCTTTTCAGGAGGTAAGTATAACAGTTTTTTTTTGAGTGAATATTGTTTTAGTTATGAAACTAACTGTGCGTATTCTATTGTTTTTGTTACAGGCGGTCGCTGAGTTACCACGGGAATCCAGACAGGTTTCTCCGAGTTTTGGATAAGGCTGGTTTGGAGGTAAGTCTTGGATACGAGTCTACTAATTTGTTAATTAGGGAGAGAAAAGAGGGGGTCTAAGGGCCCTGAAGGTCTTGGGTTGCGAACTGAAGGGTCAAGCTAGTAGGATGTACTAAGGGATGGAGAGTAGAATGGTCCTAGGTCCCGTTGCATCCACGGCCTAGTCACCTAAGCCGGACTAGGGGACGGAGAGTGGAGAGGTCCTAGGTCCCGTTGCATCCACGGCCTAGTCACCTAAGCTGGACTAGGGGATGGAGAATTTAGGGGTTGGAGAATTTAAAATTGAAGATCAATTGGTTTGGGGTAGGTAGGATTCAACCGTGTGTGGTGTAAGATGGGCTGTTGTGTGAGTGAGGCTAACCCTCGTAGAAGACTGGGTAACGATTAAGGTCCTGATACCCTGGACCACCACACCCTGCGTGCTGTTCCTAGAGTCGGAACCCAGGGGGGCCGCATACTTACCCCCTGACCAGCACAAACCAGTTGTTAACACCGCTAGGTAGCTCTGGTTTGGCCAATCAGGGCTGGAGTCAGGGTCTCATCAGTTGAAGGGTTCAGGTGAACTAACAAATAAAACTTACCGTGTGTCGCCCTAGAATGGAAAGGATTAGTACAAACACAATGTCCTGTCTACCTCTCCCCCCCAGGGTGTCCCGTCCAGGGAATGAAAAAGGACCAGCCCCGGACTAGCGGTGCCTTCCAAATCCACCCCCGGACAAAAGGGACCAAGGCCAGCCCGTGACCAGCACTGCCTCCCCCGGTCCCTTAAGAGACCCGTACTAACCCTAACAAGCATGGGGCGTCCCCCCCATCAGAACAACCAGGACCAGCCCCAACAGAGTGGTGCCTTCCAGTCATCCCATGGGGCAAGAAGGACCAAGGCCAGCCGTGACCGAGCACTGCCTCCCCGGTCCCCCTAAGGAACCCATACTCACCCTAGCCAGCATGGGGTGTCCCCCCCATCAGAATAACCAGGACCAGCCCCAACAGAGTGGTGCCTTCCCAGCCATCCCATGGGGGCGAGAAGGACCAAGGCCAGCCGTGACAGAGCACTGCCTCCCCGGTCCCCCTAAGGAACCCAAGCCAGCAATATTTCAGTGAAGGGGTGTCCCGGGAAAGACTAGGACCAGCCCCGTCAAGCGGTGCCTTCCCAGTCAGTCCCAGGGCAGGAAGGGCCAAGGCCAGCCGTGACAAAGCACTGCCTCCCCGTCCCTCCAGGACCCCACACTGAAATAGTGTTGCTAAAAGCAATTACTGTGCCCCCATACACCGCTCGACTACAGTAATTGTGGAATAAACCAATTCCTGTGCCCCATACACCGCACGACTACAGAAATTGTGAAGGAAACTCACCATAGAGGAGACTCAATGGCTCGATTTCCTTACCCAACCTGTAGATTCGTTGGGGTAGTCTTTGCCCGGCGTAACCTTGTCCATACTGGTACTGTTAAATTAATGCGCGCAGAACTGTATTCTGGGCAATCGGCGTGATATTTTTCTCCAATCATAAATGTTGTAAGTTACCGTCCAATCAGAGAGTCAGTTCTTGGGCAGGGTTACCCACAATGCATCCTAATTGCATGGTTAATGCAGAACCGCGGTGGAGAGGTGAGTACGTTTTCCTAGGGCTGAATTGTTGTAGAGGAAAAACCAACTTGTAAATTGTAAATGTCTATCTAGAGGTACCATGCCCTAACTTACCCAAAGAAAAACCCAAGGGGTTTTTTTCTAGGGGTTGGGGCTAGAACTCAGTTTCCAGGTCAGTTTTAAGCCAAGAGGTTTTTAAAGGGCTAAGGAACGTGGGTATTTAAATCAGGGGCGGGTTTTAATTAAGGGGGGTTTTTTTGTTTTGGGTTAAGGAATAAAATTGTAATAAAGTCAGAAAGGGGAGTTGAGGGTGGATGAGTGAGGGTTAGTAACTTTGATTCTGAAGGTCTTAGAGATGTTATGGTTGGTTTTGCACAATAAAACAATCCGGACAGTGTAAAACCAATTAGCGCCGCAAAACCGGAAACGGAAATGGCGGAAGTAGCGCTACTTCCGGTGGGGAGATTCTAATCGGAAAATGACGGGAGTATTACCCATACTAAATTAGCAGTAGTGGATGTCGGCTGCGGCTCTCTACGAGGTTCAGACAGAAAGTTATTTAAGGAAAACCATGTGATTTGGACTCAAAAAAGAAGGTGAAGGGGAGGACTTGAAACAGGTGAGGTGGTGAAAATTATTTTATTCTGGATAAAGTGGAAGGAAAGGAGCAATAAGAAGGCAGAGTCAAAGAAAGTGTGTTTGTGTGAAATAAAGAGAATTACAAAGATTTACCTGGTGTGTTCTTTTGGGGGGGGTCGAGGGATGGGATGTGAGGAGAGATACAGGACACAGGAGATATGAGTCTTCCCCTGGATTGTGATCAATTTATCCCAATGATCATATGTCCCCTGGAAGAACACTAAGTATTGTAAAAGTGAAAGGTAAGTAGGAGATAAGGGTTGGAAAGGGTAGAATAGTTCAGGTTAGGGTAGAGGGTTGGAGGATATAGGTAAGGCTTAGGTGAAAAGTTAAAGTTGGGAAGGTAGAATGGGTTGTTTTAGGGTTAAAGGGTGGGAAGGGTTCAGGTTAGGGGTTAAAGATAGGATCAGGTAAAGTTAGGTTAAGTTTAGGGCTTAGGGTAGGGTAGGGATTAAGGTAAGGGGGTTAGGTTCAGGATTATAGTTTGGTTAGGTTTTTGTGGGTTAGGGGGTTATGGTCAGGGTTTAGAGGGTTAAGGGGTCAGTAAGGGGTTATGGTCCGGGTAGGGTTAGGTACGGGGTTAGGTTTTAGGATTAAGGTTAGGGTTAGGGTTAGGGTTAGGGTTAGGGTTGGTTAGGGTTAGGTTAGGGTGGTAGGGGGGTTAGGGTTGGTTAGGGTTAGGGTTAGGCTTAGGGTTAGGGTAGGTTAAGGGCTCGCGAGGGTAGGGTAGGGTTAGGGTTAGGGTTAGGGTTAGGGTTAGGGTTAGGGTTAGGGTTAGGGTTAGGGTTAGGTTACAGGCTCAGCGAGGTAATGGGTACCCCTACCCACATGCGAATATCTTCAGATAGGAATATCCCATGTGGATGAAACCAAGTTCTACCCCCCCCTAAATGAGGCCTAAAAATCACAATGAGCCCACCCCCAAGTCTCCATGACTTCCGGTTCCGGAGATACGGCCGTTTTTTTTGTTTTTTTTTTTGCCATATCTCCGGAACGGAAAGGGGGATCGACATGGGACCACCTCAGGCGTGTTCAGAGACCACGAATTAGGTCTGACGCCACCCACTTAGAAGTCGCCATGACCTTTGGTTCCGGAGATATAGCCGTTTAAAGTTTCCCCATTGAAACGAATGGGGAAAATCAAAAATTGTTCTAAGTCCAAAGTGTGTTCCAAAAACAGTGCCCACAGAAAGTGTATAGGAGTACGTTTCGGAGCATTTGGAGTCGATTGGTACCCACATTTTGTGACATAAAAATTAGGGTTAGGGTTGTGTGTGTGTGTAACACTCACCACCTGATCAGCACAAACCAGTTGTTAACACCGCTAGGTAGCTCTGGTTTGGCCAATCAGGACCGAAGCTCTGTTCTGATGATGAAGCCACGTCAGCTCCATACAGCGCAGGGTGCTAAACAACACTGTTAAGCTAAAAAGCCTTTATCCTGTGCCACATACACCGCACGACCCCAGGAATGGCTTTAGAAAAAAACTCCATATTCATGTTATAGTCTAATCTCCAGGTGTTAACTTCAATAACGGTTTCAATATTGATTAAACATAAATTGTGTTGTATTCTTCTGATGGGTAATGGTATCCATCCTGTCCAATCAGAATCTTGATTCGTGACTTCGTTAAGGAATTAACACTAGGAGAGTGATTTCGCGATATGATTACCCAGAATGCAACGCATTGTTTATTTGCATTAACCCTCCCCTAAACGCGTTTTGGGTAATAACTTTAGTTATATAGGTCGTAAAGACACCCAGGTTGGTTCTACCCCCACTAAATCAGGTACGCGCTATCCAATGGAACCCACCTCAACGCTCTACGTGAACCGGAAGTACCTTAAAACGCTCGATCTTGAGGCGGAGATGCAGTCTGCTGTATCTCTGGAATGGAACGTCGTATTAAGTCAGGGACAAGACTGCCGTGTTCCGAGTCGCCACAAACCATCTGACGGACGCTGTTTCCGAATTCCTATGATATTCAGAAAATCAGATATGAAAAGAAAATGAATAACCACAGACGTTACTGGTGGTTATGTTCGGGTATAGAGTCAGAGATGGATCTGAGAGGCCTCAGATCCCATATTGGCATCAGACCACACTCCCGTGTTTAGAGATAGATTAGAGTTGAGTTAGGGTTAGATAAGGTGGAATAAAGGTTTAAGGGAAAGGTTAGGGTTAGGGCAAGGGGGTTAGTTAGAGATAGATCTGAGAGGCCCTCAGAGCAAGGGTTAGGGTTAGAGGGTTATGGTTAGGTAAGATAGAGTGAGTGGTTAGGGTTAGGGTAAAGGATAGGGATGGGGTTAAGGGTTAGGGTTAGAGGGTTATGGTTAGGTAAGATAGAGTGAGTGGTTAGGGTTAGGGTAAAGGTTCGGGATGGGGTTAAGGGTTAGGATTAGGGGTTATGGTTAAGGGTTAGGGTTAGGGCTAGGGGTTAAGGTTAGGGTTAGGTAAGATAGAGCGAGGGGTTAGGGTTAGGGTAAAGGTTAGGGATGGGGTTAAGGGTTAGGGTTAGAGGGTTATGGTTAGGTAAGATAGAGTGAGTGGTTAGGGTTAGGGTAAAGGTTAGGGATGGGGTTAAGGGTTAGGGTTAGGGTTAGGGTTAGGGTTAGGGTTAGAGGGTTAGGGTTAGGGTTAGGGTTAGGGTTAGGGGTTAGGGGTTAGGGGTTAGGGTTAGGGTTAGGGTTAGGGTTAGGGTTAGGTATGGGGATGAAAACCACTCGAAGTGATACTATCGGGAATAACTCGAGAACGGTAAGTCCGATCGACTTCAAACCACTTTCTATGCCCACTAAGTAGGCCGTTCCGGACAGTTTGGAACCATCCCCAAGGTTCTAGGACTTACGGTTCCCGAGATAGAAAAATCACCATTTTCGAAGTGATACTATCGGGAATAACTCGAGATAGGAAAGGGAGAGAGACATGGTTCTGATATCCATAGAAGCGTCTTGGGAAGGCGCATCCGGGGATACCTCAACCTCCCATATGGGACATATAGTTCCGGAGTTATTCCAAAAAGTATCATGTCATATGATGTGATGAAAATTTTCCTAAGTGTTTAGGGTTAGGGTTAGGGTTAGGGTTAGGGTTAGGGTTAGGGTTAGGTTTGTATAAGTTATCTCGATGACCCCCCCCACCTCGTCCGACGACTGGGCAGTTGAATGGGGGATCAAAGGCAATGCACTCGCCAATAACTAGTCATCCGCGGCTCTCTTTTCCCATATTACCAAACAATGAAATGTATGTTTGTCTTGTTGTGAATGCCAACTGATTTTGAATTATAGACTTGAAGGTTTACATTATAAAATGTATGGAAGTCAATAGGAGTTTTGAGTCTGGTTAGGTTGGAGGTACGTCCATGTATTGGCATATATATTTATTTATTTAAATAAATAAGATTCATGGCTGGAGCGAGCGTTAACTGGGATGAAACGGGTTTAATTATCCTATCTTACGTTGGCCTGTTTTGGGAATATTTTGTGGTTCTGTGTCTTATTTCTTTGATAAAGAGTTCATGTTGAGTTCAAATAGATTTAGAAAACTATTTTCATTGTTTTGGGGGGGACTTGAGTTGCGTTGTTGATTGGCGTTAGTAAGAGTCATCGTCTGAGTTGAATTGGGTTTAATAGCCTATTTGCCTTTTTCTTGGGTTGGGATTGGTTTGTAATTGTGGTTTAGTATATCTAAAATCAAGAGTCATAGTCTGATTGTGGTATTAACCGGGAAAGGATTGGTTTTTTAGATTATTACGTTCTGTTATCTAGTTTTTGAATGGGTTGCATAACTGGTTTAGTATAACCGTGCTATCGAAATGTTAGGACACATCATCAGTAGTGGACCTCGGGATCATAGGATGTTTCGGCCATTACCAACTAGACACCCTCACCCAAGGAAGGCCCTCCTGAGAGTGATCATTTCTCAGGATGTGTCAGATCCAAAATAGAATTGGGTTTAGGGTTTGAATAATTGAGGGGTGATCATGTGATCATGTGAGTTTTAAGGTTTTTCATTTTTCTCTATCTGAGGTAGGTGAAACTGTATTTAATTATTACATTGTTTTATTTATGAAGAGTAATTTCTTTTCAGGAGGTAAGTATAACAGTTTTTTTTGAGTGAATATTGTTTTAGTTATGAAACTAACTGTGCGTATTCTATTGTTTTTGTTACAGGCGGTCGCTGAGTTACCACGGGAATCCAGACAGGTTTCTCCGAGTTTTGGATAAGGCTGGTTTGGAGGTAAGTCTTGGATACGAGTCTACTAATTTGTTAATTAGGGAGAGAAAAGAGGGGGTCTAAGGGCCCTGAAGGTCTTGGGTTGCGAACTGAAGGGTCAAGCTAGTAGGATGTACTAAGGGATGGAGAGTAGAATGGTCCTAGGTCCCGTTGCATCCACGGCCTAGTCACCTAAGCCGGACTAGGGGACGGAGAGTGGAGAGGTCCTAGGTCCCGTTGCATCCACGGCCTAGTCACCTAAGCTGGACTAGGGGATGGAGAATTTAGGGGTTGGAGAATTTAAAATTGAAGATCAATTGGTTTGGGGTAGGTAGGATTCAACCGTGTGTGGTGTAAGATGGGCTGTTGTGTGAGTGAGGCTAACCCTCGTAGAAGACTGGGTAACGATTAAGGTCCTGATACCCTGGACCACCACACCCTGCGTGCTGTTCCTAGAGTCGGAACCCAGGGGGGCCGCATACTTACCCCCTGACCAGCACAAACCAGTTGTTAACACCGCTAGGTAGCTCTGGTTTGGCCAATCAGGGCTGGAGTCAGGGTCTCATCAGTTGAAGGGTTCAGGTGAACTAACAAATAAAACTTACCGTGTGTCGCCCTAGAATGGAAAGGATTAGTACAAACACAATGTCCTGTCTACCTCTCCCCCCCAGGGTGTCCCGTCCAGGGAATGAAAAAGGACCAGCCCCGGACTAGCGGTGCCTTCCAAATCCACCCCCGGACAAAAGGGACCAAGGCCAGCCGTGACCAGCACTGCCTCCCCGGTCCCTTAAGAGACCCGTACTAACCCTAACAAGCATGGGGCGTCCCCCCCATCAGAACAACCAGGACCAGCCCCAACAGAGTGGTGCCTTCCCAGTCATCCCATGGGGCAAGAAGGACCAAGGCCAGCCGTGACCGAGCACTGCCTCCCCGGTCCCCCTAAGGAACCCATACTCACCCTAGCCAGCATGGGGTGTCCCCCCCCATCAGAATAACCAGGACCAGCCCCAACAGAGTGGTGCCTTCCCAGCCATCCCATGGGGCGAGAAGGACCAAGGCCAGCCGTGACAGAGCACTGCCTCCCCGGTCCCCCTAAGGAACCCAAGCCAGCAATATTTCAGTGAAGGGTGTCCCGGGAAAGACTAGGACCAGCCCCGTCAAGCGGTGCCTTCCCAGTCAGTCCCAGGGCAGGAAGGGCCAAGGCCAGCCGTGACAAAGCACTGCCTCCCCGGTCCCTCCAGGACCCCACACTGAAATAGTGTTGCTAAAAGCAATTACTGTGCCCCATACACCGCTCGACTACAGTAATTGTGAATAAACCAATTCCTGTGCCCCATACACCGCACGACTACAGAAATTGTGAAGGAAACTCACCATAGAGGAGACTCAATGGCTCGATTTCCTTACCCAACCTGTAGATTCGTTGGGGTAGTCTTTGCCCGGCGTAACCTTGTCCATACTGGTACTGTTAAATTAATGCGCGCAGAACTGTATTCTGGGCAATCGGCGTGATATTTTTCTCCAATCATAAATGTTGTAAGTTACCGTCCAATCAGAGAGTCAGTTCTTGGGCAGGGTTACCCACAATGCATCCTAATTGCATGGTTAATGCAGAACCGCGGTGGAGAGGTGAGTACGTTTTCCTAGGGCTGAATTGTTGTAGAGGAAAAACCAACTTGTAAAATGTAAATGTCTATCTAGAGGTACCATGCCCTAACTTACCCAAAGAAAAACCCAAGGGGTTTTTTCTAGGGGTTGGGGCTAGAACTCAGTTCCAGGTCAGTTTTAAGCCAAGAGGTTTTTAAAGGGCTAAGGAACGTGGGTATTTAAATCAGGGGCGGGTTTTAATTAAGGGGGGTTTTTTTGTTTTGGGTTAAGGAATAAAATTGTAATAAAGTCAGAAAGGGGAGTTGAAGGGTGATGAGTGAGGGTTAGTAACTTTGATTCTGAAGGTCTTAGAGATGTTATGGTTGGTTTTGCACAATAAAACAATCCGGACAGTGTAAAACCAATTAGCGCCGCAAAACCGGAAACGGAAATGGCGGAAGTAGCGCTACTTCCGGTGGGGAGATTCTAATCGGAAAATGACGGGAGTATTACCCATACTAAATTAGCAGTAGTGGATGTCGGCTGCGGCTCTCTACGAGGTTCAGACAGAAAGTTATTTAAGGAAAACCATGTGATTTGGACTCAAAAAAGAAGGTGAAGGGAGGACTTGAAACAGGTGAGGTGGTGAAAATTATTTTATTCTGGATAAAGTGGAAGGAAAGGAGCAATAAGAAGGCAGAGTCAAAGAAAGTGTGTTTGTGTGAAATAAAGAGAATTACAAAGATTTACCTGGTGTGTTCTTTTGGGGGGGGTCGAGGGATGGGATGTGAGGAGAGATACAGGACACAGGAGATATGAGTCTTCCCCTGGATTGTGATCAATTTATCCCAATGATCATATGTCCCCTGGAAGAACACTAAGTATTGTAAAAGTGAAAGGTAAGTAGGAGATAGGGTTGGAAAGGGTAGAATAGTTCAGGTTAGGGTAGAGGGTTGGAGGATTTAGGTAAGGCTTAGGTGAAAAGTTAAAGTTGGGAAGGTAGAATGGGTTGTTTTAGGGTTAAAGGGTGGGAAGGGTTCAGGTTAGGGGTTAAAGATAGGATCAGGTAAAGTTAGGTTAAGTTTAGGGCTTAGGGTAGGGTTAGGGATTAAGGTAAGGGGGTTAGGTTCAGGATTATAGTTTGGTTAGGTTTTTGTGGGTTAGGGGGTTATGGTCAGGGTTAGAGGGTTAAGGGGTCAGTAAGGGGTTATGGTCCGGGTAGGGTTAGGTACGGGGTTAGGTTTTAGGATTAAGGTTAGGGTTAGGGTTAGGGTTAGGGTTAGGGTTAGGTTAGGGTTAGGGTTAGGGTTAGGGTTAGGGTTAGGGTTAGGGTTAGGGTTGGGTTAGGGTTAGGGTTAGGGTTAGGGTTAGGGTTAGGTTACAGGCTCAGCGAGGTAATGGGTACCCCTACCCACATGCGAATATCTTCAGATAGGAATATCCCATGTGGATGAAACCAAGTTCTACCCCCCCTAAATGAGGCCTAAAAATCACAATGAGCCCACCCCCAAGTCTCCATGACTTCCGGTTCCGGAGATACGGCCGTTTTTTTTTGTTTTTTTTGCCATATCTCCGGAACGGAAAGGGGGATCGACATGGGACCACCTCAGGCGTGTTCAGAGACCACGAATTAGGTCTGACGCCACCCACTTAGAAGTCGCCATGACCTTTGGTTCCGGAGATATAGCCGTTTAAAGTTTCCCCATTGAAACGAATGGGGAAAATCAAAAATTGTTTTAAGTCCAAAGTGTGTTCCAAAAACAGTGCCCACAGAAAGTGTATAGGAGTACGTTTCGGAGCATTTGGAGTCGATTGGTACCCACATTTTGTGACATAAAAATTAGGGTTAGGGTTGTGTGTGTGTGTAACACTCACCACCTGATCAGCACAAACCAGTTGTTAACACCGCTAGGTAGCTCTGGTTTGGCCAATCAGGACCGAAGCTCTGTTCTGATGATGAAGCCACGTCAGCTCCATACAGCGCAGGGTGCTAAACAACACGTTAAGCTAAAAAGCCTTTATCCTGTGCCACATACACCGCACGACCCCAGGAATGGCTTTAGAAAAAACTCCATATTCATGTTATAGTCTAATCTCCAGGTGTTAACTTCAATAACGGTTTCAATATTGATTAAACATAAATTGTGTTGTATTCTTCTGATGGGTAATGGTATCCATCCTGTCCAATCAGAATCTTGATTCGTGACTTCGTTAAGGAATTAACACTAGGAGAGTGATTTCGCGATATGATTACCCAGAATGCAACGCATTGTTTATTTGCATTAACCCTCCCCTAAACGCGTTTTGGGTAATAACTTTAGTTATATAGGTCGTAAAGACACCCAGGTTGGTTCTACCCCCACTAAATCAGGTACGCGCTATCCAATGGAACCCACCTCAACGCTCTACGTGAACCGGAAGTACCTTAAAACGCTCGATCTTGAGGCGGAGATGCAGTCTGCTGTATCTCTGGAATGGAACGTCGTATTAAGTCAGGGACAAGACTGCCGTGTTCCGAGTCGCCACAAACCATCTGACGGACGCTGTTTCCGAATTCCTATGATATTCAGAAAATCAGATATGAAAAGAAAATGAATAACCACAGACGTTACTGGTGGTTATGTTCGGGTATAGAGTCAGAGATGGATCTGAGAGGCCTCAGATCCCATATTGGCATCAGACCACACTCCCGTGTTTAGAGATAGATTAGAGTTGAGTTAGGGTTAGATAAGGTGGAATAAAGGTTTAAGGGAAAGGTTAGGGTTAGGGCAAGGGGGTTAGTTAGAGATAGATCTGAGAGGCCCTCAGAGCAAGGGTTAGGGTTAGAGGGTTATGGTTAGGTAAGATAGAGTGAGTGGTTAGGGTTAGGGTAAAGGATAGGGATGGGGTTAAGGGTTAGGGTTAGAGGGTTATGGTTAGGTAAGATAGAGTGAGTGGTTAGGGTTAGGGTAAAGGTTCGGGATGGGGTTAAGGGTTAGGATTAGGGGTTATGGT
Organism: Merluccius polli; assembly: GCA_030340625.1. NCBI lineage: Eukaryota > Metazoa > Chordata > Actinopteri > Gadiformes > Merlucciidae > Merluccius > Merluccius polli. The sequence continues at coordinate 16,075 of JAOPHQ010004262.1, read as the reverse complement.
TAAGGGTTAGGGTTAGGGCTAGGGGTTAAGGTTAGGGTTAGGTAAGATAGAGCGAGGGGTTAGGGTTAGGGTAAAGGTTAGGGATGGGGTTAAGGGTTAGGGTTAGAGGGTTATGGTTAGGTAAGATAGAGTGAGTGGTTAGGGTTAGGGTAAAGGTTAGGGATGGGGTTAAGGGTTAGGGTTAGGGTTAGGGTTAGGGTTAGGGTTAGAGGGTTAGGGTTAGGGTTAGGGTTAGGGTTAGGGTTAGGGGTTAGGGGTTAGGGGTTAGGGTTAGGGTTAGGGTTAGGGTTAGGGTTAGGGTTAGGTATGGGGATGAAAACCACTCGAAGTGATACTATCGGGAATAACTCGAGAACGGTAAGTCCGATCGACTTCAAACCACTTTCTATGCCCACTAAGTAGGCCGTTCCGGACAGTTTGGAACCATCCCCAAGGTTCTAGGACTTACGGTTCCCGAGATAGAAAAATCACCATTTTCGAAGTGATACTATCGGGAATAACTCGAGATAGGAAAGGGAGAGAGACATGGTTCTGATATCCATAGAAGCGTCTTGGGAAGGCGCATCCGGGGATACCTCAACCTCCCATATGGGACATATAGTTCCGGAGTTATTCCAAAAAGTATCATGTCATATGATGTGATGAAAATTTTCCTAAGTGTTTAGGGTTAGGGTTAGGGTTAGGGTTAGGGTTAGGGTTAGGGTTAGGGTTAGGTTTGTATAAGTTATCTCGATGACCCCCCCCACCTCGTCCGACGACTGGGCAGTTGAATGGGGGATCAAAGGCAATGCACTCGCCAATAACTAGTCATCCGCGGCTCTCTTTTCCCATATTACCAAACAATGAAATGTATGTTTGTCTTGTTGTGAATGCCAACTGATTTTGAATTATAGACTTGAAGGTTTACATTATAAAATGTATGGAAGTCAATAGGAGTTTTGAGTCTGGTTAGGTTGGAGGTACGTCCATGTATTGGCATATATATTTATTTATTTAAATAAATAAGATTCATGGCTGGAGCGAGCGTTAACTGGGATGAAACGGGTTTAATTATCCTATCTTACGTTGGCCTGTTTTGGGAATATTTTGTGGTTCTGTGTCTTATTTCTTTGATAAAGAGTTCATGTTGAGTTCAAATAGATTTAGAAAACTATTTTCATTGTTTTGGGGGGGACTTGAGTTGCGTTGTTGATTGGCGTTAGTAAGAGTCATCGTCTGAGTTGAATTGGGTTTAATAGCCTATTTGCCTTTTTCTTGGGTTGGGATTGGTTTGTAATTGTGGTTTAGTATATCTAAAATCAAGAGTCATAGTCTGATTGTGGTATTAACCGGGAAAGGATTGGTTTTTTAGATTATTACGTTCTGTTATCTAGTTTTTGAATGGGTTGCATAACTGGTTTAGTATAACCGTGCTATCGAAATGTTAGGACACATCATCAGTAGTGGACCTCGGGATCATAGGATGTTTCGGCCATTACCAACTAGACACCCTCACCCAAGGAAGGCCCTCCTGAGAGTGATCATTTCTCAGGATGTGTCAGATCCAAAATAGAATTGGGTTTAGGGTTTGAATAATTGAGGGGTGATCATGTGATCATGTGAGTTTTAAGGTTTTTCATTTTTCTCTATCTGAGGTAGGTGAAACTGTATTTAATTATTACATTGTTTTATTTATGAAGAGTAATTTCTTTTCAGGAGGTAAGTATAACAGTTTTTTTTGAGTGAATATTGTTTTAGTTATGAAACTAACTGTGCGTATTCTATTGTTTTTGTTACAGGCGGTCGCTGAGTTACCACGGGAATCCAGACAGGTTTCTCCGAGTTTTGGATAAGGCTGGTTTGGAGGTAAGTCTTGGATACGAGTCTACTAATTTGTTAATTAGGGAGAGAAAAGAGGGGGTCTAAGGGCCCTGAAGGTCTTGGGTTGCGAACTGAAGGGTCAAGCTAGTAGGATGTACTAAGGGATGGAGAGTAGAATGGTCCTAGGTCCCGTTGCATCCACGGCCTAGTCACCTAAGCCGGACTAGGGGACGGAGAGTGGAGAGGTCCTAGGTCCCGTTGCATCCACGGCCTAGTCACCTAAGCTGGACTAGGGGATGGAGAATTTAGGGGTTGGAGAATTTAAAATTGAAGATCAATTGGTTTGGGGTAGGTAGGATTCAACCGTGTGTGGTGTAAGATGGGCTGTTGTGTGAGTGAGGCTAACCCTCGTAGAAGACTGGGTAACGATTAAGGTCCTGATACCCTGGACCACCACACCCTGCGTGCTGTTCCTAGAGTCGGAACCCAGGGGGGCCGCATACTTACCCCCTGACCAGCACAAACCAGTTGTTAACACCGCTAGGTAGCTCTGGTTTGGCCAATCAGGGCTGGAGTCAGGGTCTCATCAGTTGAAGGGTTCAGGTGAACTAACAAATAAAACTTACCGTGTGTCGCCCTAGAATGGAAAGGATTAGTACAAACACAATGTCCTGTCTACCTCTCCCCCCCAGGGTGTCCCGTCCAGGGAATGAAAAAGGACCAGCCCCGGACTAGCGGTGCCTTCCAAATCCACCCCCGGACAAAAGGGACCAAGGCCAGCCGTGACCAGCACTGCCTCCCCGGTCCCTTAAGAGACCCGTACTAACCCTAACAAGCATGGGGCGTCCCCCCCATCAGAACAACCAGGACCAGCCCCAACAGAGTGGTGCCTTCCCAGTCATCCCATGGGGCAAGAAGGACCAAGGCCAGCCGTGACCGAGCACTGCCTCCCCGGTCCCCCTAAGGAACCCATACTCACCCTAGCCAGCATGGGGTGTCCCCCCCCATCAGAATAACCAGGACCAGCCCCAACAGAGTGGTGCCTTCCCAGCCATCCCATGGGGCGAGAAGGACCAAGGCCAGCCGTGACAGAGCACTGCCTCCCCGGTCCCCCTAAGGAACCCAAGCCAGCAATATTTCAGTGAAGGGTGTCCCGGGAAAGACTAGGACCAGCCCCGTCAAGCGGTGCCTTCCCAGTCAGTCCCAGGGCAGGAAGGGCCAAGGCCAGCCGTGACAAAGCACTGCCTCCCCGGTCCCTCCAGGACCCCCACACTGAAATAGTGTTGCTAAAAGCAATTACTGTGCCCCATACACCGCTCGACTACAGTAATTGTGAATAAACCAATTCCTGTGCCCCATACACCGCACGACTACAGAAATTGTGAAGGAAACTCACCATAGAGGAGACTCAATGGCTCGATTTCCTTACCCAACCTGTAGATTCGTTGGGGTAGTCTTTGCCCGGCGTAACCTTGTCCATACTGGTACTGTTAAATTAATGCGCGCAGAACTGTATTCTGGGCAATCGGCGTGATATTTTTCTCCAATCATAAATGTTGTAAGTTACCGTCCAATCAGAGAGTCAGTTCTTGGGCAGGGTTACCCACAATGCATCCTAATTGCATGGTTAATGCAGAACCGCGGTGGAGAGGTGAGTACGTTTTCCTAGGGCTGAATTGTTGTAGAGGAAAAACCAACTTGTAAAATGTAAATGTCTATCTAGAGGTACCATGCCCTAACTTACCCAAAGAAAAACCCAAGGGGTTTTTTCTAGGGGTTGGGGCTAGAACTCAGTTCCAGGTCAGTTTTAAGCCAAGAGGTTTTTAAAGGGCTAAGGAACGTGGGTATTTAAATCAGGGGCGGGTTTTAATTAAGGGGGGTTTTTTTGTTTTGGGTTAAGGAATAAAATTGTAATAAAGTCAGAAAGGGGAGTTGAAGGGTGATGAGTGAGGGTTAGTAACTTTGATTCTGAAGGTCTTAGAGATGTTATGGTTGGTTTTGCACAATAAAACAATCCGGACAGTGTAAAACCAATTAGCGCCGCAAAACCGGAAACGGAAATGGCGGAAGTAGCGCTACTTCCGGTGGGGAGATTCTAATCGGAAAATGACGGGAGTATTACCCATACTAAATTAGCAGTAGTGGATGTCGGCTGCGGCTCTCTACGAGGTTCAGACAGAAAGTTATTTAAGGAAAACCATGTGATTTGGACTCAAAAAAGAAGGTGAAGGGAGGACTTGAAACAGGTGAGGTGGTGAAAATTATTTTATTCTGGATAAAGTGGAAGGAAAGGAGCAATAAGAAGGCAGAGTCAAAGAAAGTGTGTTTGTGTGAAATAAAGAGAATTACAAAGATTTACCTGGTGTGTTCTTTTGGGGGGGGTCGAGGGATGGGATGTGAGGAGAGATACAGGACACAGGAGATATGAGTCTTCCCCTGGATTGTGATCAATTTATCCCAATGATCATATGTCCCCTGGAAGAACACTAAGTATTGTAAAAGTGAAAGGTAAGTAGGAGATAGGGTTGGAAAGGGTAGAATAGTTCAGGTTAGGGTAGAGGGTTGGAGGATTTAGGTAAGGCTTAGGTGAAAAGTTAAAGTTGGGAAGGTAGAATGGGTTGTTTTAGGGTTAAAGGGTGGGAAGGGTTCAGGTTAGGGGTTAAAGATAGGATCAGGTAAAGTTAGGTTAAGTTTAGGGCTTAGGGTAGGGTTAGGGATTAAGGTAAGGGGGTTAGGTTCAGGATTATAGTTTGGTTAGGTTTTTGTGGGTTAGGGGGTTATGGTCAGGGTTAGAGGGTTAAGGGGTCAGTAAGGGGTTATGGTCCGGGTAGGGTTAGGTACGGGGTTAGGTTTTAGGATTAAGGTTAGGGTTAGGGTTAGGGTTAGGGTTAGGGTTAGGTTAGGGTTAGGGTTAGGGTTAGGGTTAGGGTTAGGGTTAGGGTTAGGGTTGGGTTAGGGTTAGGGTTAGGGTTAGGGTTAGGGTTAGGTTACAGGCTCAGCGAGGTAATGGGTACCCCTACCCACATGCGAATATCTTCAGATAGGAATATCCCATGTGGATGAAACCAAGTTCTACCCCCCCTAAATGAGGCCTAAAAATCACAATGAGCCCACCCCCAAGTCTCCATGACTTCCGGTTCCGGAGATACGGCCGTTTTTTTTGTTTTTTTTGCCATATCTCCGGAACGGAAAGGGGGATCGACATGGGACCACCTCAGGCGTGTTCAGAGACCACGAATTAGGTCTGACGCCACCCACTTAGAAGTCGCCATGACCTTTGGTTCCGGAGATATAGCCGTTTAGGGTTAGGGTTAGGGTTAGGGTTAGGGTTAGGGTTAGGGTTAGGGTTAGGGTTAGGGTTAGGGTTAGGGTTTAGGGTTAGGGTTAGGGTTAGGGTTAGGGTTAGGGTTAGGGTTAGGGTTAGGGTTAGGGTTAGGGTTAGGTTTTTGTTGTTTTTTTCTTTATGCAGGTACAAGGACCCTTGATTGCACGGGCACACCACCCCCTCCCTCCCCACATTTTCCCAGGTCCTAGAGAGGGATCCTTTTAAAACAATGGAACGGTTGACCACGTCCCAACAATGTTGGGTGGGTCCCGCCCAAGCATCCCTCCGGCCCCCGCAGGGCCCGACCCCAAGCCTTGCTGCCAGTCCCTGGCCTCGGGTGGAGGGACTTATGGGCACTTGTGGAACCCCCGTTCAAGCCCCGGCCGGCCCACCTGGTGTGTGCATGTGTGTGTGACGGTGGGCTGGGGCTTGACGGGGGCTGGGAGACCATGCCCTGCCCAACCCCTAAACCGATCGCACGCCAGGGCTGCCGGACCCCCGCAAGGGTCGGACAGGATGCAGGGCGGACACCCAAGCAGAAAGCATATCCCCTTCCATCGCCCGTTTGGGGCTGGTGGATTGGATGGGGTATGGGATGAAGAATGGTGGGAGTGAGATGTGGGGTGGGAGTGGTTCAGGTTAGGGTTAGGTTGTGGGTTAGGGATGGGGATTTAGGGTTGGGGTTAGGGATAAGGGTTAGGGGTGGGGGTTAGGGTTAGGGGTTAAGGTTGGGGTTGGGGGTTAGGGATGGGGGTTAGGGTTAGGAATTAGGGTTGGGGTTAGGGTTAGGGGTTGGGGTTGGGGTTAGGGTTAGGGTTAGGGGTTAGGGATGGGGGTTAGGGTTAGGGATTAAGGTTGGGGTTAGGGGTTGGAGGTTAGGGGTTAGGGTTAGGGTTAGGGTTAGGGTTAGGGTTAGGGTTAGGGTTAGGGTTAGGGTTAGGGTTAGGGTTAGGGTTAGGGTTAGGGTTAGGGTTAGGGTTAGGGTTAGGGTTAGGTTACAGGCTCAGCGAGGTAATGGGTACCCCTACCCACATGCGAATATCTTCAGATAGGAATATCCCATGTGGATGAAACCAAGTTCTACCCCCCCTAAATGAGGCCTAAAAATCACAATGAGCCCACCCCCAAGTCTCCATGACTTCCGGTTCCGGAGATACGGCCGTTTTTTTTGTTTTTTTTTGCCATATCTCCGGAACGGAAAGGGGGATCGACATGGGACCACCTCAGGCGTGTTCAGAGACCACGAATTAGGTCTGACGCCACCCACTTAGAAGTCGCCATGACCTTTGGTTCCGGAGATATAGCCGTTTAAAGTTTCCCCATTGAAACGAATGGGGAAAATCAAAAATTGTTTTAAGTCCAAAGTGTGTTCCAAAAACAGTGCCCACAGAAAGTGTATAGGAGTACGTTTCGGAGCATTTGGAGTCGATTGGTACCCACATTTTGTGACATAAAAATTAGGGTTAGGGTTGTGTGTGTGTGTAACACTCACCACCTGATCAGCACAAACCAGTTGTTAACACCGCTAGGTAGCTCTGGTTTGGCCAATCAGGACCGAAGCTCTGTTCTGATGATGAAGCCACGTCAGCTCCATACAGCGCAGGGTGCTAAACAACACGTTAAGCTAAAAAGCCTTTATCCTGTGCCACATACACCGCACGACCCCAGGAATGGCTTTAGAAAAAACTCCATATTCATGTTATAGTCTAATCTCCAGGTGTTAACTTCAATAACGGTTTCAATATTGATTAAACATAAATTGTGTTGTATTCTTCTGATGGGTAATGGTATCCATCCTGTCCAATCAGAATCTTGATTCGTGACTTCGTTAAGGAATTAACACTAGGAGAGTGATTTCGCGATATGATTACCCAGAATGCAACGCATTGTTTATTTGCATTAACCCTCCCCTAAACGCGTTTTGGGTAATAACTTTAGTTATATAGGTCGTAAAGACACCCAGGTTGGTTCTACCCCCACTAAATCAGGTACGCGCTATCCAATGGAACCCACCTCAACGCTCTACGTGAACCGGAAGTACCTTAAAACGCTCGATCTTGAGGCGGAGATGCAGTCTGCTGTATCTCTGGAATGGAACGTCGTATTAAGTCAGGGACAAGACTGCCGTGTTCCGAGTCGCCACAAACCATCTGACGGACGCTGTTTCCGAATTCCTATGATATTCAGAAAATCAGATATGAAAAGAAAATGAATAACCACAGACGTTACTGGTGGTTATGTTCGGGTATAGAGTCAGAGATGGATCTGAGAGGCCTCAGATCCCATATTGGCATCAGACCACACTCCCGTGTTTAGAGATAGATTAGAGTTGAGTTAGGGTTAGATAAGGTGGAATAAAGGTTTAAGGGAAAGGTTAGGGTTAGGGCAAGGGGGTTAGTTAGAGATAGATCTGAGAGGCCCTCAGAGCAAGGGTTAGGGTTAGAGGGTTATGGTTAGGTAAGATAGAGTGAGTGGTTAGGGTTAGGGTAAAGGATAGGGATGGGGTTAAGGGTTAGGGTTAGAGGGTTATGGTTAGGTAAGATAGAGTGAGTGGTTAGGGTTAGGGTAAAGGTTCGGGATGGGGTTAAGGGTTAGGATTAGGGGTTATGGTTAAGGGTTAGGGTTAGGGCTAGGGGTTAAGGTTAGGGTTAGGTAAGATAGAGCGAGGGGTTAGGGTTAGGGTAAAGGTTAGGGATGGGGTTAAGGGTTAGGGTTAGAGGGTTATGGTTAGGTAAGATAGAGTGAGTGGTTAGGGTTAGGGTAAAGGTTAGGGATGGGGTTAAGGGTTAGGGTTAGGGTTAGGGTTAGGGTTAGGGTTAGAGGGTTAGGGTTAGGGTTAGGGTTAGGGTTAGGGTTAGGGGTTAGGGGTTAGGGGTTAGGGTTAGGGTTAGGGTTAGGGTTAGGGTTAGGTATGGGGATGAAAACCACTCGAAGTGATACTATCGGGAATAACTCGAGAACGGTAAGTCCGATCGACTTCAAACCACTTTCTATGCCCACTAAGTAGGCCGTTCCGGACAGTTTGGAACCATCCCCAAGGTTCTAGGACTTACGGTTCCCGAGATAGAAAAATCACCATTTTCGAAGTGATACTATCGGGAATAACTCGAGATAGGAAAGGGAGAGAGACATGGTTCTGATATCCATAGAAGCGTCTTGGGAAGGCGCATCCGGGGATACCTCAACCTCCCATATGGGACATATAGTTCCGGAGTTATTCCAAAAAGTATCATGTCATATGATGTGATGAAAATTTTCCTAAGTGTTTAGGGTTAGGGTTAGGGTTAGGGTTAGGGTTAGGGTTAGGGTTAGGGTTAGGTTTGTATAAGTTATCTCGATGACCCCCCCCACCTCGTCCGACGACTGGGCAGTTGAATGGGGGATCAAAGGCAATGCACTCGCCAATAACTAGTCATCCGCGGCTCTCTTTTCCCATATTACCAAACAATGAAATGTATGTTTGTCTTGTTGTGAATGCCAACTGATTTTGAATTATAGACTTGAAGGTTTACATTATAAAATGTATGGAAGTCAATAGGAGTTTTGAGTCTGGTTAGGTTGGAGGTACGTCCATGTATTGGCATATATATTTATTTATTTAAATAAATAAGATTCATGGCTGGAGCGAGCGTTAACTGGGATGAAACGGGTTTAATTATCCTATCTTACGTTGGCCTGTTTTGGGAATATTTTGTGGTTCTGTGTCTTATTTCTTTGATAAAGAGTTCATGTTGAGTTCAAATAGATTTAGAAAACTATTTTCATTGTTTTGGGGGGGACTTGAGTTGCGTTGTTGATTGGCGTTAGTAAGAGTCATCGTCTGAGTTGAATTGGGTTTAATAGCCTATTTGCCTTTTTCTTGGGTTGGGATTGGTTTGTAATTGTGGTTTAGTATATCTAAAATCAAGAGTCATAGTCTGATTGTGGTATTAACCGGGAAAGGATTGGTTTTTTAGATTATTACGTTCTGTTATCTAGTTTTTGAATGGGTTGCATAACTGGTTTAGTATAACCGTGCTATCGAAATGTTAGGACACATCATCAGTAGTGGACCTCGGGATCATAGGATGTTTCGGCCATTACCAACTAGACACCCTCACCCAAGGAAGGCCCTCCTGAGAGTGATCATTTCTCAGGATGTGTCAGATCCAAAATAGAATTGGGGTTTAGGGTTTGAATAATTGAGGGGTGATCATGTGATCATGTGAGTTTTAAGGTTTTTCATTTTTCTCTATCTGAGGTAGGTGAAACTGTATTTAATTATTACATTGTTTTATTTATGAAGAGTAATTTCTTTTCAGGAGGTAAGTATAACAGTTTTTTTTGAGTGAATATTGTTTTAGTTATGAAACTAACTGTGCGTATTCTATTGTTTTTGTTACAGGCGGTCGCTGAGTTACCACGGGAATCCAGACAGGTTTCTCCGAGTTTTGGATAAGGCTGGTTTGGAGGTAAGTCTTGGATACGAGTCTACTAATTTGTTAATTAGGGAGAGAAAAGAGGGGGTCTAAGGGCCCTGAAGGTCTTGGGTTGCGAACTGAAGGGTCAAGCTAGTAGGATGTACTAAGGGATGGAGAGTAGAATGGTCCTAGGTCCCGTTGCATCCACGGCCTAGTCACCTAAGCCGGACTAGGGGACGGAGAGTGGAGAGGTCCTAGGTCCCGTTGCATCCACGGCCTAGTCACCTAAGCTGGACTAGGGGATGGAGAATTTAGGGGTTGGAGAATTTAAAATTGAAGATCAATTGGTTTGGGGTAGGTAGGATTCAACCGTGTGTGGTGTAAGATGGGCTGTTGTGTGAGTGAGGCTAACCCTCGTAGAAGACTGGGTAACGATTAAGGTCCTGATACCCTGGACCACCACACCCTGCGTGCTGTTCCTAGAGTCGGAACCCAGGGGGGCCGCATACTTACCCCCTGACCAGCACAAACCAGTTGTTAACACCGCTAGGTAGCTCTGGTTTGGCCAATCAGGGCTGGAGTCAGGGTCTCATCAGTTGAAGGGTTCAGGTGAACTAACAAATAAAACTTACCGTGTGTCGCCCTAGAATGGAAAGGATTAGTACAAACACAATGTCCTGTCTACCTCTCCCCCCCAGGGTGTCCCGTCCAGGGAATGAAAAAGGACCAGCCCCGGACTAGCGGTGCCTTCCAAATCCACCCCCGGACAAAAGGGACCAAGGCCAGCCGTGACCAGCACTGCCTCCCCGGTCCCTTAAGAGACCCCGTACTAACCCTAACAAGCATGGGGCGTCCCCCCCATCAGAACAACCAGGACCAGCCCCAACAGAGTGGTGCCTTCCCAGTCATCCCATGGGGCAAGAAGGACCAAGGCCAGCCGTGACCGAGCACTGCCTCCCCGGTCCCCCTAAGGAACCCATACTCACCCTAGCCAGCATGGGGTGTCCCCCCCCATCAGAATAACCAGGACCAGCCCCAACAGAGTGGTGCCTTCCCAGCCATCCCATGGGGCGAGAAGGACCAAGGCCAGCCGTGACAGAGCACTGCCTCCCCGGTCCCCCTAAGGAACCCAAGCCAGCAATATTTCAGTGAAGGGTGTCCCGGGAAAGACTAGGACCAGCCCCGTCAAGCGGTGCCTTCCCAGTCAGTCCCAGGGCAGGAAGGGCCAAGGCCAGCCGTGACAAAGCACTGCCTCCCCGGTCCCTCCAGGACCCCACACTGAAATAGTGTTGCTAAAAGCAATTACTGTGCCCCATACACCGCTCGACTACAGTAATTGTGAATAAACCAATTCCTGTGCCCCATACACCGCACGACTACAGAAATTGTGAAGGAAACTCACCATAGAGGAGACTCAATGGCTCGATTTCCTTACCCAACCTGTAGATTCGTTGGGGGTAGTCTTTGCCCGGCGTAACCTTGTCCATACTGGTACTGTTAAATTAATGCGCGCAGAACTGTATTCTGGGCAATCGGCGTGATATTTTTCTCCAATCATAAATGTTGTAAGTTACCGTCCAATCAGAGAGTCAGTTCTTGGGCAGGGTTACCCACAATGCATCCTAATTGCATGGTTAATGCAGAACCGCGGTGGAGAGGTGAGTACGTTTTCCTAGGGCTGAATTGTTGTAGAGGAAAAACCAACTTGTAAAATGTAAATGTCTATCTAGAGGTACCATGCCCTAACTTACCCAAAGAAAAACCCAAGGGGTTTTTTCTAGGGGTTGGGGCTAGAACTCAGTTCCAGGTCAGTTTTAAGCCAAGAGGTTTTTAAAGGGCTAAGGAACGTGGGTATTTAAATCAGGGGCGGGTTTTAATTAAGGGGGGTTTTTTTGTTTTGGGTTAAGGAATAAAATTGTAATAAAGTCAGAAAGGGGAGTTGAAGGGTGATGAGTGAGGGTTAGTAACTTTGATTCTGAAGGTCTTAGAGATGTTATGGTTGGTTTTGCACAATAAAACAATCCGGACAGTGTAAAACCAATTAGCGCCGCAAAACCGGAAACGGAAATGGCGGAAGTAGCGCTACTTCCGGTGGGGAGATTCTAATCGGAAAATGACGGGAGTATTACCCATACTAAATTAGCAGTAGTGGATGTCGGCTGCGGCTCTCTACGAGGTTCAGACAGAAAGTTATTTAAGGAAAACCATGTGATTTGGACTCAAAAAAGAAGGTGAAGGGAGGACTTGAAACAGGTGAGGTGGTGAAAATTATTTTATTCTGGATAAAGTGGAAGGAAAGGAGCAATAAGAAGGCAGAGTCAAAGAAAGTGTGTTTGTGTGAAATAAAGAGAATTACAAAGATTTACCTGGTGTGTTCTTTTGGGGGGGGGTCGAGGGATGGGATGTGAGGAGAGATACAGGACACAGGAGATATGAGTCTTCCCCTGGATTGTGATCAATTTATCCCAATGATCATATGTCCCCTGGAAGAACACTAAGTATTGTAAAAGTGAAAGGTAAGTAGGAGATAGGGTTGGAAAGGGTAGAATAGTTCAGGTTAGGGTAGAGGGTTGGAGGATTTAGGTAAGGCTTAGGTGAAAAGTTAAAGTTGGGAAGGTAGAATGGGTTGTTTTAGGGTTAAAGGGTGGGAAGGGTTCAGGTTAGGGGTTAAAGATAGGATCAGGTAAAGTTAGGTTAAGTTTAGGGCTTAGGGTAGGGTTAGGGATTAAGGTAAGGGGGTTAGGTTCAGGATTATAGTTTGGTTAGGTTTTTGTGGGTTAGGGGGTTATGGTCAGGGTTAGAGGGTTAAGGGGTCAGTAAGGGGTTATGGTCCGGGTAGGGTTAGGTACGGGGTTAGGTTTTAGGATTAAGGTTAGGGTTAATAGGGTTAGGGTTAGGGTTAGGGTTAGGTTAGGGTTAGGGTTAGGGTTAGGGTTAGGGTTAGTGGGTTAGTGGGTTAGGGTTGGGTTAGGGTTAGGGTTAGGGTTAGGGTTAGGGTTAGGTTACAGGCTCAGCGAGGTAATGGGTACCCCTACCCACATGCGAATATCTTCAGATAGGAATATCCCATGTGGATGAAACCAAGTTCTACCCCCCCTAAATGAGGCCTAAAAATCACAATGAGCCCACCCCCAAGTCTCCATGACTTCCGGTTCCGGAGATACGGCCGTTTTTTTTTGTTTTTTTTGCCATATCTCCGGAACGGAAAGGGGGATCGACATGGGACCACCTCAGGCGTGTTCAGAGACCACGAATTAGGTCTGACGCCACCCACTTAGAAGTCGCCATGACCTTTGGTTCCGGAGATATAGCCGTTTAGGGTTAGGGTTAGGGTTAGGGTTAGGGTTAGGTTATAGGGTTAGGGTTAGGGTTAGGGTTAGGGTGTTAGAGGGTTAGAGGGTTAGAGGGTTAGGGTTAGGGTTAGGGTTAGGGTTAGGGTTAGGTTTTTGTTGTTTTTTTTCTTTATGCAGGTACAAGGACCCTTGATTGCACGGGCACACCACCCCCTCCCTCCCCACATTTTCCCAGGTCCTAGAGAGGGATCCTTTTAAAACAATGGAACGGTTGACCACGTCCCAACAATGTTGGGTGGGTCCCGCCCAAGCATCCCTCCGGCCCCCGCAGGGCCCGACCCCAAGCCTTGCTGCCGGTCCCTGGCCTCGGGTGGAGGGACTTATGGGCACTTGTGGAACCCCCGTTCAAGCCCCCGGCCGGCCCACCTGGTGTGTGCATGTGTGTGTGACGGTGGGCTGGGGCTTGACGGGGGCTGGGAGACCATGCCCTGCCCAACCCCTAAACCGATCGCACGCCAGGGCTGCCGGACCCCGCAAGGGTCGGACAGGATGCAGGGCGGACACCCAAGCAGAAAGCATATCCCCTTCCATCGCCCGTTTGGGGCTGGTGGATTGGATGGGGTATGGGATGAAGAATGGTGGGAGTGAGATGTGGGGTGGGAGTGGTTCAGGTTAGGGTTAGGTTGTGGGTTAGGGATGGGGATTTAGGGTTGGGGTTAGGGATAAGGGTTAGGGGTGGGGGTTAGGGTTAGGGGTTAAGGTTGGGGTTGGGGGTTAGGGATGGGGGTTAGGGTTAGGAATTAGGGTTGGGGTTAGGGTTAGGGGTTGGGGTTGGGGTTAGGGTTAGGGTTAGGGGTTAGGGATGGGGGTTAGGGTTAGGGATTAAGGTTGGGGTTAGGGGTTGGAGGTTAGGGGTTAGGGTTAGGGTTAGGGTTAGGGTTAGGGTTAGGGTTAGGGTTAGGGTTAGGGTTAGGGTTAGGGTTAGGGTTAGGGTTAGGGTTAGGGTTAGGGTTAGGGTTAGGGTTAGGGTTAGGGTTAGGGTTAGGGTTAGGGTTAGGGTTAGGTTACAGGCTCAGCGAGGTAATGGGTACCCCTACCCACATGCGAATATCTTCAGATAGGAATATCCCATGTGGATGAAACCAAGTTCTACCCCCCCTAAATGAGGCCTAAAAATCACAATGAGCCCACCCCCAAGTCTCCATGACTTCCGGTTCCGGAGATACGGCCGTTTTTTTTGTTTTTTTTGCCATATCTCCGGAACGGAAAGGGGGATCGACATGGGACCACCTCAGGCGTGTTCAGAGACCACGAATTAGGTCTGACGCCACCCACTTAGAAGTCGCCATGACCTTTGGTTCCGGAGATATAGCCGTTTAAAGTTTCCCCATTGAAACGAATGGGGAAAATCAAAAATTGTTCTAAGTCCAAAGTGTGTTCCAAAAACAGTGCCCACAGAAAGTGTATAGGAGTACGTTTCGGAGCATTTGGAGTCGATTGGTACCCACATTTTGTGACATAAAAATTAGGGTTAGGGTTGTGTGTGTGTGTAACACTCACCACCTGATCAGCACAAACCAGTTGTTAACACCGCTAGGTAGCTCTGGTTTGGCCAATCAGGACCGAAGCTCTGTTCTGATGATGAAGCCACGTCAGCTCCATACAGCGCAGGGTGCTAAACAACACGTTAAGCTAAAAAGCCTTTATCCTGTGCCACATACACCGCACGACCCCAGGAATGGCTTTAGAAAAAACTCCATATTCATGTTATAGTCTAATCTCCAGGTGTTAACTTCAATAACGGTTTCAATATTGATTAAACATAAATTGTGTTGTATTCTTCTGATGGGTAATGGTATCCATCCTGTCCAATCAGAATCTTGATTCGTGACTTCGTTAAGGAATTAACACTAGGAGAGTGATTTCGCGATACGATTACCCAGAATGCAACGCATTGTTTATTTGCATTAACCCTCCCCTAAACGCGTTTTGGGTAATAACTTTAGTTATATAGGTCGTAAAGACACCCAGGTTGGTTCTACCCCCACTAAATCAGGTACGCGCTATCCAATGGAACCCACCTCAACGCTCTACGTGAACCGGAAGTACCTTAAAACGCTCGATCTTGAGGCGGAGATGCAGTCTGCTGTATCTCTGGAATGGAACGTCGTATTAAGTCAGGGACAAGACTGCCGTGTTCCGAGTCGCCACAAACCATCTGACGGACGCTGTTTCCGAATTCCTATGATATTCAGAAAATCAGATATGAAAAGAAAATGAATAACCACAGACGTTACTGGTGGTTATGTTCGGGTATAGAGTCAGAGATGGATCTGAGAGGCCTCAGATCCCATATTGGCATCAGACCACACTCCCGTGTTTAGAGTTAGATTAGAGTTGAGTTAGGGTTAGATAAGGTGGAATAAAGGTTTAAGGGAAAGGTTAGGGTTAGGGCAAGGGGGTTAGTTAGAGATAGATCTGAGAGGCCCTCAGAGCAAGGGTTAGGGTTAGAGGGTTATGGTTAGGTAAGATAGAGTGAGTGGTTAGGGTTAGGGGTAAAGGTTCGGGATGGGGTTAAGGGTTAGGATTAGGGGTTATGGTTAAGGGTTAGGGTTAGGGCTAGGGGTTAAGGTTAGGGTTAGGTAAGATAGAGCGAAGGGGTTAGGGTTAGGGTAAAGGTTAGGGATGGGGTTAAGGGTTAGGGTTAGAGGGTTTATGGTTAGGTAAGATAGAGTGAGTGGTTAGGGTTAGGGTAAAGGTAGGGATGGGGTTAAAGGGTTAGGTTAGGGTTAGGGTTAGGGTTAGGGTTAGAGGGTTAGGGTTAGGGTTAGGGTTAGGGTTAGGGTTAGGGGTTAGGGGTTAGGGGTTAGGGTTAGGGTTAGGGTTAGGGTTAGGGTTAGGGTTAGGTATGGGGATGAAAACCACTCGAAGTGATACTATCGGGAATAACTCGAGAACGGTAAGTCCCCACTAAGTAGGCCGTTCCGGACAGTTTGGAACCATCCCCAAGGTTCTAGGACTTACGGTTCCCGAGATAGAAAAATCACCATTTTCGAAGTGATACTATCGGGAATAACTCGAGATAGGAAAGGGGAGAGAGACATGGTTCTGATATCCATAGAAGCGTCTTGGGAAGGCGCATCCGGGATACCTCAACCTCCCATATGGGACATATAGTTCCGGAGTTATTCCAAAAAGTATCATGTCATATGATGTGATGAAAATTTCCTAAGTGTTTAGGTTAGGGTTAGGTTAGT
>JAOPHQ010004261.1:0-42371 GCA_030340625.1 Merluccius polli | reverse complement strand
GCACTTATGAACCCAAATATCATGAATGCTTATATTGAGGTTATCTGAATGTGTTTTTAAGCTTTTTGAGGTTGAACTTTGATTCTCACTGAATGGCAGACCAAGAAGCCTGGCATATGCATCCACATTGTCATACTAGCATGTGAGTCTTCCATGGCAGATGGTGCACAGACAAGACAACCCCAAAGAGAAGCACTTATGGACTCAAAATACCACCAAGACTACCATTTGAGGTGATCTGGGAGTGGTCATATTTAACACCAAGTACATCCACTGGAGAGGCTGTGTAAGTCAAGTAAAACTACCCCAACAAGTAGCACTTACTAAATTCGAACCAGCATAGTGAATGCTCAAGTTAGGGTAATGATGATGACAACTCAAATGTTTCTTCAGTTTTGTACTGGGGCTCCATTTGAAGACGGGACACAATTAAGACAACCCCAAAGAGACGCAGCTATTAGCCCCAAAATCAGCAATGCCTCCATTGGAAGTCGTGTGGATGTATAACATATTACAAGCAGTTTGTCAGGCAACTTACTTGATGTCCCTTCCCAGGCTGTCTCCTTAGTGTTGTCTCTTCTGGTGAAGAGGGAGGAATGATATGCCTTGCTAGAATCTGCTCATCTCATATAGAGGCTGCTCTGAGATGCACGTCTCTTTTTCCTTTGTTTCTAGAGTATCGGCTATATGGGTGACGGTTTGTAAACGACCCCCACCGATCTGAACTGGGTGGACTTCTCATCACAATGAATGTAAATTTGCATTTGATGAGAGGTCACTCTTGACACTTCCTGGTAAAGAAACATTGCCAACTAATGCAGTTATTTAACTGCAACACAAAATAACATGAAGTGATTACTCTTATGTGTAAATAGTAGCATGACATCAGTGTTTGTACTGTAGCTAAGAGCAATTTCCCAACATTGCAGCAATTCTCATGCCTGGGAGATAGAGTTCTCCAAGTGTTATTCCCTCTGCATTCCAAAAGGCTCTGATGTAAATGAAGGCAAATTTAAAAATGTATATAATTTCCAAAAGCAGATTGCCCACCCCAAAGAGAAGCACTTATGGAATCAAAATACCACCAATGCCTCCATTTCAGGTTATCTTGGAGTGTTTCCTGAGGTTTCAAGAGTACATTCACTGGATATTGCTGTGTAAGTCAAGTAAAACTACCCCAACAAGTAGCACTTACTAAATTTGAACAAGACAAGTCAATGCTCAAGTTAGGGTAGTAAGTTTGACAAATGCATCCTTTAGTTTTACAGAATGGATAGATGTGAAGACAAGACATAACCAAGACAACCCCAAAGAGAAGCACTTATGAACCCAAATATCATGAATGCTTATATTTGAGGTTATCTGAATGTGTTTTTAAGCTTTTTGAGGTTGAACTTTGATTCTCACTGAATGGCAGACCAAGAAGCCTGGCATATGCATCCACATTGTCATACTGGCATGTGAGTCTTCCATGGCAGATGGTGCACAGACAAGACAACCCCAAAGAGAAGCACTTATGGACTCAAAATACCACCAATACTACCATTTGAGGTGATCTGGGAGTGGTCATATTTAACACCACGTACATCCACTGGAGAGGCTGTGTAAGTCAAGTAAAACTACCCCAACAAGTAGCACTTACTAAATTTGAACCAGCATAGTGAATGCTCAAGTTAGGGTAATGATGATGACAACTCAAATGTTTCTTCAGTTTTGTACTGGGGCTCCATTTGAAGACAGGACACAATTAAGACAACCCCAAAGAGAAGCACTTATGAACCCAAATATCATGAATGCTTATATTTGAGGTTATCTGAATGTGTTTTTAAGCTTTTTGAGGTTGAACTTTGATTTCTCACTGAATGGCAGACCAAGAAGCCTGGCATATGCATCCACATTGTCATACTAGCATGTGAGTCTTCCATGGCAGATGGTGCACAGACAAGACAACCCCAAAGAGAAGCACTTATGGACTCAAAATACCACCAATACTACCATTTGAGGTGATCTGGGAGTGGTCATATTTAACACCAAGTGGAGAGGCTGTGTAAGTCAAGTAAAACTACCCCAACAAGTAGCACTTACTAAATTTCGAACCAGCATAGTGAATGCTCAAGTTAGGGTAATGATGATGACAACTCAAATGTTTCTTCAGTTTTGTACTGGGGCTCCATTTGAAGACAGGACACAATTAAGACAACCCCAAAGAGACGCAGCTATTAGCCCCAAAATCAGCAATGCCTCCATTGGAAGTCGTGTGGATGTATAACATATTACAAGCAGTTTGTCAGGCAACTTACTTGATGTCCCTTCCCAGGCTGTCTCCTTAGTGTTGTGGGAGGAATGATATGCCTTGCTAGAATCTGCTCATCTCATATAGAGGCTGCTCTGAGATGCACGTCTCTTTTTCCTTTGTTTCTAGAGTATCGGCTATATGGGTGACGGTTTGTAAACGACCCCACCAATGTGACCTGGATGGACTTCTCATCACAATGAATGTAAATTTGCATTTGATGAGAGGTCGCTCTTGACACTTCCTGGTAAAGAAACATTGCCAACTAATGCAGTTATTTAACTGCAACACAAAATAACATGAAGTAATTACTCTTATGTGTAAATAGTAGCAAATTATACATGACATCAGTGTTTGTACTGTAGCTAAGAGCAATTTTCCAACATTGCAGCACTTCTCATGCCTGGGAGATAGAGTTCTCCAAGTGTTATTCCCTCTGCATTCCAAAAGGCTCTGATGTAAATGAAGGCAAATTTAAAAATGTATATCATTTCCAAAAGCAGATTGCCCACCAGCAAGACAACCCCAAAGAGAAGCACTTATGGAATCAAAATACCACCAATGCCTCCATTTCAGGTTATCTTGGAGTGTTTCTGAGGTTTCAAGAGTACATTCACTGGATATTGCTGTGTAAGTCAAGTAAAACTACCCCAACAAGTAGCACTTACTAAATTTGAACAAAACAAGTCAATGCTCAAGTTAGGGTAGTAAGTTTGACAAATGCATCCTTTAGTTTTACAGAATGGATAGATGTGAAGGCAAGGACACAACCAAGACAACCCCAAAGAGAAGCACTTATGAACCCAAATATCATGAATGCTTATATTTGAGGTTATCTGAATGTGTTTTTAAGCTTTTTGAGGTTGAACTTTGATTCTCACTGAATGGCAGACCAAGAAGCCTGGCATATGCATCCACATTGTCATACTAGGCATGTGAGTCTTCCATGGCAGATGGTGCACAGACAAGACAACCCCAAAGAGAAGCACTTATGGACTCAAAATACCACCAAGACTACCATTTGAGGTGATCTGGGAGTGGTCATATTTAACACCCAAGTACATCCACTGGAGAGGCTGTGTAAGTCAAGTAAAACTACCCCAACAAGTAGCACTTACTAAATTCGAACCAGCCATAGTGAATGTTTCTTCAGTTTTGTACTGGGGCTCCATTTGAAGACAGGACACAATTAAGACAACCCCAAAGAGAAGCACTTATGAACCCAAATATCATGAATGCTTATATTTGAGGTTATCTGAATGTGTTTTTAAGCTTTTTGAGGTTGAACTTTGATTCTCACTGAATGGCAGACCAAGAAGCCTGGCATATGCATCCACATTGTCATACTAGCATGTGAGTCTTCCATGGCAGATGGTGCACAGACAAGACAACCCCAAAGAGAAGCACTTATGGACTCAAAATACCACCAATACTACCATTTGAGGTGATCTGGGAGTGGTCATATTTAACACCAAGTGGAGAGGCTGTGTAAGTCAAGTAAAACTACCCCAACAAGTAGCACTTACTAAATTTGAACCAGCATAGTGAATGCTCAAGTTAGGGTAATGATGATGACAACTCAAATGTTTCTTCAGTTTTGTACTGGGGCTCCATTTGAAGACAGGACACAATTAAGACAACCCCAAAGAGACGCAGCTATTAGCCCCAAAATCAGCAATGCCTCCATTGGAAGTCGTGTGGATGTATAACATATTACAAGCAGTTTGTCAGGCAACTTACTTGATGTCCCTTCCCAGGCTGTCTCCTTAGTGTTGTGGGAGGAATGATATGCCTTGCTAGAATCTGCTCATCTCATATAGAGGCTGCTCTGAGATGCACGTCTCTTTTTCCTTTGTTGCTAGAGTATCGGCTATATGGGTGACGGTTTGTAAACGACCCCACCAATGTGACCTGGATGGACTTCTCATCACAATGAATGTAAATTTGCATTTGATGAGAGGTCGCTCTTGACACTTCCTGGTAAAGAAACATTGCCAACTAATGCAGTTATTTAACTGCAACACAAAATAACATGAAGTAATTACTCTTATGTGTAAATAGTAGCAAATTATACATGACATCAGTGTTTGTACTGTAGCTAAGAGCAATTTTCCAACATTGCAGCACTTCTCATGCCTGGGAGATAGAGTTCTCCAAGTGTTATTCCCTCTGCATTCCAAAAGGCTCTGATGTAAATGAAGGCAAATTTAAAAATGTATATCATTTCCAAAAGCAGATTGCCCACCAGCAAGACAACCCCAAAGAGAAGCACTTATGGAATCAAAATACCACCAATGCCTCCATTTCAGGTTATCTTGGAGTGTTTCTGAGGTTTCAAGAGTACATTCACTGGATATTGCTGTGTAAGTCAAGTAAAACTACCCCAACAAGTAGCACTTACTAAATTTGAACAAAACAAGTCAATGCTCAAGTTAGGGTAGTAAGTTTGACAAATGCATCCTTTAGTTTTACAGAATGGATAGATGTGAAGGCAAGACACAACCAAGACAACCCCAAAGAGAAGCACTTATGAACCCAAATATCATGAATGCTTATATTTGAGGTTATCTGAATGTGTTTTTAAGCTTTTTGAGGTTGAACTTTGATTCTCACTGAATGGCAGACCAAGAAGCCTGGCATATGCATCCACATTGTCATACTAGCATGTGAGTCTTCCATGGCAGATGGTGCACAGACAAGACAACCCCAAAGAGAAGCACTTATGGACTCAAAATACCACCAAGACTACCATTTGAGGTGATCTGGGAGTGGTCATATTTAACACCAAGTACATCCACTGGAGAGGCTGTGTAAGTCAAGTAAAACTACCCCAACAAGTAGCACTTACTAAATTCGAACCAGCATAGTGAATGCTCAAGTTAGGGTAATGATGATGACAACTCAAATGGTTCTTCAGTTTTGTACTGGGGCTCCATTTGAAGACGGGACACAATTAAGACAACCCCAAAGAGACGCAGCTATTAGCCCCAAAATCAGCAATGTCTCCATTGGAAGTCGTGTGGATGTATAACATATTACAAGCAGTTTGTCAGGCAACTTACTTGATGTCCCTTCCCAGGCTGTCTCCTTAGTGTTGTCTCTTCTGGTGAAGAGGGAGGAATGATATGCCTTGCTAGAATCGGCTCATCTCATATAGAGGCTGCTCTGAGATGCACGTCTCTTTTTCCTTTGTTTCTAGAGTATCAGCTATATGGGTGACGGTTTGTAAACGACCCCACCAATCTGACCTGGATGGACCTCTCATCACAATGAATGTAAATTTGCATTTGATGAGAGGTCACTCTTGACACTTCCTGGTAAAGAAACATTGCCAACTAATGCAGTTATTTAACTGCAACACAAAATAACATGAAGTGATTACTCTTATGTGTAAATAGTAGCAAATTATACATGACATCAGTGTTTGTACTGTAGCTAAGAGCAATTTCCCAACATTGCAGCAATTCTCATGCCTGGGAGATAGAGTTCTCCAAGTGTTATTACCTCTGCATTCCAAAAGGCTCTGATGTAAATGAAGGCATATTTAAAAATGTATATCATTTCCAAAAGCAGATTGCCCACCAGCAAGACAACCCCAAAGAGAAGCACTTATGGAATCAAAATACCACCAATGCCTCCATTTCAGGTTGTCTTGGAGTGTTTCTGAGGTTTCAAGAGTACATTCACTGGATATTGCTGTGTAAGTCAAGTAAAACTACCCCAACAAGTAGCACTTACTAAATTTGAACAAAACAAGTCAATGCTCAAGTTAGGGTAGTAAGTTTGACAAATGCATCCTTTAGTTTTAAAGAATGGATAGATGTGAAGGCAAGACACAATCAAGACAACCCCAAAGAGAAGCACTTATGAACCCAAATATCATGAATGCTTATATTTGAGGTTATCTGAATGTGTTTTTAAGCTTTTTGAGGTTGAACTTTGATTCTCACTGAATGGCAGACCAAGAAGCCTGGCATATGCATCCACATTGTCATACTGGCATGTGAGTCTTCCATGGCAGATGGTGCACAGACAAGACAACCCCAAAGAGAAGCACTTATGGACTCAAAATACCACCAATACTACCATTTGAGGTGATCTGGGAGTGGTCATATTTAACACCAAGTACATCCAGTGGAGAGGCTGTGTAAGTCAAGTAAAACTACCCCAACAGCAATGCCTCCATTGGAAGTCGTGTGGATGTATAACATATTACAAGCAGTTTGTCAGGCAACTTACTTGATGTCCCTTCCCAGGCTGTCTCCTTAGTGTTGTCTCTTCTGGTGAAGAGGGAGGAATGATATGCCTTGCTAGAATCTGCTCATCTCATATAGAGGCTGCTCTGAGATGCACGTCTCTTTTTCCTTTGTTTCTAGAGTATCGGCTATATGGGTGACGGTTTGTAAACGACCCCACCGATCTGAACTGGGTGGACTTCTCATCACAATGAATGTAAATTTGCATTTGATGAGAGGTCACTCTTGACACTTCCTGGTAAAGAAACATTGCCAACTAATGCAGTTATTTAACTGCAACACAAAATAACATGAAGTGATTACTCTTATGTGTAATAGTAGCATGACATCAGTGTTTGTACTGTAGCTAAGAGCAATTTCCCAACATTGCAGCACTTCTCATGCCTGGGAGATAGAGTTCTCCAAGTGTTATTCCCTCTGCATTCCAAAAGGCTCTGATGTAAATGAAGGCACATTTAAAAATGTATATCATTTCCAAAAGCAGATTGCCCACCAGCAAGACAACCCCAAAGAGAAGCACTTATGGAATCAAAATACCACCAATGCCTCCATTTCAGGTTATCTTGGAGTGTTTCCTGAGGTTTCAAGAGTACATTCACTGGATATTGCTGTGTAAGTCAAGTAAAACTACCCCAACAAGTAGCACTTACTAAATTTGAACAAGACAAGTCAATGCTCAAGTTAGGGTAGTAAGTTTGACAAATGCATCCTTTAGTTTTACAGAATGGATAGATGTGAAGACAAGACATAACCAAGACAACCCCAAAGAGAAGCACTTATGAACCCAAATATCATGAATGCTTATATTTGAGGTTATCTGAATGTGTTTTTAAGCTTTTTGAGGTTGAACTTTGATTCTCACTGAATGGCAGACCAAGAAGCCTGGCATATGCATCCACATTGTCATACTGGCATGTGAGTCTTCCATGGCAGATGGTGCACAGACAAGACAACCCCAAAGAGAAGCACTTATGGACTAAAAATACCACCAATACTACCATTTGAGGTGATCTGGGAGTGGTCATATTTAACACCACGTACATCCACTGGAGAGGCTGTGTAAGTCAAGTAAAACTACCCCAACAAGTAGCACTTACTAAATTCGAACCAGCATAGTGAATGCTCAAGTTAGGGTAATGATGATGACAACTCAAATGTTTCTTCAGTTTTGTACTGGGGCTCCATTTGAAGACAGGACACAATTAAGACAACCCCAAAGAGAAGCACTTATGAACCCAAATATCATGAATGCTTATATTTGAGGTTATCTGAATGTGTTTTTAAGCTTTTTGAGGTTGAACTTTGATTCTCACTGAATGGCAGACCAAGAAGCCTGGCATATGCATCCACATTGTCATACTAGCATGTGAGTCTTCCATGGCAGATGGTGCACAGACAAGACAACCCCAAAGAGAAGCACTTATGGACTCAAAATACCACCAATACTACCATTTGAGGTGATCTGGGAGTGGTCATATTTAACACCAAGTGGAGAGGCTGTGTAAGTCAAGTAAAACTACCCCAACAAGTAGCACTTACTAAATTTGAACCAGCATAGTGAATGCTCAAGTTAGGGTAATGATGATGACAACTCAAATGTTTCTTCAGTTTTGTACTGGGGCTCCATTTGAAGACAGGACACAATTAAGACAACCCCAAAGAGACGCAGCTATTAGCCCCAAAATCAGCAATGCCTCCATTGGAAGTCGTGTGGATGTATAACATATTACAAGCAGTTTGTCAGGCAACTTACTTGATGTCCCTTCCCAGGCTGTCTCCTTAGTGTTGTGGGAGGAATGATATGCCTTGCTAGAATCTGCTCATCTCATATAGAGGCTGCTCTGAGATGCACGTCTCTTTTTCCTTTGTTGCTAGAGTATCGGCTATATGGGTGACGGTTTGTAAACGACCCCACCAATGTGACCTGGATGGACTTCTCATCACAATGAATGTAAATTTGCATTTGATGAGAGGTCGCTCTTGACACTTCCTGGTAAAGAAACATTGCCAACTAATGCAGTTATTTAACTGCAACACAAAATAACATGAAGTAATTACTCTTATGTGTAAATAGTAGCAAATTATACATGACATCAGTGTTTGTACTGTAGCTAAGAGCAATTTTCCAACATTGCAGCACTTCTCATGCCTGGGAGATAGAGTTCTCCAAGTGTTATTCCCTCTGCATTCCAAAAGGCTCTGATGTAAATGAAGGCAAATTTAAAAATGTATATCATTTCCAAAAGCAGATTGCCCACCAGCAAGACAACCCCAAAGAGAAGCACTTATGGAATCAAAATACCACCAATGCCTCCATTTCAGGTTATCTTGGAGTGTTTCTGAGGTTTCAAGAGTACATTCACTGGATATTGCTGTGTAAGTCAAGTAAAACTACCCCAACAAGTAGCACTTACTAAATTTGAACAAAACAAGTCAATGCTCAAGTTAGGGTAGTAAGTTTGACAAATGCATCCTTTAGTTTTACAGAATGGATAGATGTGAAGGCAAGACACAACCAAGACAACCCCAAAGAGAAGCACTTATGAACCCAAATATCATGAATGCTTATATTTGAGGTTATCTGAATGTGTTTTTAAGCTTTTTGAGGTTGAACTTTGATTCTCACTGAATGGCAGACCAAGAAGCCTGGCATATGCATCCACATTGTCATACTAGCATGTGAGTCTTCCATGGCAGATGGTGCACAGACAAGACAACCCCAAAGAGAAGCACTTATGGACTCAAAATACCACCAAGACTACCATTTGAGGTGATCTGGGAGTGGTCATATTTAACACCAAGTACATCCACTGGAGAGGCTGTGTAAGTCAAGTAAAACTACCCCAACAAGTAGCACTTACTAAATTCGAACCAGCATAGTGAATGTTTCTTCAGTTTTGTACTGGGGCTCCATTTGAAGACAGGACACAATTAAGACAACCCCAAAGAGAAGCACTTATGAACCCAAATATCATGAATGCTTATATTTGAGGTTATCTGAATGTGTTTTTAAGCTTTTTGAGGTTGAACTTTGATTCTCACTGAATGGCAGACCAAGAAGCCTGGCATATGCATCCACATTGTCATACTAGCATGTGAGTCTTCCATGGCAGATGGTGCACAGACAAGACAACCCCAAAGAGAAGCACTTATGGACTCAAAATACCACCAATACTACCATTTGAGGTGATCTGGGAGTGGTCATATTTAACACCAAGTGGAGAGGCTGTGTAAGTCAAGTAAAACTACCCCAACAAGTAGCACTTACTAAATTTGAACCAGCATAGTGAATGCTCAAGTTAGGGTAATGATGATGACAACTCAAATGTTTCTTCAGTTTTGTACTGGGGCTCCATTTGAAGACAGGACACAATTAAGACAACCCCAAAGAGACGCAGCTATTAGCCCCAAAATCAGCAATGCCTCCATTGGAAGTCGTGTGGATGTATAACATATTACAAGCAGTTTGTCAGGCAACTTACTTGATGTCCCTTCCCAGGCTGTCTCCTTAGTGTTGTGGGAGGAATGATATGCCTTGCTAGAATCTGCTCATCTCATATAGAGGCTGCTCTGAGATGCACGTCTCTTTTTCCTTTGTTGCTAGAGTATCGGCTATATGGGTGACGGTTTGTAAACGACCCCACCAATGTGACCTGGATGGACTTCTCATCACAATGAATGTAAATTTGCATTTGATGAGAGGTCGCTCTTGACACTTCCTGGTAAAGAAACATTGCCAACTAATGCAGTTATTTAACTGCAACACAAAATAACATGAAGTAATTACTCTTATGTGTAAATAGTAGCAAATTATACATGACATCAGTGTTTGTACTGTAGCTAAGAGCAATTTTCCAACATTGCAGCACTTCTCATGCCTGGGAGATAGAGTTCTCCAAGTGTTATTCCCTCTGCATTCCAAAAGGCTCTGATGTAAATGAAGGCAAATTTAAAAATGTATATCATTTCCAAAAGCAGATTGCCCACCAGCAAGACAACCCCAAAGAGAAGCACTTATGGAATCAAAATACCACCAATGCCTCCATTTCAGGTTATCTTGGAGTGTTTCTGAGGTTTCAAGAGTACATTCACTGGATATTGCTGTGTAAGTCAAGTAAAACTACCCCAACAAGTAGCACTTACTAAATTTGAACAAAACAAGTCAATGCTCAAGTTAGGGTAGTAAGTTTGACAAATGCATCCTTTAGTTTTACAGAATGGATAGATGTGAAGGCAAGACACAACCAAGACAACCCCAAAGAGAAGCACTTATGAACCCAAATATCATGAATGCTTATATTTGAGGTTATCTGAATGTGTTTTTAAGCTTTTTGAGGTTGAACTTTGATTCTCACTGAATGGCAGACCAAGAAGCCTGGCATATGCATCCACATTGTCATACTAGCATGTGAGTCTTCCATGGCAGATGGTGCACAGACAAGACAACCCCAAAGAGAAGCACTTATGGACTCAAAATACCACCAAGACTACCATTTGAGGTGATCTGGGAGTGGTCATATTTAACACCAAGTACATCCACTGGAGAGGCTGTGTAAGTCAAGTAAAACTACCCCAACAAGTAGCACTTACTAAATTCGAACCAGCATAGTGAATGCTCAAGTTAGGGTAATGATGATGACAACTCAAATGGTTCTTCAGTTTTGTACTGGGGCTCCATTTGAAGACGGGACACAATTAAGACAACCCCAAAGAGACGCAGCTATTAGCCCCAAAATCAGCAATGTCTCCATTGGAAGTCGTGTGGATGTATAACATATTACAAGCAGTTTGTCAGGCAACTTACTTGATGTCCCTTCCCAGGCTGTCTCCTTAGTGTTGTCTCTTCTGGTGAAGAGGGAGGAATGATATGCCTTGCTAGAATCGGCTCATCTCATATAGAGGCTGCTCTGAGATGCACGTCTCTTTTTCCTTTGTTTCTAGAGTATCAGCTATATGGGTGACGGTTTGTAAACGACCCCACCAATCTGACCTGGATGGACCTCTCATCACAATGAATGTAAATTTGCATTTGATGAGAGGTCACTCTTGACACTTCCTGGTAAAGAAACATTGCCAACTAATGCAGTTATTTAACTGCAACACAAAATAACATGAAGTGATTACTCTTATGTGTAAATAGTAGCAAATTATACATGACATCAGTGTTTGTACTGTAGCTAAGAGCAATTTCCCAACATTGCAGCAATTCTCATGCCTGGGAGATAGAGTTCTCCAAGTGTTATTACCTCTGCATTCCAAAAGGCTCTGATGTAAATGAAGGCATATTTAAAAATGTATATCATTTCCAAAAGCAGATTGCCCACCAGCAAGACAACCCCAAAGAGAAGCACTTATGGAATCAAAATACCACCAATGCCTCCATTTCAGGTTGTCTTGGAGTGTTTCTGAGGTTTCAAGAGTACATTCACTGGATATTGCTGTGTAAGTCAAGTAAAACTACCCCAACAAGTAGCACTTACTAAATTTGAACAAAACAAGTCAATGCTCAAGTTAGGGTAGTAAGTTTGACAAATGCATCCTTTAGTTTTAAAGAATGGATAGATGTGAAGGCAAGACACAATCAAGACAACCCCAAAGAGAAGCACTTATGAACCCAAATATCATGAATGCTTATATTTGAGGTTATCTGAATGTGTTTTTAAGCTTTTTGAGGTTGAACTTTGATTCTCACTGAATGGCAGACCAAGAAGCCTGGCATATGCATCCACATTGTCATACTGGCATGTGAGTCTTCCATGGCAGATGGTGCACAGACAAGACAACCCCAAAGAGAAGCACTTATGGACTCAAAATACCACCAATACTACCATTTGAGGTGATCTGGGAGTGGTCATATTTAACACCAAGTACATCCAGTGGAGAGGCTGTGTAAGTCAAGTAAAACTACCCCAACAGCAATGCCTCCATTGGAAGTCGTGTGGATGTATAACATATTACAAGCAGTTTGTCAGGCAACTTACTTGATGTCCCTTCCCAGGCTGTCTCCTTAGTGTTGTCTCTTCTGGTGAAGAGGGAGGAATGATATGCCTTGCTAGAATCTGCTCATCTCATATAGAGGCTGCTCTGAGATGCACGTCTCTTTTTCCTTTGTTTCTAGAGTATCGGCTATATGGGTGACGGTTTGTAAACGACCCCACCGATCTGAACTGGGTGGACTTCTCATCACAATGAATGTAAATTTGCATTTGATGAGAGGTCACTCTTGACACTTCCTGGTAAAGAAACATTGCCAACTAATGCAGTTATTTAACTGCAACACAAAATAACATGAAGTGATTACTCTTATGTGTAAT
The DNA here is from genome assembly GCA_030340625.1 of Merluccius polli. NCBI lineage: Eukaryota > Metazoa > Chordata > Actinopteri > Gadiformes > Merlucciidae > Merluccius > Merluccius polli. The sequence continues at coordinate 29,508 of JAOPHQ010004261.1, read as the reverse complement.
AGTAGCATGACATCAGTGTTTGTACTGTAGCTAAGAGCAATTTCCCAACATTGCAGCACTTCTCATGCCTGGGAGATAGAGTTCTCCAAGTGTTATTCCCTCTGCATTCCAAAAGGCTCTGATGTAAATGAAGGCACATTTAAAAATGTATATCATTTCCAAAAGCAGATTGCCCACCAGCAAGACAACCCCAAAGAGAAGCACTTATGGAATCAAAATACCACCAATGCCTCCATTTCAGGTTATCTTGGAGTGTTTCTGAGGTTTCAAGAGTACATTCACTGGATATTGCTGTGTAAGTCAAGTAAAACTACCCCAACAAGTAGCACTTACTAAATTTGAACAAGACAAGTCAATGCTCAAGTTAGGGTAGTAAGTTTGACAAATGCATCATTTAGTTTTACAGAATGGATAGATGTGAAGGCAAGACACAACCAAGACAACCCCAAAGAGAAGCACTTATGAACCCAAATATCATGAATGCTTATATTTGAGGTTATCTGAATGTGTTTTTAAGCTTTTTGAGGTTGAACTTTGATTCTCACTGAATGGCAGACCAAGAAGCCTGGCATATGCATCCACATTGTCATACTAGCATGTGAGTCTTCCATGGCAGATGGTGCACAGACAAGACAACCCCAAAGAGAAGCACTTATGGACTCAAAATACCACCAAGACTACCATTTGAGGTGATCTGGGAGTGGTCATATTTAACACCAAGTACATCCACTGGAGAGGCTGTGTAAGTCAAGTAAAACTACCCCAACAAGTAGCACTTACTAAATTCGAACCAGCATAGTGAATGCTCAAGTTAGGGTAATGATGATGACAACTCAAATGTTTCTTCAGTTTTGTACTGGGGCTCCATTTGAAGACGGGACACAATTAAGACAACCCCAAAGAGACGCAGCTATTAGCCCCAAAATCAGCAATGCCTCCATTGGAAGTCGTGTGGATGTATAACATATTACAAGCAGTTTGTCAGGCAACTTACTTGATGTCCCTTCCCAGGCTGTCTCCTTAGTGTTGTCTCTTCTGGTGAAGAGGGAGGAATGATATGCCTTGCTAGAATCTGCTCATCTCATATAGAGGCTGCTCTGAGATGCACGTCTCTTTTTCCTTTGTTTCTAGAGTATCGGCTATATGGGTGACGGTTTGTAAACGACCCCACCGATCTGAACTGGGTGGACTTCTCATCACAATGAATGTAAATTTGCATTTGATGAGAGGTCACTCTTGACACTTCCTGGTAAAGAAACATTGCCAACTAATGCAGTTATTTAACTGCAACACAAAATAACATGAAGTGATTACTCTTATGTGTAAATAGTAGCATGACATCAGTGTTTGTACTGTAGCTAAGAGCAATTTCCCAACATTGCAGCAATTCTCATGCCTGGGAGATAGAGTTCTCCAAGTGTTATTCCCTCTGCATTCCAAAAGGCTCTGATGTAAATGAAGGCAAATTTAAAAATGTATATAATTTCCAAAAGCAGATTGCCCACCCCAAAGAGAAGCACTTATGGAATCAAAATACCACCAATGCCTCCATTTCAGGTTATCTTGGAGTGTTTCCTGAGGTTTCAAGAGTACATTCACTGGATATTGCTGTGTAAGTCAAGTAAAACTACCCCAACAAGTAGCACTTACTAAATTTGAACAAGACAAGTCAATGCTCAAGTTAGGGTAGTAAGTTTGACAAATGCATCCTTTAGTTTTACAGAATGGATAGATGTGAAGACAAGACATAACCAAGACAACCCCAAAGAGAAGCACTTATGAACCCAAATATCATGAATGCTTATATTTGAGGTTATCTGAATGTGTTTTTAAGCTTTTTGAGGTTGAACTTTGATTCTCACTGAATGGCAGACCAAGAAGCCTGGCATATGCATCCACATTGTCATACTGGCATGTGAGTCTTCCATGGCAGATGGTGCACAGACAAGACAACCCCAAAGAGAAGCACTTATGGACTCAAAATACCACCAATACTACCATTTGAGGTGATCTGGGAGTGGTCATATTTAACACCACGTACATCCACTGGAGAGGCTGTGTAAGTCAAGTAAAACTACCCCAACAAGTAGCACTTACTAAATTTGAACCAGCATAGTGAATGCTCAAGTTAGGGTAATGATGATGACAACTCAAATGTTTCTTCAGTTTTGTACTGGGGCTCCATTTGAAGACAGGACACAATTAAGACAACCCCAAAGAGAAGCACTTATGAACCCAAATATCATGAATGCTTATATTTGAGGTTATCTGAATGTGTTTTTAAGCTTTTTGAGGTTGAACTTTGATTCTCACTGAATGGCAGACCAAGAAGCCTGGCATATGCATCCACATTGTCATACTAGCATGTGAGTCTTCCATGGCAGATGGTGCACAGACAAGACAACCCCAAAGAGAAGCACTTATGGACTCAAAATACCACCAATACTACCATTTGAGGTGATCTGGGAGTGGTCATATTTAACACCAAGTGGAGAGGCTGTGTAAGTCAAGTAAAACTACCCCAACAAGTAGCACTTACTAAATTTGAACCAGCATAGTGAATGCTCAAGTTAGGGTAATGATGATGACAACTCAAATGTTTCTTCAGTTTTGTACTGGGGCTCCATTTGAAGACAGGACACAATTAAGACAACCCCAAAGAGACGCAGCTATTAGCCCCAAAATCAGCAATGCCTCCATTGGAAGTCGTGTGGATGTATAACATATTACAAGCAGTTTGTCAGGCAACTTACTTGATGTCCCTTCCCAGGCTGTCTCCTTAGTGTTGTGGGAGGAATGATATGCCTTGCTAGAATCTGCTCATCTCATATAGAGGCTGCTCTGAGATGCACGTCTCTTTTTCCTTTGTTGCTAGAGTATCGGCTATATGGGTGACGGTTTGTAAACGACCCCACCAATGTGACCTGGATGGACTTCTCATCACAATGAATGTAAATTTGCATTTGATGAGAGGTCGCTCTTGACACTTCCTGGTAAAGAAACATTGCCAACTAATGCAGTTATTTAACTGCAACACAAAATAACATGAAGTAATTACTCTTATGTGTAAATAGTAGCAAATTATACATGACATCAGTGTTTGTACTGTAGCTAAGAGCAATTTTCCAACATTGCAGCACTTCTCATGCCTGGGAGATAGAGTTCTCCAAGTGTTATTCCCTCTGCATTCCAAAAGGCTCTGATGTAAATGAAGGCAAATTTAAAAATGTATATCATTTCCAAAAGCAGATTGCCCACCAGCAAGACAACCCCAAAGAGAAGCACTTATGGAATCAAAATACCACCAATGCCTCCATTTCAGGTTATCTTGGAGTGTTTCTGAGGTTTCAAGAGTACATTCACTGGATATTGCTGTGTAAGTCAAGTAAAACTACCCCAACAAGTAGCACTTACTAAATTTGAACAAAACAAGTCAATGCTCAAGTTAGGGTAGTAAGTTTGACAAATGCATCCTTTAGTTTTACAGAATGGATAGATGTGAAGGCAAGACACAACCAAGACAACCCCAAAGAGAAGCACTTATGAACCCAAATATCATGAATGCTTATATTTGAGGTTATCTGAATGTGTTTTTAAGCTTTTTGAGGTTGAACTTTGATTCTCACTGAATGGCAGACCAAGAAGCCTGGCATATGCATCCACATTGTCATACTAGCATGTGAGTCTTCCATGGCAGATGGTGCACAGACAAGACAACCCCAAAGAGAAGCACTTATGGACTCAAAATACCACCAAGACTACCATTTGAGGTGATCTGGGAGTGGTCATATTTAACACCAAGTACATCCACTGGAGAGGCTGTGTAAGTCAAGTAAAACTACCCCAACAAGTAGCACTTACTAAATTCGAACCAGCATAGTGAATGCTCAAGTTAGGGTAATGATGATGACAACTCAAATGGTTCTTCAGTTTTGTACTGGGGCTCCATTTGAAGACGGGACACAATTAAGACAACCCCAAAGAGACGCAGCTATTAGCCCCAAAATCAGCAATGTCTCCATTGGAAGTCGTGTGGATGTATAACATATTACAAGCAGTTTGTCAGGCAACTTACTTGATGTCCCTTCCCAGGCTGTCTCCTTAGTGTTGTCTCTTCTGGTGAAGAGGGAGGAATGATATGCCTTGCTAGAATCGGCTCATCTCATATAGAGGCTGCTCTGAGATGCACGTCTCTTTTTCCTTTGTTTCTAGAGTATCAGCTATATGGGTGACGGTTTGTAAACGACCCCACCAATCTGACCTGGATGGACCTCTCATCACAATGAATGTAAATTTGCATTTGATGAGAGGTCACTCTTGACACTTCCTGGTAAAGAAACATTGCCAACTAATGCAGTTATTTAACTGCAACACAAAATAACATGAAGTGATTACTCTTATGTGTAAATAGTAGCAAATTATACATGACATCAGTGTTTGTACTGTAGCTAAGAGCAATTTCCCAACATTGCAGCAATTCTCATGCCTGGGAGATAGAGTTCTCCAAGTGTTATTACCTCTGCATTCCAAAAGGCTCTGATGTAAATGAAGGCATATTTAAAAATGTATATCATTTCCAAAAGCAGATTGCCCACCAGCAAGACAACCCCAAAGAGAAGCACTTATGGAATCAAAATACCACCAATGCCTCCATTTCAGGTTGTCTTGGAGTGTTTCTGAGGTTTCAAGAGTACATTCACTGGATATTGCTGTGTAAGTCAAGTAAAACTACCCCAACAAGTAGCACTTACTAAATTTGAACAAAACAAGTCAATGCTCAAGTTAGGGTAGTAAGTTTGACAAATGCATCCTTTAGTTTTAAAGAATGGATAGATGTGAAGGCAAGACACAATCAAGACAACCCCAAAGAGAAGCACTTATGAACCCAAATATCATGAATGCTTATATTTGAGGTTATCTGAATGTGTTTTTAAGCTTTTTGAGGTTGAACTTTGATTCTCACTGAATGGCAGACCAAGAAGCCTGGCATATGCATCCACATTGTCATACTGGCATGTGAGTCTTCCATGGCAGATGGTGCACAGACAAGACAACCCCAAAGAGAAGCACTTATGGACTCAAAATACCACCAATACTACCATTTGAGGTGATCTGGGAGTGGTCATATTTAACACCAAGTACATCCAGTGGAGAGGCTGTGTAAGTCAAGTAAAACTACCCCAACAGCAATGCCTCCATTGGAAGTCGTGTGGATGTATAACATATTACAAGCAGTTTGTCAGGCAACTTACTTGATGTCCCTTCCCAGGCTGTCTCCTTAGTGTTGTCTCTTCTGGTGAAGAGGGAGGAATGATATGCCTTGCTAGAATCTGCTCATCTCATATAGAGGCTGCTCTGAGATGCACGTCTCTTTTTCCTTTGTTTCTAGAGTATCGGCTATATGGGTGACGGTTTGTAAACGACCCCACCGATCTGAACTGGGTGGACTTCTCATCACAATGAATGTAAATTTGCATTTGATGAGAGGTCACTCTTGACACTTCCTGGTAAAGAAACATTGCCAACTAATGCAGTTATTTAACTGCAACACAAAATAACATGAAGTGATTACTCTTATGTGTAATAGTAGCATGACATCAGTGTTTGTACTGTAGCTAAGAGCAATTTCCCAACATTGCAGCACTTCTCATGCCTGGGAGATAGAGTTCTCCAAGTGTTATTCCCTCTGCATTCCAAAAGGCTCTGATGTAAATGAAGGCACATTTAAAAATGTATATCATTTCCAAAAGCAGATTGCCCACCAGCAAGACAACCCCAAAGAGAAGCACTTATGGAATCAAAATACCACCAATGCCTCCATTTCAGGTTATCTTGGAGTGTTTCTGAGGTTTCAAGAGTACATTCACTGGATATTGCTGTGTAAGTCAAGTAAAACTACCCCAACAAGTAGCACTTACTAAATTTGAACAAGACAAGTCAATGCTCAAGTTAGGGTAGTAAGTTTGACAAATGCATCATTTAGTTTTACAGAATGGATAGATGTGAAGGCAAGACACAACCAAGACAACCCCAAAGAGAAGCACTTATGAACCCAAATATCATGAATGCTTATATTTGAGGTTATCTGAATGTGTTTTTAAGCTTTTTGAGGTTGAACTTTGATTCTCACTGAATGGCAGACCAAGAAGCCTGGCATATGCATCCACATTGTCATACTAGCATGTGAGTCTTCCATGGCAGATGGTGCACAGACAAGACAACCCCAAAGAGAAGCACTTATGGACTCAAAATACCACCAAGACTACCATTTGAGGTGATCTGGGAGTGGTCATATTTAACACCAAGTACATCCACTGGAGAGGCTGTGTAAGTCAAGTAAAACTACCCCAACAAGTAGCACTTACTAAATTCGAACCAGCATAGTGAATGCTCAAGTTAGGGTAATGATGATGACAACTCAAATGTTTCTTCAGTTTTGTACTGGGGCTCCATTTGAAGACGGGACACAATTAAGACAACCCCAAAGAGACGCAGCTATTAGCCCCAAAATCAGCAATGCCTCCATTGGAAGTCGTGTGGATGTATAACATATTACAAGCAGTTTGTCAGGCAACTTACTTGATGTCCCTTCCCAGGCTGTCTCCTTAGTGTTGTCTCTTCTGGTGAAGAGGGAGGAATGATATGCCTTGCTAGAATCTGCTCATCTCATATAGAGGCTGCTCTGAGATGCACGTCTCTTTTTCCTTTGTTTCTAGAGTATCGGCTATATGGGTGACGGTTTGTAAACGACCCCACCGATCTGAACTGGGTGGACTTCTCATCACAATGAATGTAAATTTGCATTTGATGAGAGGTCACTCTTGACACTTCCTGGTAAAGAAACATTGCCAACTAATGCAGTTATTTAACTGCAACACAAAATAACATGAAGTGATTACTCTTATGTGTAAATAGTAGCATGACATCAGTGTTTGTACTGTAGCTAAGAGCAATTTCCCAACATTGCAGCAATTCTCATGCCTGGGAGATAGAGTTCTCCAAGTGTTATTCCCTCTGCATTCCAAAAGGCTCTGATGTAAATGAAGGCAAATTTAAAAATGTATATAATTTCCAAAAGCAGATTGCCCACCCCAAAGAGAAGCACTTATGGAATCAAAATACCACCAATGCCTCCATTTCAGGTTATCTTGGAGTGTTTCCTGAGGTTTCAAGAGTACATTCACTGGATATTGCTGTGTAAGTCAAGTAAAACTACCCCAACAAGTAGCACTTACTAAATTTGAACAAGACAAGTCAATGCTCAAGTTAGGGTAGTAAGTTTGACAAATGCATCCTTTAGTTTTACAGAATGGATAGATGTGAAGACAAGACATAACCAAGACAACCCCAAAGAGAAGCACTTATGAACCCAAATATCATGAATGCTTATATTTGAGGTTATCTGAATGTGTTTTTAAGCTTTTTGAGGTTGAACTTTGATTCTCACTGAATGGCAGACCAAGAAGCCTGGCATATGCATCCACATTGTCATACTGGCATGTGAGTCTTCCATGGCAGATGGTGCACAGACAAGACAACCCCAAAGAGAAGCACTTATGGACTCAAAATACCACCAATACTACCATTTGAGGTGATCTGGGAGTGGTCATATTTAACACCACGTACATCCACTGGAGAGGCTGTGTAAGTCAAGTAAAACTACCCCAACAAGTAGCACTTACTAAATTTGAACCAGCATAGTGAATGCTCAAGTTAGGGTAATGATGATGACAACTCAAATGTTTCTTCAGTTTTGTACTGGGGCTCCATTTGAAGACAGGACACAATTAAGACAACCCCAAAGAGAAGCACTTATGAACCCAAATATCATGAATGCTTATATTTGAGGTTATCTGAATGTGTTTTTAAGCTTTTTGAGGTTGAACTTTGATTCTCACTGAATGGCAGACCAAGAAGCCTGGCATATGCATCCACATTGTCATACTAGCATGTGAGTCTTCCATGGCAGATGGTGCACAGACAAGACAACCCCAAAGAGAAGCACTTATGGACTCAAAATACCACCAATACTACCATTTGAGGTGATCTGGGAGTGGTCATATTTAACACCAAGTGGAGAGGCTGTGTAAGTCAAGTAAAACTACCCCAACAAGTAGCACTTACTAAATTTGAACCAGCATAGTGAATGCTCAAGTTAGGGTAATGATGATGACAACTCAAATGTTTCTTCAGTTTTGTACTGGGGCTCCATTTGAAGACAGGACACAATTAAGACAACCCCAAAGAGACGCAGCTATTAGCCCCAAAATCAGCAATGCCTCCATTGGAAGTCGTGTGGATGTATAACATATTACAAGCAGTTTGTCAGGCAACTTACTTGATGTCCCTTCCCAGGCTGTCTCCTTAGTGTTGTGGGAGGAATGATATGCCTTGCTAGAATCTGCTCATCTCATATAGAGGCTGCTCTGAGATGCACGTCTCTTTTTCCTTTGTTGCTAGAGTATCGGCTATATGGGTGACGGTTTGTAAACGACCCCACCAATGTGACCTGGATGGACTTCTCATCACAATGAATGTAAATTTGCATTTGATGAGAGGTCGCTCTTGACACTTCCTGGTAAAGAAACATTGCCAACTAATGCAGTTATTTAACTGCAACACAAAATAACATGAAGTAATTACTCTTATGTGTAAATAGTAGCAAATTATACATGACATCAGTGTTTGTACTGTAGCTAAGAGCAATTTTCCAACATTGCAGCACTTCTCATGCCTGGGAGATAGAGTTCTCCAAGTGTTATTCCCTCTGCATTCCAAAAGGCTCTGATGTAAATGAAGGCAAATTTAAAAATGTATATCATTTCCAAAAGCAGATTGCCCACCAGCAAGACAACCCCAAAGAGAAGCACTTATGGAATCAAAATACCACCAATGCCTCCATTTCAGGTTATCTTGGAGTGTTTCTGAGGTTTCAAGAGTACATTCACTGGATATTGCTGTGTAAGTCAAGTAAAACTACCCCAACAAGTAGCACTTACTAAATTTGAACAAAACAAGTCAATGCTCAAGTTAGGGTAGTAAGTTTGACAAATGCATCCTTTAGTTTTACAGAATGGATAGATGTGAAGGCAAGACACAACCAAGACAACCCCAAAGAGAAGCACTTATGAACCCAAATATCATGAATGCTTATATTTGAGGTTATCTGAATGTGTTTTTAAGCTTTTTGAGGTTGAACTTTGATTCTCACTGAATGGCAGACCAAGAAGCCTGGCATATGCATCCACATTGTCATACTAGCATGTGAGTCTTCCATGGCAGATGGTGCACAGACAAGACAACCCCAAAGAGAAGCACTTATGGACTCAAAATACCACCAAGACTACCATTTGAGGTGATCTGGGAGTGGTCATATTTAACACCAAGTACATCCACTGGAGAGGCTGTGTAAGTCAAGTAAAACTACCCCAACAAGTAGCACTTACTAAATTCGAACCAGCATAGTGAATGTTTCTTCAGTTTTGTACTGGGGCTCCATTTGAAGACAGGACACAATTAAGACAACCCCAAAGAGAAGCACTTATGAACCCAAATATCATGAATGCTTATATTTGAGGTTATCTGAATGTGTTTTTAAGCTTTTTGAGGTTGAACTTTGATTCTCACTGAATGGCAGACCAAGAAGCCTGGCATATGCATCCACATTGTCATACTAGCATGTGAGTCTTCCATGGCAGATGGTGCACAGACAAGACAACCCCAAAGAGAAGCACTTATGGACTCAAAATACCACCAATACTACCATTTGAGGTGATCTGGGAGTGGTCATATTTAACACCAAGTGGAGAGGCTGTGTAAGTCAAGTAAAACTACCCCAACAAGTAGCACTTACTAAATTTGAACCAGCATAGTGAATGCTCAAGTTAGGGTAATGATGATGACAACTCAAATGTTTCTTCAGTTTTGTACTGGGGCTCCATTTGAAGACAGGACACAATTAAGACAACCCCAAAGAGACGCAGCTATTAGCCCCAAAATCAGCAATGCCTCCATTGGAAGTCGTGTGGATGTATAACATATTACAAGCAGTTTGTCAGGCAACTTACTTGATGTCCCTTCCCAGGCTGTCTCCTTAGTGTTGTGGGAGGAATGATATGCCTTGCTAGAATCTGCTCATCTCATATAGAGGCTGCTCTGAGATGCACGTCTCTTTTTCCTTTGTTGCTAGAGTATCGGCTATATGGGTGACGGTTTGTAAACGACCCCACCAATGTGACCTGGATGGACTTCTCATCACAATGAATGTAAATTTGCATTTGATGAGAGGTCGCTCTTGACACTTCCTGGTAAAGAAACATTGCCAACTAATGCAGTTATTTAACTGCAACACAAAATAACATGAAGTAATTACTCTTATGTGTAAATAGTAGCAAATTATACATGACATCAGTGTTTGTACTGTAGCTAAGAGCAATTTTCCAACATTGCAGCACTTCTCATGCCTGGGAGATAGAGTTCTCCAAGTGTTATTCCCTCTGCATTCCAAAAGGCTCTGATGTAAATGAAGGCAAATTTAAAAATGTATATCATTTCCAAAAGCAGATTGCCCACCAGCAAGACAACCCCAAAGAGAAGCACTTATGGAATCAAAATACCACCAATGCCTCCATTTCAGGTTATCTTGGAGTGTTTCTGAGGTTTCAAGAGTACATTCACTGGATATTGCTGTGTAAGTCAAGTAAAACTACCCCAACAAGTAGCACTTACTAAATTTGAACAAAACAAGTCAATGCTCAAGTTAGGGTAGTAAGTTTGACAAATGCATCCTTTAGTTTTACAGAATGGATAGATGTGAAGGCAAGACACAACCAAGACAACCCCAAAGAGAAGCACTTATGAACCCAAATATCATGAATGCTTATATTTGAGGTTATCTGAATGTGTTTTTAAGCTTTTTGAGGTTGAACTTTGATTCTCACTGAATGGCAGACCAAGAAGCCTGGCATATGCATCCACATTGTCATACTAGCATGTGAGTCTTCCATGGCAGATGGTGCACAGACAAGACAACCCCAAAGAGAAGCACTTATGGACTCAAAATACCACCAAGACTACCATTTGAGGTGATCTGGGAGTGGTCATATTTAACACCAAGTACATCCACTGGAGAGGCTGTGTAAGTCAAGTAAAACTACCCCAACAAGTAGCACTTACTAAATTCGAACCAGCATAGTGAATGCTCAAGTTAGGGTAATGATGATGACAACTCAAATGTTTCTTCAGTTTTGTACTGGGGCTCCATTTGAAGACGGGACACAATTAAGACAACCCCAAAGAGACGCAGCTATTAGCCCCAAAATCAGCAATGTCTCCATTGGAAGTCGTGTGGATGTATAACATATTACAAGCAGTTTGTCAGGCAACTTACTTGATGTCCCTTCCCAGGCTGTCTCCTTAGTGTTGTCTCTTCTGGTGAAGAGGGAGGAATGATATGCCTTGCTAGAATCGGCTCATCTCATATAGAGGCTGCTCTGAGATGCACGTCTCTTTTTCCTTTGTTTCTAGAGTATCAGCTATATGGGTGACGGTTTGTAAACGACCCCACCAATCTGACCTGGATGGACTTCTCATCACAATGAATGTAAATTTGCATTTGATGAGAGGTCACTCTTGACACTTCCTGGTAAAGAAACATTGCCAACTAATGCAGTTATTTAACTGCAACACAAAATAACATGAAGTGATTACTCTTATGTGTAAATAGTAGCAAATTATACATGACATCAGTGTTTGTACTGTAGCTAAGAGCAATTTCCCAACATTGCAGCAATTCTCATGCCTGGGAGATAGAGTTCTCCAAGTGTTATTACCTCTGCATTCCAAAAGGCTCTGATGTAAATGAAGGCATATTTAAAAATGTATATCATTTCCAAAAGCAGATTGCCCACCAGCAAGACAACCCCAAAGAGAAGCACTTATGGAATCAAAATACCACCAATGCCTCCATTTCAGGTTGTCTTGGAGTGTTTCTGAGGTTTCAAGAGTACATTCACTGGATATTGCTGTGTAAGTCAAGTAAAACTACCCCAACAAGTAGCACTTACTAAATTTGAACAAAACAAGTCAATGCTCAAGTTAGGGTAGTAAGTTTGACAAATGCATCCTTTAGTTTTAAAGAATGGATAGATGTGAAGGCAAGACACAATCAAGACAACCCCAAAGAGAAGCACTTATGAACCCAAATATCATGAATGCTTATATTTGAGGTTATCTGAATGTGTTTTTAAGCTTTTTGAGGTTGAACTTTGATTCTCACTGAATGGCAGACCAAGAAGCCTGGCATATGCATCCACATTGTCATACTGGCATGTGAGTCTTCCATGGCAGATGGTGCACAGACAAGACAACCCCAAAGAGAAGCACTTATGGACTCAAAATACCACCAATACTACCATTTGAGGTGATCTGGGAGTGGTCATATTTAACACCAAGTACATCCAGTGGAGAGGCTGTGTAAGTCAAGTAAAACTACCCCAACAGCAATGCCTCCATTGGAAGTCGTGTGGATGTATAACATATTACAAGCAGTTTGTCAGGCAACTTACTTGATGTCCCTTCCCAGGCTGTCTCCTTAGTGTTGTCTCTTCTGGTGAAGAGGGAGGAATGATATGCCTTGCTAGAATCTGCTCATCTCATATAGAGGCTGCTCTGAGATGCACGTCTCTTTTTCCTTTGTTTCTAGAGTATCGGCTATATGGGTGACGGTTTGTAAACGACCCCACCGATCTGAACTGGGTGGACTTCTCATCACAATGAATGTAAATTTGCATTTGATGAGAGGTCACTCTTGACACTTCCTGGTAAAGAAACATTGCCAACTAATGCAGTTATTTAACTGCAACACAAAATAACATGAAGTGATTACTCTTATGTGTAAATAGTAGCATGACATCAGTGTTTGTACTGTAGCTAAGAGCAATTTCCCAACATTGCAGCAATTCTCATGCCTGGGAGATAGAGTTCTCCAAGTGTTATTCCCTCTGCATTCCAAAAGGCTCTGATGTAAATGAAGGCAAATTTAAAAATGTATATAATTTCCAAAAGCAGATTGCCCACCCCAAAGAGAAGCACTTATGGAATCAAAATACCACCAATGCCTCCATTTCAGGTTATCTTGGAGTGTTTCCTGAGGTTTCAAGAGTACATTCACTGGATATTGCTGTGTAAGTCAAGTAAAACTACCCCAACAAGTAGCACTTACTAAATTTGAACAAGACAAGTCAATGCTCAAGTTAGGGTAGTAAGTTTGACAAATGCATCCTTTAGTTTTACAGAATGGATAGATGTGAAGACAAGACATAACCAAGACAACCCCAAAGAGAAGCACTTATGAACCCAAATATCATGAATGCTTATATTTGAGGTTATCTGAATGTGTTTTTAAGCTTTTTGAGGTTGAACTTTGATTCTCACTGAATGGCAGACCAAGAAGCCTGGCATATGCATCCACATTGTCATACTGGCATGTGAGTCTTCCATGGCAGATGGTGCACAGACAAGACAACCCCAAAGAGAAGCACTTATGGACTCAAAATACCACCAATACTACCATTTGAGGTGATCTGGGAGTGGTCATATTTAACACCAAGTACATCCACTGGAGAGGCTGTGTAAGTCAAGTAAAACTACCCCAACAAGTAGCACTTACTAAATTTGAACCAGCATAGTGAATGCTCAAGTTAGGGTAATGATGATGACAACTCAAATGTTTCTTCAGTTTTGTACTGGGGCTCCATTTGAAGACAGGACACAATTAAGACAACCCCAAAGAGAAGCACTTATGAACCCAAATATCATGAATGCTTATATTTGAGGTTATCTGAATGTGTTTTTAAGCTTTTTGAGGTTGAACTTTGATTCTCACTGAATGGCAGACCAAGAAGCCTGGCATATGCATCCACATTGTCATACTAGCATGTGAGTCTTCCATGGCAGATGGTGCACAGACAAGACAACCCCAAAGAGAAGCACTTATGGACTCAAAATACCACCAATACTACCATTTGAGGTGATCTGGGAGTGGTCATATTTAACACCAAGTGGAGAGGCTGTGTAAGTCAAGTAAAACTACCCCAACAAGTAGCACTTACTAAATTTGAACCAGCATAGTGAATGCTCAAGTTAGGGTAATGATGATGACAACTCAAATGTTTCTTCAGTTTTGTACTGGGGCTCCATTTGAAGACAGGACACAATTAAGACAACCCCAAAGAGACGCAGCTATTAGCCCCAAAATCAGCAATGCCTCCATTGGAAGTCGTGTGGATGTATAACATATTACAAGCAGTTTGTCAGGCAACTTACTTGATGTCCCTTCCCAGGCTGTCTCCTTAGTGTTGTCTCTTCTGGTGAAGAGGGAGGAATGATATGCCTTGCTAGAATCTGCTCATCTCATATAGAGGCTGCTCTGAGATGCACGTCTCTTTTTCCTTTGTTTCTAGAGTATCGGCTATATGGGTGACGGTTTGTAAACGACCCCACCGATCTGAACTGGGTGGACTTCTCATCACAATGAATGTAAATTTGCATTTGATGAGAGGTCACTCTTGACACTTCCTGGTAAAGAAACATTGCCAACTAATGCAGTTATTTAACTGCAACACAAAATAACATGAAGTGATTACTCTTATGTGTAATAGTAGCATGACATCAGTGTTTGTACTGTAGCTAAGAGCAATTTCCCAACATTGCAGCACTTCTCATGCCTGGGAGATAGAGTTCTCCAAGTGTTATTCCCTCTGCATTCCAAAAGGCTCTGATGTAAATGAAGGCACATTTAAAAATGTATATCATTTCCAAAAGCAGATTGCCCACCAGCAAGACAACCCCAAAGAGAAGCACTTATGGAATCAAAATACCACCAATGCCTCCATTTCAGGTTGTCTTGGAGTGTTTCTGAGGTTTCAAGAGTACATTCACTGGATATTGCTGTGTAAGTCAAGTAAAACTACCCCAACAAGTAGCACTTACTAAATTTGAACAAAACAAGTCAATGCTCAAGTTAGGGTAGTAAGTTTGACAAATGCATCCTTTAGTTTTAAAGAATGGATAGATGTGAAGGCAAGACACAACCAAGACAACCCCAAAGAGAAGCACTTATGAACCCAAATATCATGAATGCTTATATTTGAGGTTATCTGAATGTGTTTTTAAGCTTTTTGAGGTTGAACTTTGATTCTCACTGAATGGCAGACCAAGAAGCCTGGCATATGCATCCACATTGTCATACTGGCATGTGAGTCTTCCATGGCAGATGGTGCACAGACAAGACAACCCCAAAGAGAAGCACTTATGGACTCAAAATACCACCAATACTACCATTTGAGGTGATCTGGGAGTGGTCATATTTAACACCAAGTACATCCACTGGAGAGGCTGTGTAAGTCAAGTAAAACTACCCCAACTAGTAGCACTTACTAAATTTGAACCAGCATAGTGAATGCTCAAGTTAGGGTAATGATGATGACAACTCAAATGTTTCTTCAGTTTTGTATTGGGGCTCCATTTGAAGACGGGACACAATTAAGACAACCCCAAAGAGACGCAGCTATTAGCCCCAAAATCAGCAATGCCTCCATTGGAAGTCGTGTGGATGTATAACATATTACAAGCAGTTTGTCAGGCAACTTACTTGATGTCCCTTCCCAGGCTGTCTCCTTAGTGTTGTCTCTTCTGGTGAAGAGGGAGGAATGATATGCCTTGCTAGAATCTGCTCATCTCATATAGAGGCTGCTCTGAGATGCACGTCTCTTTTTCCTTTGTTTCTAGAGTATCGGCTATATGGGTGACGGTTTGTAAACGACCCCACCGATCTGAACTGGGTGGACTTCTCATCACAATGAATGTAAATTTGCATTTGATGAGAGGTCACTCTTGACACTTCCTGGTAAAGAAACATTGCCAACTAATGCAGTTATTTAACTGCAACACAAAATAACATGAAGTGATTACTCTTATGTGTAAATAGTAGCATGACATCAGTGTTTGTACTGTAGCTAAGAGCAATTTCCCAACATTGCAGCAATTCTCATGCCTGGGAGATAGAGTTCTCCAAGTGTTATTCCCTCTGCATTCCAAAAGGCTCTGATGTAAATGAAGGCAAATTTAAAAATGTATATAATTTCCAAAAGCAGATTGCCCACCCCAAAGAGAAGCACTTATGGAATCAAAATACCACCAATGCCTCCATTTCAGGTTATCTTGGAGTGTTTCCTGAGGTTTCAAGAGTACATTCACTGGATATTGCTGTGTAAGTCAAGTAAAACTACCCCAACAAGTAGCACTTACTAAATTTGAACAAGACAAGTCAATGCTCAAGTTAGGGTAGTAAGTTTGACAAATGCATCCTTTAGTTTTACAGAATGGATAGATGTGAAGACAAGACATAACCAAGACAACCCCAAAGAGAAGCACTTATGAACCCAAATATCATG
Source organism: Merluccius polli (assembly GCA_030340625.1). Classification (NCBI taxonomy): domain Eukaryota; kingdom Metazoa; phylum Chordata; class Actinopteri; order Gadiformes; family Merlucciidae; genus Merluccius; species Merluccius polli. The sequence continues at coordinate 13,054 of JAOPHQ010004261.1, read as the reverse complement.
AATGCTTATATTTGAGGTTATCTGAATGTGTTTTTAAGCTTTTTGAGGTTGAACTTTGATTCTCACTGAATGGCAGACCAAGAAGCCTGGCATATGCATCCACATTGTCATACTGGCATGTGAGTCTTCCATGGCAGATGGTGCACAGACAAGACAACCCCAAAGAGAAGCACTTATGGACTCAAAATACCACCAATACTACCATTTGAGGTGATCTGGGAGTGGTCATATTTAACACCAAGTACATCCACTGGAGAGGCTGTGTAAGTCAAGTAAAACTACCCCAACAAGTAGCACTTACTAAATTTGAACCAGCATAGTGAATGCTCAAGTTAGGGTAATGATGATGACAACTCAAATGTTTCTTCAGTTTTGTACTGGGGCTCCATTTGAAGACAGGACACAATTAAGACAACCCCAAAGAGAAGCACTTATGAACCCAAATATCATGAATGCTTATATTTGAGGTTATCTGAATGTGTTTTTAAGCTTTTTGAGGTTGAACTTTGATTCTCACTGAATGGCAGACCAAGAAGCCTGGCATATGCATCCACATTGTCATACTAGCATGTGAGTCTTCCATGGCAGATGGTGCACAGACAAGACAACCCCAAAGAGAAGCACTTATGGACTCAAAATACCACCAATACTACCATTTGAGGTGATCTGGGAGTGGTCATATTTAACACCAAGTGGAGAGGCTGTGTAAGTCAAGTAAAACTACCCCAACAAGTAGCACTTACTAAATTTGAACCAGCATAGTGAATGCTCAAGTTAGGGTAATGATGATGACAACTCAAATGTTTCTTCAGTTTTGTACTGGGGCTCCATTTGAAGACAGGACACAATTAAGACAACCCCAAAGAGACGCAGCTATTAGCCCCAAATCAGCAATGCCTCCATTGGAAGTCGTGTGGATGTATAACATATTACAAGCAGTTTGTCAGGCAACTTACTTGATGTCCCTTCCCAGGCTGTCTCCTTAGTGTTGTGGGAGGAATGATATGCCTTGCTAGAATCTGCTCATCTCATATAGAGGCTGCTCTGAGATGCACGTCTCTTTTTCCTTTGTTTCTAGAGTATCAGCTATATGGGTGACGGTTTGTAAACGACCCCACCAATCTGACCTGGATGGACTTCTCATCACAATGAATGTAAATTTGCATTTGATGAGAGGTCACTCTTGACACTTCCTGGTAAAGAAACATTGCCAACTAATGCAGTTATTTAACTGCAACACAAAATAACATGAAGTGATTACTCTTATGTGTAAATAGTAGCAAATTATACATGACATCAGTGTTTGTACTGTAGCTAAGAGCAATTTCCCAACATTGCAGCAATTCTCATGCCTGGGAGATAGAGTTCTCCAAGTGTTATTACCTCTGCATTCCAAAAGGCTCTGATGTAAATGAAGGCAAATTTAAAAATGTATATCATTTCCAAAAGCAGATTGCCCACCAGCAAGACAACCCCAAAGAGAAGCACTTATGGAATCAAAATACCACCAATGCCTCCATTTCAGGTTATCTTGGAGTGTTTCTGAGGTTTCAAGAGTACATTCACTGGATATTGCTGTGTAAGTCAAGTAAAACTACCCCAACAAGTAGCACTTACTAAATTTGAACAAGACAAGTCAATGCTCAAGTTAGGGTAGTAAGTTTGACAAATGCATCCTTTAGTTTTACAGAATGGATAGATGTGAAGGCAAGACACAACCAAGACAACCCCAAAGAGAAGCACTTATGAACCCAAATATCATGAATGCTTATATTTGAGGTTATCTGAATGTGTTTTTAAGCTTTTTGAGGTTGAACTTTGATTCTCACTGAATGGCAGACCAAGAAGCCTGGCATATGCATCCACATTGTCATACTAGCATGTGAGTCTTCCATGGCAGATGGTGCACAGACAAGACAACCCCAAAGAGAAGCACTTATGGACTCAAAATACCACCAATACTACCATTTGAGGTGATCTGGGAGTGGTCATATTTAACACCAAGTACATCCACTGGAGAGGCTGTGTAAGTCAAGTAAAACTACCCCAACAAGTAGCACTTACTAAATTTGAACCAGCATAGTGAATGCTCAAGTTAGGGTAATGATGATGACAACTCAAATGTTTCTTCAGTTTTGTACTGGGGCTCCATTTGAAGACAGGGACACAATTAAGACAACCCCAAAGAGACGCAGCTATTAGCCCCAAAATCAGCAATGCCTCCATTGGAAGTCGTGTGGATGTATAACATATTACAAGCAGTTTGTCAGGCAACTTACTTGATGTCCCTTCCCAGGCTGTCTCCTTAGTGTTGTCTCTTCTGGTGAAGAGGGAGGAATGATATGCCTTGCTAGAATCTGCTCATCTCATATAGAGGCTGCTCTGAGTTGCATGTCTCTTTTTCCTTTGTTTCTAGAGTATCAGCTATATGGGTGACGGTTTGTAAACGACCCCACCAATCTGACCTGGATGGACTTCTCATCACAATGAATGTAAATTTGCATTTGATGAGAGGTCACTCTTGACACTTCCTGGTAAAGAAACATTGCCAACTAATGCAGTTATTTAACTGCAACACAAAATAACATGAAGTGATTACTCTTATGTGTAAATAGTAGCAAATTATACATGACATCAGTGTTTGTACTGTAGCTAAGAGCAATTTCCCAACATTGCAGCAATTCTCATGCCTGGGAGATAGAGTTCTCCAAGTGTTATTACCTCTGCATTCCAAAAGGCTCTGATGTAAATGAAGGCACATTTAAAAATGTATATAATTTCCAAAAGCAGATTGCCCACCAGCAAGACAACCCCAAAGAGAAGCACTTATGGAATCAAAATACCACCAATGCCTCCATTTCAGGTTGTCTTGGAGTGTTTCTGAGGTTTCAAGAGTACATTCACTGGATATTGCTGTGTAAGTCAAGTAAAACTACCCCAACAAGTAGCACTTACTAAATTTGAACAAAACAAGTCAATGCTCAAGTTAGGGTAGTAAGTTTGACAAATGCATCCTTTAGTTTTAAAGAATGGATAGATGTGAAGGCAAGACACAACCAAGACAACCCCAAAGAGAAGCACTTATGAACCCAAATATCATGAATGCTTATATTTGAGGTTATCTGAATGTGTTTTTAAGCTTTTTGAGGTTGAACTTTGATTCTCACTGAATGGCAGACCAAGAAGCCTGGCATATGCATCCACATTGTCATACTAGCATGTGAGTCTTCCATGGCAGATGGTGCACAGACAAGACAACCCCAAAGAGAAGCACTTATGGACTCAAAATACCACCAAGACTACCATTTGAGGTGATCTGGGAGTGGTCATATTTAACACCAAGTACATCCACTGGAGAGGCTGTGTAAGTCAAGTAAAACTACCCCAACAAGTAGCACTTACTAAATTCGAACCAGCATAGTGAATGCTCAAGTTAGGGTAATGATGATGACAACTCAAATGTTTCTTCAGTTTTGTACTGGGGCTCCATTTGAAGACAGGACACAATTAAGACAACCCCAAAGAGACGCAGCTATTAGCCCCAAAATCAGCAATGCCTCCATTGGAAGTCGTGTGGATGTATAACATATTACAAGCAGTTTGTCAGGCAACTTACTTGATGTCCCTTCCCAGGCTGTCTCCTTAGTGTTGTCTCTTCTGGTGAAGAGGGAGGAATGATATGCCTTGCTAGAATCTGCTCATCTCATATAGAGGCTGCTCTGAGATGCACGTCTCTTTTTCCTTTGTTTCTAGAGTATCGGCTATATGGGTGACGGTTTGTAAACGACCCCACCGATCTGAACTGGGTGGACTTCTCATCACAATGAATGTAAATTTGCATTTGATGAGAGGTCACTCTTGACACTTCCTGGTAAAGAAACATTGCCAACTAATGCAGTTATTTAACTGCAACACAAAATAACATGAAGTGATTACTCTTATGTGTAAATAGTAGCATGACATCAGTGTTTGTACTGTAGCTAAGAGCAATTTCCCAACATTGCAGCAATTCTCATGCCTGGGAGATAGAGTTCTCCAAGTGTTATTCCCTCTGCATTCCAAAAGGCTCTGATGTAAATGAAGGCAAATTTAAAAATGTATATAATTTCCAAAAGCAGATTGCCCACCCCAAAGAGAAGCACTTATGGAATCAAAATACCACCAATGCCTCCATTTCAGGTTATCTTGGAGTGTTTCCTGAGGTTTCAAGAGTACATTCACTGGATATTGCTGTGTAAGTCAAGTAAAACTACCCCAACAAGTAGCACTTACTAAATTTGAACAAGACAAGTCAATGCTCAAGTTAGGGTAGTAAGTTTGACAAATGCATCCTTTAGTTTTACAGAATGGATAGATGTGAAGACAAGACATAACCAAGACAACCCCAAAGAGAAGCACTTATGAACCCAAATATCATGAATGCTTATATTTGAGGTTATCTGAATGTGTTTTTAAGCTTTTTGAGGTTGAACTTTGATTCTCACTGAATGGCAGACCAAGAAGCCTGGCATATGCATCCACATTGTCATACTGGCATGTGAGTCTTCCATGGCAGATGGTGCACAGACAAGACAACCCCAAAGAGAAGCACTTATGGACTCAAAATACCACCAATACTACCATTTGAGGTGATCTGGGAGTGGTCATATTTAACACCAAGTACATCCAGCTGGAGAGGCTGTGTAAGTCAAGTAAAACTACCCCAACAAGTAGCACTTACTAAATTTGAACCAGCATAGTGAATGCTCAAGTTAGGGTAATGATGATGACAACTCAAATGTTTCTTCAGTTTTGTACTGGGGCTCCATTTGAAGACAGGACACAATTAAGACAACCCCAAAGAGAAGCACTTATGAACCCAAATATCATGAATGCTTATATTTGAGGTTATCTGAATGTGTTTTTAAGCTTTTTGAGGATTGAACTTTGATTCTCACTGAATGGCAGACCAAGAAGCCTGGCATATGCATCCACATTGTCATACTGGCATGTGAGTCTTCCATGGCAGATGGTGCACAGACAAGACAACCCCAAAGAGAAGCACTTATGGACTCAAAATACCACCAATACTACCATTTGAGGTGATCTGGGAGTGGTCATATTTAACACCAAGTCCTGGAGAGGCTGTGTAAGTCAAGTAAAACTACCCCAACAAGTAGCACTTACTAAATTTGAACCAGCATAGTGAATGCTCAAGTTAGGGTAATGATGATGACAACTCAAATGTTTCTTCAGTTTTGTACTGGGGCTCCATTTGAAGACAGGGACACAATTAAGACAACCCCAAAGAGACGCAGCTATTAGCCCCAAAATCAGCAATGCCTCCATTGGAAGTCGTGTGGATGTATAACATATTACAAGCAGTTTGTCAGGCAACTTACTTGATGTCCCTTCCCAGGCTGTCTCCTTAGTGTTGTGGGAGGAATGATATGCCTTGCTAGAATCTGCTCATCTCATATAGAGGCTGCTCTGAGTTGCATGTCTCTTTTTCCTTTGTTTCTAGAGTATCAGCTATATGGGTGACGGTTTGTAAACGACCCCACCAATCTGACCTGGATGGACTTCTCATCACAATGAATGTAAATTTGCATTTGATGAGAGGTCACTCTTGACACTTCCTGGTAAAGAAACATTGCCAACTAATGCAGTTATTTAACTGCAACACAAAATAACATGAAGTGATTACTCTTATGTGTAAATAGTAGCAAATTATACATGACATCAGTGTTTGTACTGTAGCTAAGAGCAATTTCCCAACATTGCAGCAATTCTCATGCCTGGGAGATAGAGTTCTCCAAGTGTTATTACCTCTGCATTCCAAAAGGCTCTGATGTAAATGAAGGCATATTTAAAAATGTATATCATTTCCAAAAGCAGATTGCCCACCAGCAAGACAACCCCAAAGAGAAGCACTTATGGAATCAAAATACCACCAATGCCTCCATTTCAGGTTATCTTGGAGTGTTTCTGAGGTTTCAAGAGTACATTCACTGGATATTGCTGTGTAAGTCAAGTAAAACTACCCCAACAAGTAGCACTTACTAAATTTGAACAAAACAAGTCAATGCTCAAGTTAGGGTAGTAAGTTTGACAAATGCATCCTTTAGTTTTAAAGAATGGATAGATGTGAAGGCAAGACACAACCAAGACAACCCCAAAGAGAAGCACTTATGAACCCAAATATCATGAATGCTTATATTTGAGGTTATCTGAATGTGTTTTTAAGCTTTTTGAGGTTGAACTTTGATTCTCACTGAATGGCAGACCAAGAAGCCTGGCATATGCATCCACATTGTCATACTGGCATGTGAGTCTTCCATGGCAGATGGTGCACAGACAAGACAACCCCAAAGAGAAGCACTTATGGACTCAAAATACCACCAATACTACCATTTGAGGTGATCTGGGAGTGGTCATATTTAACACCAAGTACATCCACTGGAGAGGCTGTGTAAGTCAAGTAAAACTACCCCAACAAGTAGCACTTACTAAATTTGAACCAGCATAGTGAATGCTCAAGTTAGGGTAATGATGATGACAACTCAAATGTTTCTTCAGTTTTGTACTGGGGCTCCATTTGAAGACAGGACACAATTAAGACAACCCCAAAGAGACGCAGCTATTAGCCCCAAAATCAGCAATGCCTCCATTGGAAGTCGTGTGGATGTATAACATATTACAAGCAGTTTGTCAGGCAACTTACTTGATGTCCCTTCCCAGGCTGTCTCCTTAGTGTTGTCTCTTCTGGTGAAGAGGGAGGAATGATATGCCTTGCTAGAATCTGCTCATCTCATATAGAGGCTGCTCTGAGATGCACGTCTCTTTTTCCTTTGTTTCTAGAGTATCGGCTATATGGGTGACGGTTTGTAAACGACCCCACCGATCTGAACTGGGTGGACTTCTCATCACAATGAATGTAAATTTGCATTTGATGAGAGGTCACTCTTGACACTTCCTGGTAAAGAAACATTGCCAACTAATGCAGTTATTTAACTGCAACACAAAATAACATGAAGTGATTACTCTTATGTGTAAATAGTAGCATGACATCAGTGTTTGTACTGTAGCTAAGAGCAATTTCCCAACATTGCAGCAATTCTCATGCCTGGGAGATAGAGTTCTCCAAGTGTTATTCCCTCTGCATTCCAAAAGGCTCTGATGTAAATGAAGGCAAATTTAAAAATGTATATAATTTCCAAAAGCAGATTGCCCACCCCAAAGAGAAGCACTTATGGAATCAAAATACCACCAATGCCTCCATTTCAGGTTATCTTGGAGTGTTTCCTGAGGTTTCAAGAGTACATTCACTGGATATTGCTGTGTAAGTCAAGTAAAACTACCCCAACAAGTAGCACTTACTAAATTTGAACAAGACAAGTCAATGCTCAAGTTAGGGTAGTAAGTTTGACAAATGCATCCTTTAGTTTTACAGAATGGATAGATGTGAAGACAAGACATAACCAAGACAACCCCAAAGAGAAGCACTTATGAACCCAAATATCATGAATGCTTATATTTGAGGTTATCTGAATGTGTTTTTAAGCTTTTTGAGGTTGAACTTTGATTCTCACTGAATGGCAGACCAAGAAGCCTGGCATATGCATCCACATTGTCATACTGGCATGTGAGTCTTCCATGGCAGATGGTGCACAGACAAGACAACCCCAAAGAGAAGCACTTATGGACTCAAAATACCACCAATACTACCATTTGAGGTGATCTGGGAGTGGTCATATTTAACACCAAGTACATCCACTGGAGAGGCTGTGTAAGTCAAGTAAAACTACCCCAACAAGTAGCACTTACTAAATTTGAACCAGCATAGTGAATGCTCAAGTTAGGGTAATGATGATGACAACTCAAATGTTTCTTCAGTTTTGTACTGGGGCTCCATTTGAAGACAGGACACAATTAAGACAACCCCAAAGAGACGCAGCTATTAGCCCCAAAATCAGCAATGCCTCCATTGGAAGTCGTGTGGATGTATAACATATTACAAGCAGTTTGTCAGGCAACTTACTTGATGTCCCTTCCCAGGCTGTCTCCTTAGTGTTGTGGGAGGAATGATATATGCCTTGCTAGAATCTGCTCATCTCATATAGAGGCTGCTCTGAGTTGCATGTCTCTTTTTCCCTTTGTTTCTAGAGTATCAGCTATATGGGTGACGGTTTGTAAACGACCCCACCAATCTGACCTGGATGGACTTCTCATCACAATGAATGTAAATTTGCATTTGATGAGAGGTCACTCTTGACACTTCCTGGTAAAGAAACATTGCCAACTAATGCAGTTATTTAACTGCAACACAAAATAACATGAAGTGATTACTCTTATGTGTAAATAGTAGCAAATTATACATGACATCAGTGTTTGTACTGTAGCTAAGAGCAATTTCCCAACATTGCAGCAATTCTCATGCCTGGGAGATAGAGTTCTCCAAGTGTTATTACCTCTGCATTCCAAAAGGCTCTGATGTAAATGAAGGCATATTTAAAAATGTATATCATTTCCAAAAGCAGATTGCCCACCAGCAAGACAACCCCAAAGAGAAGCACTTATGGAATCAAAATACCACCAATGCCTCCATTTCAGGTTATCTTGGAGTGTTTCTGAGGTTTCAAGAGTACATTCACTGGATATTGCTGTGTAAGTCAAGTAAAACTACCCCAACAAGTAGCACTTACTAAATTTGAACAAAACAAGTCAATGCTCAAGTTAGGGTAGTAAGTTTGACAAATGCATCCTTTAGTTTTAAAGAATGGATATATGTGAAGGCAAGACACAACCAAGACAACCCCAAAGAGAAGCACTTATGAACCCAAATATCATGAATGCTTATATTTGAGGTTATCTGAATGTGTTTTTAAGCTTTTTGAGGTTGAACTTTGATTCTCACTGAATGGCAGACCAAGAAGCCTGGCATATGCATCCACATTGTCATACTGGCATGTGAGTCTTCCATGGCAGATGGTGCACAGACAAGACAACCCCAAAGAGAAGCACTTATGGACTCAAAATACCACCAATACTACCATTTGAGGTGATCTGGGAGTGGTCATATTTAACACCAAGTACATCCACTGGAGAGGCTGTGTAAGTCAAGTAAAACTACCCCAACAAGTAGCACTTACTAAATTTGAACCAGCATAGTGAATGCTCAAGTTAGGGTAATGATGACAACTCAAATGTTTCTTCAGTTTTGTACTGGGGCTCCATTTGAAGACAGGACACAATTAAGACAACCCCAAAGAGACGCAGCTATTAGCCCCAAAATCAGCAATGCCTCCATTGGAAGTCGTGTGGATGTATAACATATTACAAGCAGTTTGTCAGGCAACTTACTTGATGTCCCTTCCCAGGCTGTCTCCTTAGTGTTGTCTCTTCTGGTGAAGAGGGAGGAATGATATGCCTTGCTAGAATCTGCTCATCTCATATAGAGGCTGCTCTGAGATGCACGTCTCTTTTTCCTTTGTTTCTAGAGTATCGGCTATATGGGTGACGGTTTGTAAACGACCCCACCGATCTGAACTGGGTGGACTTCTCATCACAATGAATGTAAATTTGCATTTGATGAGAGGTCACTCTTGACACTTCCTGGTAAAGAAACATTGCCAACTAATGCAGTTATTTAACTGCAACACAAAATAACATGAAGTGATTACTCTTATGTGTAAATAGTAGCATGACATCAGTGTTTGTACTGTAGCTAAGAGCAATTTCCCAACATTGCAGCAATTCTCATGCCTGGGAGATAGAGTTCTCCAAGTGTTATTCCCTCTGCATTCCAAAAGGCTCTGATGTAAATGAAGGCAAATTTAAAAATGTATATAATTTCCAAAAGCAGATTGCCCACCCCAAAGGGTAATGATGATGACAACTCAAATGTTTCTTCAGTTTTGTACTGGGGCTCCATTTGAAGACAGGACACAATTAAGACAACCCCAAAGAGACGCAGCTATTAGCCCCAAAATCAGCAATGCCTCCATTGGAAGTCGTGTGGATGTATAACATATTACAAGCAGTTTGTCAGGCAACTTACTTGATGTCCCTTCCCAGGCTGTCTCCTTAGTGTTGTCTCTTCTGGTGAAGAGGGAGGAATGATATGCCTTGCTAGAATCTGCTCATCTCATATAGAGGCTGCTCTGAGATGCACGTCTCTTTTTCCTTTGTTTCTAGAGTATCGGCTATATGGGTGACAGGTTTTTAAAGGACCCACCAATCTTGACCTGGTTGGACTTCTCATCACAATGAATGTATCAGTTTGCATTTGATGAGAGGTCACTCATGACACTTCCTGGTAGAGAAACATTGCCAACTAATGCAGTTAGTTAACTGCAACACAAAATAACATGAAGTAATTCCTCTTATGTGTAAATAGTAGCAAATTATACATGACGTCAGTGTTTGTTCTGTAGCTAAGGGCAATTTCCCAACATTGCAGCAATTCTCATGCCTGGGAGATAGAGTTCTCCAAGTGTTATTCCCTCTGCATTCCAAAAGGCTCTGATGTAAATGAAGGCAAATTTAAAAATGTATATAATTTCCAAAAGCAGATTGCCCACCCCAAAGAGAAGCACTTATGGAATCAAAATACCACCAATGCCTCCATTTCAGGTTATCTTGGAGTGTTTCCTGAGGTTGCAAGAGTACATTCACTGGATATTGCTGTGTAAGTCAAGTAAAACTACCCCAACAAGTAGCACTTACTAAATTTGAACAAGACAAGTCAATGCTCAAGTTAGGGTAGTAAGTTTGACAAATGCATCCTTTAGTTTTACAGAATGGATAGATGTGAAGACAAGACATAACCAAGACAACCCCCAAAGAGAAGCACTTATGAACCCAAATATCATGAATGCTTATATTTGAGGTTATCTGAATGTGTTTTTAAGCTTTTTGAGGTTGAACTTTGATTCTCACTGAATGGCAGACCAAGAAGCCTGGCATATGCATCCACATTGTCATACTGGCATGTGAGTCTTCCATGGCAGATGGTGCACAGACAAGACAACCCCAAAGAGAAGCACTTATGGACTCAAAATACCACCAATACTACCATTTGAGGTGATCTGGGAGTGGTCATATTTAACACCAAGTACATCCACTGGAGAGGCTGTGTAAGTCAAGTAAAACTACCCCAACAAGTAGCACTTACTAAATTTGAACCAGCATAGTGAATGCTCAAGTTAGGGTAATGATGATGACAACTCAAATGTTTCTTCAGTTTTGTACTGGGGCTCCATTTGAAGACAGGACACAATTAAGACAACCCCAAAGAGAAGCACTTATGAACCCAAATATCATGAATGCTTATATTTGAGGTTATCTGAATGTGTTTTTAAGCTTTTTGAGGTTGAACTTTGATTCTCACTGAATGGCAGACCAAGAAGCCTGGCATATGCATCCACATTGTCATACTAGCATGTGAGTCTTCCATGGCAGATGGTGCACAGACAAGACAACCCCAAAGAGAAGCACTTATGGACTCAAAATACCACCAATACTACCATTTGAGGTGATCTGGGAGTGGTCATATTTAACACCAAGTACATCCAGTGGAGAGGCTGTGTAAGTCAAGTAAAACTACCCCAACAAGTAGCACTTACTAAATTTGAACCAGCATAGTGAATGCTCAAGTTAGGGTAATGATGATGACAACTCAAATGTTTCTTCAGTTTTGTACTGGGGCTCCATTTGAAGACAGGACACAATTAAGACAACCCCAAAGAGAAGCACTTATGAACCCAAATATCATGAATGCTTATATTTGAGGTTATCTGAATGTGTTTTTAAGCTTTTTGAGGTTGAACTTTGATTCTCACTGAATGGCAGACCAAGAAGCCTGGCATATGCATCCACATTGTCATACTGGCATGTGAGTCTTCCATGGCAGATGGTGCACAGACAAGACAACCCCAAAGAGAAGCACTTATGGACTCAAAATACCACCAATACTACCATTTGAGGTGATCTGGGAGTGGTCATATTTAACACCAAGTACATCCACTGGAGAGGCTGTGTAAGTCAAGTAAAACTACCCCAACAAGTAGCACTTACTAAATTCGAACCAGCATAGTGAATGCTCAAGTTAGGGTAATGATGATGACAACTCAAATGTTTCTTCAGTTTTGTACTGGGGCTCCATTTGAAGACAGGACACAATTAAGACAACCCCAAAGAGACGCAGCTATTATCCCCAAAATCAGCAATGCCTCCATTGGAAGTCGTGTGGATGTATAACATATTACAAGCAGTTTGTCAGGCAACTTACTTGATGTCCCTTCCCAGGCTGTCTCCTTAGTGTTGTGGGAGGAATGATATGCCTTGCTAGAATCTGCTCATCTCATATAGAGGCTGCTCTGAGATGCACGTCTCTTTTTCCTTTGTTTCTAGAGTATCGGCTATATGGGTGACGGTTTGTAAACGACCCCACCAATGTGACCTGGATGGACTTCTCATCACAATGAATGTAAATTTGCATTTGATGAGAGGTCGCTCTTGACACTTCCTGGTAAAGAAACATTGCCAACTAATGCAGTTATTTAACTGCAACACAAAATAACATGAAGTAATTACTCTTATGTGTAAATAGTAGCAAATTATACATGACATCAGTGTTTGTACTGTAGCTAAGAGCAATTTTCCAACATTGCAGCACTTCTCATGCCTGGGAGATAGAGTTCTCCAAGTGTTATTCCCTCTGCATTCCAAAAGGCTCTGATGTAAATGAAGGCAAATTTAAAAATGTATATAATTTCCAAAAGCAGATTGCCCACCAGCAAGACAACCCCAAAGAGAAGCACTTATGGAATCAAAATACCACCAATGCCTCCATTTCAGGTTATCTTGGAGTGTTTCTGAGGTTTCAAGAGTACATTCACTGGATATTGCTGTGTAAGTCAAGTAAAACTACCCCAACAAGTAGCACTTACTAAATTTGAACAAAACAAGTCAATGCTCAAGTTAGGGTAGTAAGTTTGACAAATGCATCCTTTAGTTTTAAAGAATGGATAGATGTGAAGGCAAGACACAACCAAGACAACCCCAAAGAGAA
>JAOPHQ010004257.1:0-13709 GCA_030340625.1 Merluccius polli | reverse complement strand
ATGGAGAGAATAAAAAATTGAAAAAAGTGATAGAAAAAAAAATCGAAAAAAAGACGGAGAAAAAAAAGATGGAGAGAATAAAACATCGAAAATAAGAGTGATAGAAAAAAAAGATGGAAAGAAAAAAAGTGATAGCAAAAAAAAATTCGAAAAAAGTGGGTTAAAAAAACTCGAAAAAGAGTGGTAGAAAAAAAAGATGGAGAGAAAAAAAAATCGAAAGAAGAGTGATAAAAAGATGGAGCAAATAAAATATTGAAAAAAGTGCTACAAAAAGAAATCGAAAAAAGAGGGTAAAAAAATCGAAAAAACAGTGATAGAAAAAAGATGGAGAGAATAAAAAATCGAAAAAGGGGGCAAAAGAAATTTGGAAAAAAGAGTAATAGAAAAAAAGATGGAGAATAAAAAATTGAAAAAAGTGATAGAAAAAAAAATCGAAAAAAAGACGGAGAAAAAAAAAGATGGAGAGAATAAAACATCGAAAATAAGAGTGATAGAAAAAAGATGTAGAGAATAAAAAATCGAAAAAAAGGGGGCAAAAGAAATTTGGAAAAAAGAGTGATAGAAAAAAAGATGGAGAGAATAAAAAATTGAAAAAAGTGATAGAAAAAAAAGATGGAGAATAAAAAATCGAAAAAAAGGGGGCAAAAATTTTTAAAAAAAAGAGTGATAGAAAAAAAATGGAGAGAATAAAAGATCGAAAAAAAGACTGATAGAAAAAAGATGGAGAGAATAAAAAACCAAAAAAGAGTGATAGAAAAAAACTCGAAAAAAGATGGAAAGAAAAAAAGTGATAGCAAAAACAAATTCGAAAAAAGTGGGTTAAAAAAACTCGAAAAAGAGTGGTAGAAAAAAAAGATGGAGAGAAAAAAAAATCGAAAAAAGTGATAAAAAGATGGAGCAAATAAAATATTGAAAAAAGTGCTACAAAAAGAAATCGAAAAAAGAGGGTAAAAAAAATCGAAAAAACAGTGATAGAAAAAAGATGGAGAGAATAAAAAATCGAAAAAAAGGGAGCAAAAGAAATTTGGAAAAAAGAGTGATAGAAAAAAAGATGGAGAATAAAAAATTGAAAAAAGTGATATAAAAAAAAGATGGAGAATAAAAAATCGAAAAAAAGGGGGCAAAAATTTTAAAAAAAAAGAGTGATAGAAAAAAAATGGAGAGAATAAAAGATCGAAAAAAAGACTGATAGAAAAAAGATGGAGAGAATAAAAAATCAAAAAAGAGTGATAGAAAAAAACTCGAAAAAAGATGGAAAGAAAAAAAGTGATAGCAAAAACAAATTCGAAAAAAGTGGGTTAAAAAAACTCGAAAAAGAGTGGTAGAAAAAAAAGATGGAGAGAAAAAAAAATCGAAAAAAGTGATAAAAAGATGGAGCAAATAAAATATTGAAAAAAGTGCTACAAAAAGAAATCGAAAAAAGAGGGTAAAAAAAATCGAAAAAACAGTGATAGAAAAAAGATGGAGAGAATAAAAAATCGAAAAAAAGGGAGCAAAAGAAATTTGGAAAAAAGAGTGATAGAAAAAAAGATGGAGAATAAAAAATTGAAAAAAGTGATATAAAAAAAAGATGGAGAATAAAAAATCGAAAAAAAGGGGGCAAAAATTTTAAAAAAAAAGAGTGATAGAAAAAAAATGGAGAGAATAAAAGATCGAAAAAAAGACTGATAGAAAAAAGATGGAGAGAATAAAAAATCAAAAAAGAGTGATAGAAAAAAACTCGAAAAAAGATGGAAAGAAAAAAAGTGATAGCAAAAACAAATTCGAAAAAAGTGGGTTAAAAAAACTCGAAAAAGAGTGGTAGAAAAAAAAGATGGAGAGAAAAAAAAATCGAAAAAACAGTGATAGAAAAAAGATGGAGAGAATAAAAAATCGAAAAAAAGGGGGCAAAAGAAATTTGGAAAAAAGAGTGATAGAAAAAAAGATGGAGAGAATAAAAAATTGAAAAAAGTGATAGAAAAAAAAATCGAAAAAAAGACGGAGAAAAAAAAGATGGAGAGAATAAAACATCGAAAATAAGAGTGATAGAAAAAAAAGATGGAAAGAAAAAAAGTGATAGCAAAAAAAAATTCGAAAAAAGTGGGTTAAAAAAACTCGAAAAAGAGTGGTAGAAAAAAAAGATGGAGAGAAAAAAACATCGAAAATAAGAGTGATAGAAAAAAGATGGAGAGAATAAAAAATCGAAAAAAGGGGGCAAAAGAAATTTGGAAAAAAGAGTGATAGAAAAAAAGATGGAGAGAATAAAAAATCAAAAAAGAGTGATAGAAAAAAACTCGAAAAAAGATGGAAAGAAAAAAAGTGATAGCAAAAACAAATTCGAAAAAAGTGGGTTAAAAAAACTCGAAAGAGTGGTAGAAAAAAAAGATGGAGAGAATAAAAAATCGAAAAAAAAGGGGGCAAAAGAAATTTGGAAAAAAAAGGATTTTTTGACATACCCGGACCTGTTGTTCCTTCATTTTTTCTCTTTCTTTTTTGGCGAGTTTTTGACCTCTCCAGGTCTCTTTTTCCTTCATTTTTTGTTCCTGCCATCTTTTTGGCCCTCTTTCTTCTCGATTTTGTCATTCTCTCCATCTTTTTTTTTTTTTTTTTTTCAGGATTTTTTGACATACCCGGACCTGTTGTTCCTTCATTTTTTCTCTTTCTTTTTTGGCGAGTTTTTTACCTCTCCAGGTCTATTTTTCCTTCATTTTTTGTTCCTGCCATCTTTTTGGCCCTCTTTCTTCTCGATTTTGTCATTCTCTCCATCTTTTTTTTTTTTTTTTTTTTCAGGATTTTTTGACATACCCGGACCTGTTGTTCCTTCATTTTTTGTCTTTCTTTTTTGGCGAGTTTTTTTACCTCTCCAGGTCTCTTTTTCCTTCATTTTTTGTTCCTGCCATCTTTTTGGCCCTCTTTCTTCTCGATTTTGTCATTCTCTCCATCTTTTTTTTTTTTTTTTTTCAGGATTTTTTGACATACCCGGACCTGTTGTTCCTTCATTTTTTCTCTTTCTTTTTTGGCGAGTTTTTTACCTCTCCAGGTCTATTTTTCCTTCATTTTTTGTTCCTGCCATCTTTTTGGCCCTCTTTCTTCTCGATTTTGTCATTCTCTCCATCTTTTTTTTTTTTTTTTTTTTCAGGATTTTTTGACATACCCGGACCTGTTGTTCCTTCATTTTTTGTCGTTCTTTTTTGGCGAGTTTTTGACCTCTCCACGTCTATTTTTCCTTCATTTTTTGTTCCTGCCATCTTTTTGGCCCTCTTTCTTCTCGATTTTGTCATTCTCTCCATCTTTTTTTTTTTTTTTTTTTTCAGGATTTTTTGACATACCCGGACCTGTTGTTCCTTCATTTTTTGTCTTTCTTTTTTGGCGAGTTTTAGACCTCTCCAGGTCTCTTTTTCCTTCATTTTTTGTTCCTGCCATCTTTTTGGCCCTCTTTCTTCTCGATTTTGTCATTCTCTCCATCTTTTTTTTTTTTTTTTTTTTCAGGATTTTTTGACATACCCGGACCTGTTGTTCCTTCATTTTTTCTCTTTCTTTTTTGGCGAGTTTTTTACCTCTCCAGGTCTATTTTTCCTTCATTTTTTGTTCCTGCCATCTTTTTGGCACACCAATAGGCACCTTACACGTACCCCAGCAAAGAACACCCATAGGCGGCTTACACTTGCCCCAGCAAAGCACACCCATAGGCGGCTTACAACTTACCCCAGCAAAGCACACCCAGTTTTCTCGGTTTGGAAGCAGGTTGTGGTTGTGCCTCTTTCCCGTTTTCACACAACTACACAACCTACACTTACCCCAGCAAAGCACACCCATATGCGGCTTACACGTACCCCAGCAAAGCACACCCATAGGCGGCTTACACTTGCCCCAGCAAAGCACACCCAGTTTCCCCATTTTGAAATTAGGTTGCGATTGTGCCTATTTTCCGTTTTCTCGGTTTTGAATTAGGTTGCGCTTGTGCCTATTTTCCGTTTTCTCGGTTTAGAATTAGGTTGTGCTTGTGCCTATTTCCCGTTTTCACACAACCACACAACCTAAACTTACCCCAGCAAAGCACACCCATAGGCGGCTTTCACTTACCCCAGCAAAGCACACCCATTGGCCGCCTACACTTACCCCAGCAAAGCACACCAATAGGCACCTTACACGTACCCCAGCAAAGCACACCCATAGGCGGCTTACACTTGCCCCAGCAAAGCACACCCAGTTTCCCCATTTTGAAATTAGGTTGCGATTGTGCCTATTTTCCGTTTTCTCGGTTTTGAATTAGGTTGCGATTGTGCCTATTTTCCGTTTTCTCGGTTTTGAATTAGGGCTTGTGCCTATTTTCCATTTTCTGGGTTTGGAATTAGGTTGTGCTCGTGCCTATTTTCCGTTTTCTCGGTTTGGAATTAGGTTGCGATTGTGCCTATTTTCCGTTTTCTCGGTTTTGAATTAGGTTGGGCTTGTGCCTATTTTCCATTTTCTGGGTTTGGAATTAGGTTGTGCTTGTGCCTAATTCCCGTTTTCAAACAATTACACAACCTACACTTACCCCAGCAAAGCACACCCATAGGCAGCTTACACTTACCCCAGCAAAGCACACCCATACGCGGCTTACACTTGCCCCAGCAAAGCACACCCAGTTTTCTCGGTTTGAAATTAGGTTGTGCTTGTGCCTATATTCCGTTTTCTCGGTTTGGAATTAGGTTGTGCTTGTGCCTATTTTCCGTTTTCTCGGTTTGGAATTAGGTTGTGCTTGTGCCTATTTCCCGTTTTCAAACAACTACACAACCTACACTTACCCCAGCAAAGCACACCCATAGGCGTCTTACACTTACCCCAGCAAAGCACACCCATATGCGGCTTACACGTACCCCAGCAAAGCACACCCATAGGCGGCTTACACTTGCCCCAGCAAAGCACACCAATAGGCACCTTACACTTACCCCAGCAAAGCACACCCATAGGCATCTTACACATACCCCAGCAAAGCACACCCATAGGCGTCTTACACATACCCCAGCAAAGCACACCCAATTTTCTCGGTTTGAAATTAGGTTGCGCTTGTGCCTATATTCCGTTTTCTCGGTTTGGAATTAGGTTGCGCTTGTGCCTATATTCCGTTTTCACGGTTTTGAATTAGGTTGCGCTTGTGCCTATTTTCCGTTTTCTCGGTTTTGAATTAGGTTGCGATTGTGCCTATTTTCCGTTTTCTCGGTTTTGAATTAGGTTGGGCTTGTGCCTATTTTCCATTTTCTGGGTTTGGAATAAG
Source organism: Merluccius polli (assembly GCA_030340625.1). Lineage (NCBI taxonomy): Eukaryota > Metazoa > Chordata > Actinopteri > Gadiformes > Merlucciidae > Merluccius > Merluccius polli. The sequence continues at coordinate 8,473 of JAOPHQ010004257.1, read as the reverse complement.
GTTGTGCTCGTGCCTATTTTCCGTTTTCTCGGTTTGGAATTAGGTTGCGATTGTGCCTATTTTCCGTTTTCTCGGTTTTGAATTAGGTTGGGCTTGTGCCTATTTTCCATTTTCTGGGTTTGGAATAAGGTTGTGCTCGTGCCTATTTTCCGTTTTCTCGGTTTGGAATTAGGTTGCGATTGTGCCTATTTTCCGTTTTCTCGGTTTTGAATTAGGTTGGGCTTGTGCCTATTTTCCATTTTCTGGGTTTGGAATTAGGTTGTGCTTGTGCCTAATTCCCGTTTTCAAACAATTACACAACCTACACTTACCCCAGCAAAGCACACCCATAGGCAGCTTACACTTACCCCAGCAAAGCACACCCATACGCGGCTTACACTTGCCCCAGCAAAGCACACCCAGTTTTCTCGGTTTGAAATTAGGTTGCGCTTGTGCCTATATTCCGTTTTCACGGTTTTGAATTAGGTTGCGCTTGTGCCTATTTTCCGTTTTCTCGGTTTAGAATTAGGTTGTGCTTGTGCCTATTTCCCGTTTTCACACAACTACACAACCTACACTTACCCCAGCAAATCACACCCATAGGCGGCTTACACTTGCCCCAGCAAAGCACACCAATTGGCACCTTACACTTACCCCAGCAAAGCATACCCATAGGCGGCTTACACTTACCCCAGCAAAGCACACCAATAGGCACCTTACACGTACCCCAGCAAAGCACACCCATAGGCGGCTTACACTTGCCCCAGCAAAGCACACCCAGTTTCCCCATTTTGAAATTAGGTTGCGATTGTGCCTATTTTCCGTTTTCTCGGTTTTGAATTAGGTTGCGATTGTGCCTATTTTCCGTTTTCTCGGTTTTGAATTAGGGCTTGTGCCTATTTTCCATTTTCTGGGTTTGGAATTAGGTTGTGCTCGTGCCTATTTTCCGTTTTCTCGGTTTGGAATTAGGTTGTGCTCGTGCCTATTTTCCGTTTTCTCGGTTTGGAATTAGGTTGCGATTGTGCCTATTTTCCGTTTTCTCGGTTTTGAATTAGGTTGGGCTTGTGCCTATTTTCCATTTTCTGGGTTTGGAATTAGGTTGTGCTTGTGCCTAATTCCCGTTTTCAAACAATTACACAACCTACACTTACCCCAGCAAAGCACACCCATAGGCAGCTTACACTTACCCCAGCAAAGCACACCCATACGCGGCTTACACTTGCCCCAGCAAAGCACACCCAGTTTTCTCGGTTTGAAATTAGGTTGTGCTTGTGCCTATATTCCGTTTTCTCGGTTTGGAATTAGGTTGTGCTTGTGCCTATTTTCCGTTTTCTCGGTTTGGAATTAGGTTGTGCTTGTGCCTATTTCCCGTTTTCAAACAACTACACAACCTACACTTACCCCAGCAAAGCACACCCATAGGCGTCTTACACTTACCCCAGCAAAGCACACCCATAGGCGTCTTACACATACCCCAGCAAAGCACACCCATAGGCGGCTTTACACTTGCCCCAGCAAAGCACACCCAATTTTCTCGGTTTGAAATTAGGTTGCGCTTGTGCCTATATTCCGTTTTCTCGGTTTGGAATTAGGTTGCGCTTGTGCCTATATTCCGTTTTCACGGTTTTGAATTAGGTTGCGCTTGTGCCTATTTTCCGTTTTCTCGGTTTTGAATTAGGTTGCGATTGTGCCTATTTTCCGTTTTCTCGGTTTGGAATTAGGTTGCGCTTGTGCCTATATTCCGTTTTCACGGTTTTGAATTAGGTTGCGCTTGTGCCTATTTTCCGTTTTCTCGGTTTTGAATTAGGTTGCGATTGTGCCTATTTTCCGTTTTCTCGGTTTTGAATTAGGTTGGGCTTGTGCCTATTTTCCATTTTCTGGGTTTGGAATAAGGTTGTGCTCGTGCCTATTTTCCGTTTTCTCGGTTTGGAATTAGGTTGCGATTGTGCCTATTTTCCGTTTTCTCGGTTTTGAATTAGGTTGGGCTTGTGCCTATTTTCCATTTTCTGGGTTTGGAATAAGGTTGTGCTCGTGCCTATTTTCCGTTTTCTCGGTTTGGAATTAGGTTGCGATTGTGCCTATTTTCCGTTTTCTCGGTTTTGAATTAGGTTGGGCTTGTGCCTATTTTCCATTTTCTGGGTTTGGAATTAGGTTGTGCTTGTGCCTAATTCCCGTTTTCAAACAATTACACAACCTACACTTACCCCAGCAAAGCACACCCATAGGCAGCTTACACTTACCCCAGCAAAGCACACCCATACGCGGCTTACACTTGCCCCAGCAAAGCACACCCAGTTTTCTCGGTTTGAAATTAGGGTGTGCTTGTGCCTATATTCCGTTTTCTCGGTTTGGAATTAGGTTGTGCTTGTGCCTATTTTCCGTTTTCTCGGTTTGGAATTAGGTTGTGCTTGTGCCTATTTCCCGTTTTCAAACAACTACACAACCTACACTTACCCCAGCAAAGCACACCCATAGGCGTCTTACACTTACCCCAGCAAAGCACACCCATATGCGGCTTACACTTGCCCCAGCAAAGCACACCAATAGGCACCTTACACTTACCCCAGCAAAGCACACCCATAGGCGGCTTACACTTACCCCAGCAAATCACACCCATAGGCGGCTTACACTTACCCCAGCAAATCACACCCATAGGCGGCTTACACTTGCCCCAGCAAAGCACACCAATAGGCACCTTACACTTACCCCAGCAAAGCATACCCATAGGCGGCTTACACTTACCCCAGCAAAGCACACCCATATGCGGCTTACACGTACCCCAGCAAAGCACACCCATAGGCGGCTTACACTTGCCCCAGCAAAGCACACCCAGTTTTCTCGGTTTGAAATTAGGTTGCGCTTGTGCCTATATTCCGTTTTCTCGGTTTGGAATTAGGTTGCGCTTGTGCCTATATTCCGTTTTCACGGTTTTGAATTAGGTTGCGCTTGTGCCTATTTTCCGTTTTCTCGGTTTAGAATTAGGTTGTGCTTGTGCCTATTTCCCGTTTTCACACAACTACACAACCTACACTTACCCCAGCAAATCACACCCATAGGCGGCTTACACTTGCCCCAGCAAAGCACACCAATTGGCACCTTACACTTACCCCAGCAAAGCATACCCATAGGCGGCTTACACTTACCCCAGCAAAGCACACCAATAGGCACCTTACACGTACCCCAGCAAAGCACACCCATAGGCGGCTTACACTTGCCCCAGCAAAGCACACCCAGTTTCCCCATTTTGAAATTAGGTTGCGATTGTGCCTATTTTCCGTTTTCTCGGTTTTGAATTAGGTTGCGATTGTGCCTATTTTCCGTTTTCTCGGTTTTGAATTAGGGCTTGTGCCTATTTTCCATTTTCTGGGTTTGGAATTAGGTTGTGCTCGTGCCTATTTTCCGTTTTCTCGGTTTGGAATTAGGTTGCGATTGTGCCTATTTTCCGTTTTCTCGGTTTTGAATTAGGTTGGGCTTGTGCCTATTTTCCATTTTCTGGGTTTGGAATTAGGTTGTGCTTGTGCCTAATTCCCGTTTTCAAACAATTACACAACCTACACTTACCCCAGCAAAGCACACCCATAGGCAGCTTACACTTACCCCAGCAAAGCACACCCATACGCGGCTTACACTTGCCCCAGCAAAGCACACCCAGTTTTCTCGGTTTGAAATTAGGTTGTGCTTGTGCCTATATTCCGTTTTCTCGGTTTGGAATTAGGTTGTGCTTGTGCCTATTTTCCGTTTTCTCGGTTTGGAATTAGGTTGTGCTTGTGCCTATTTCCCGTTTTCAAACAACTACACAACCTACACTTACCCCAGCAAAGCACACCCATAGGCGTCTTACACTTACCCCAGCAAAGCACACCCATATGCGGCTTACACGTACCCCAGCAAAGCACACCCATAGGCGGCTTACACTTGCTCCCAGCAAAGCACACCAATAGGCACCTTACACTTACCCCAGCAAAGCATACCCATAGGCGGCTTACACTTACCCCAGCAAAGCACACCCATAGGCATCTTACACATACCCCAGCAAAGCACACCCATAGGCGTCTTACACATACCCCAGCAAAGCACACCCATAGGCGGCTTTACACTTGCCCCAGCAAAGCACACCCAATTTTCTCGGTTTGAAATTAGGTTGCGCTTGTGCCTATATTCCGTTTTCTCGGTTTGGAATTAGGTTGCGCTTGTGCCTATTTTCCGTTTTCTCGGTTTTGAATTAGGTTGCGATTGTGCCTATTTTCCGTTTTCTCGGTTTTGAATTAGGTTGGGCTTGTGCCTATTTTCCATTTTCTGGGTTTGGAATAAGGTTGTGCTCGTGCCTATTTTCCGTTTTCTCGGTTTGGAATTAGGTTGCGATTGTGCCTATTTTCCGTTTTCTCGGTTTTGAATTAGGTTGCGCTTGTGCCTATTTTCCGTTTTCTCGGTTTAGAATTAGGTTGTGCTTCTGCCTATTTCCCGTTTTCACACAACTACACAACCTAAACTTACCCCAGCAAAGCACACCCATAGGCGGCTTTCACTTACCCCAGCAAAGCACACCCATTGGCACACCCATTGGCGGCCTACACTTACCCCAGCAAATGGGTGTGTCAAAAAATCCTGAAAAAAAATGAATAAATAAAGATGGAGAGAATGACAAAATCGAGAAGAAAGAGGGCCAAAAAGATGGCAGGAACAAAAAATGAAGGAAAAAGAGACCTGGAGAGGTCAAAAACTCGCCAGAAAAGAAAGACAAAAAATGAAGGAACAACAGGTCCGGGTATGTCAAAAAATCCTGAAAAAAAAAAAAAAAAAAAAAGATGGAGAGAATGACAAAATCGAGAAGAAAGAGGGCCAAAAAGATGGCAGGAACAAAAAATGAAGGAAAAAGAGACCTGGAGATGTCAAAAACTCGCCAAAAAAGAAAGACAAAAAATGAAGGAACAACAGGTCCGGGTATGTCAAAAAATCCTGATGGCAGGAACAAAAAGATGGCAGGAACAAAAAATGAAGGAAAAAGAGACCTGGAGAGGTCAAAAACTCGCCAAAAAAGAAAGAGAAAAAATGAAGGAACAACAGGTCCGGGTATGTCAAAAAATCCTGAAAAAAAAAAAAAAAAAAAAGATGGAGAGAATGACAAAATCGAGAAGAAAGAGGGCCAAAAAGATGGCAGGAACAAAAAATGAAGGAAAAAGAGACCTGGAGAGGTCAAAAACTCGCCAAAAAAGAAAGAGAAAAAATGAAGGAACAACAGAAAAAAGGGGGCAAAATTGTTTTTTAAAAAGTGATAGAAAAAGATGGAGAGAAAAGTGATAGAAAAAAAAATCGAAAAAAGATGGAAAGAAAAAAAGTGATAGCAAAAACAAATTCGAAAAAAGTGGGTTAAAAAAACTCGAAAAAGAGTGGTAGAAAAAAAAGATGGAGAAAAAAAAATCGAAAAAAAGTGATAAAAAGATGGAGCAAATAAAATATTGAAAAAAGTGCTACAAAAAGAAATCGAAAAAAGAGGGTAAAAAAATCGAAAAAACAGTGATAGAAAAAGATGGAGAGAATAAAAAATCGAAAAAAAGGGAGCAAAAGAAATTTGGAAAAAAGATTGATAGAAAAAAAGATGGAGAGAATAAAAAATTGAAAAGAGTGATAGAAAAAAAATCGAAAAAAAGACGGAGAAAAAAAAAGATGGAGAGAATAAAACATCGAAAATAAGAGTGATAGAAAAAAGATGGAGAGAATAAAAAGTGATAGCAAAAAAAAATTCGAAAAAAGTGGGTTAAAAAAACTCAAAAAAGAGTGGTAGAAAAAAAAGATGGAGAGAATAAAACATCGAAAATAAGAGTGATAGAAGAAAGATGGAGAGAATAAAAAATTGAAAAAAAGGGGGCAAAAATTTAAAAAAAAAAGAGTGATAGAAAAAAATGGAGAGAATAAAAGATCGAAAAAAAGACTGATAGAAAAAAGATGGAGAGAATAAAAAATCGAAAAAAAGGGGGCAAAAGAAATTTGGAAAAAAGAGTGATAGAAAAAAAGATGGAGAGAATAAAAAATTGAAAAGAGTGATAGAAAAAAAAATCGAAAAAAAGACGGAGAAAAAAAAAGATGGAGAGAATAAAACATCGAAAATAAGAGTGATAGAAAAAAAAGATGGAGAGAATAAAAAATCAAAAAAGAGTGATAGAAAAAAAATCGAAAAAAGATGGAAAGAAAAAAAGTGATAGCAAAAAAGAATTCAAAAAAAGTGGGTTAAAAAAACTCGAAAAAGAGTGGTAGAAAAAAAAGATGGAGAGAAAAAAAAATCGAAAAAAAAGTGATAAAAAGATGGAGCAAATAAAATATTGAAAAAAGTGCTACAAAAAGAAATCGAAAAAAGAGGTTAAAAAAAATCGAAAAAATAGTGATAGAAAAAAGATGGAGAGAATAAAAAATCGAAAAAAAGGGGGCAAAAGAAATTTGGAAAAAAGAGTGATAGAAAAAAAGATGGAGAGAATAAAAAATTGAAAAAAGTGATAGAAAACAAAATCGAAAAAAAGACGGAGAAAAAAAAAGATGGAGAGAATAAAAAATTGAAAAAAAGGGGGCAAAAATTTAAAAAAAAAAGAGTGATAGAAAAAAAATGGAGAGAATAAAAGATCGAAAAAAAGACTGATAGAAAAAAGATGGAGAGAATAAAAAATCAAAAAAGAGTGATAGAAAAAAAATCGAAAAAAGATGGAAAGAAAAAAAGTGATAGCAAAAAAAAATTCGAAAAAAGTGGGTTAAAAAAACTCGAAAGAGTGGTAGAAAAAAAAGATGGAGAGAATAAAAAATCGAAAAAAAGGGGGCAAAAGAAATTTGGAAAAAAGAGTGATAGAAAAAAAGATGGAGAGAATAAAAAATTGAAAAAAGTGATAGAAAAAAAAATCGAAAAAAAGACGGAGAAAAAAAAAGATGGAGAGAATAAAAATCGAAAAAAAGACTGATAGAAAAAAGATGGAGAGAATAAAAAGTGATAGCAAAAAAAAATTCGAAAAAAGTGGGTTAAAAAAACTCGAAAAAGAGTGGTAGAAAAAAAAGATGGAGAGAATAAAACATCGAAAATAAGAGTGATAGAAGAAAGATGGAGAGAATAAAAAATTGAAAAAAAGGGGGCAAAAATTTAAAAAAAAAAGAGTGATAGAAAAAAAATGGAGAGAATAAAAGATCGAAAAAAAGACTGATAGAAAAAAGATGGAGAGAATAAAAAATCGAAAAAAAGGGGGCAAAAGAAATTTGGAAAAAAGAGTGATAGAAAAAAAGATGGAGAGAATAAAAAATTGAAAGAGTGATAGAAAAAAAAATCGAAAAAAAGACGGAGAAAAAAAAAGATGGAGAGAATAAAACATCGAAAATAAGAGTGATAGAAAAAAAAGATGGAGAGAATAAAAAATCAAAAAAGAGTGATAGAAAAAAAATCGAAAAAAGATGGAAAGAAAAAAAGTGATAGCAAAAAAGAATTAAAAAAAGTGGGTTAAAAAAACTCGAAAAAGAGTGGTAGAAAAAAAAGATGGAGAGAAAAAAAAATCGAAAAAAAAGTGATAAAAAGATGGAGCAAATAAAATATTGAAAAAAGTGCTACAAAAAGAAATCGAAAAAAGAGGTTAAAAAAAATCGAAAAAATAGTGATAGAAAAAAGATGGAGAGAATAAAAAATCGAAAAAAAGGGGGCAAAAGAAATTTGGAAAAAAGAGTGATAGAAAAAAAGATGGAGAGAATAAAAAATTGAAAAAAGTGATAGAAAACAAAATCGAAAAAAAGACGGAGAAAAAAAAGATGGAGAGAATAAAAAATTGAAAAAAAGGGGGCAAAAATTAAAAAAAAAAGAGTGATAGAAAAAAAATGGAGAGAATAAAAGATCGAAAAAAAGACTGATAGAAAAAAGATGGAGAGAATAAAAAATCAAAAAAGAGTGATAGAAAAAAAATCGAAAAAAGATGGAAAGAAAAAAAGTGATAGCAAAAAAAAATTCGAAAAAAGTGGGTTAAAAAAACTCGAAAGAGTGGTAGAAAAAAAAGATGGAGAGAATAAAAAATCGAAAAAAAGGGGGCAAAAGAAATTTGGAAAAAAGAGTGATAGAAAAAAAGATGGAGAGAATAAAAAATTGAAAAAAGTGATAGAAAACAAAATCGAAAAAAAGACGGAGAAAAAAAAAGATGGAGAGAATAAAACATCGAAAATAAGAGTGATAGAAAAAAGATGGAGAGAATAAAAAATCAAAAAAGAGTGATAGAAAAAAAATCGAAAAAAGATGGAAAGAAAAAAAGTGATAGCAAAAAAAAATTCGAAAAAAGTGGGTTAAAAAAACTCGAAAAAGAGTGGTAGAAAAAAAAGATGGAGAGAATAAAAAATCGAAAAAAAGGGGGCAAAAGAAATTTGGAAAAAAGAGTGATAGAAAAAAAGATGGAGAGAATAAAAAATTGAAAAAAGTGATAGAAAACAAAATCGAAAAAAAGACGGAGAAAAAAAAATATGGAGAGAATAAAACATCGAAAAAAAG
>JAOPHQ010004255.1:0-17657 GCA_030340625.1 Merluccius polli | reverse complement strand
CCCTTTCGTCCGGTCCCGGAGGTCGTTTCGTCCGTCAACGGCTCCGTCGCCAGTGAGCTTACTCATCCGGAGTGCTACGGACGAAACGGAGCAATACCACCAGAGGTCGAGGCGGCAGTATAGAGTCAGAACTCAGAAGTTCAACCATTCGCGAAAATCGACGAAGAATATCATATTATATAATTAATATAATTAATATAATATAATAAGCAATTCATCAAATCGTGCAGCGGACATCCTAAAGTACTGAAAATGCCTTTCGCCATCCAACTCTCTCATTGGCAAAACTAAGGAAAAAAACTTGCTGTTGATGCGCCGATTTTCATTTAAAGGTCTCACATGTCAATGCCGCGAACACCTTTTGCGCCTTTTTGTCTATTTCTGATGAGACAAAGCAAAATCATCTCTACCGACGCCATGTTTGCGATTGTCGATGCTGGTAATTTGCGACATGGCAGTGACTGCCCTCTAGAGGATGTATCGCGTCACATCCATAACAACGCTGAAACCGGACAGAGGTATAAAGGGTAGTAGGCTACCGGAGACGACGTTTGGTACAGACGGACTAATTTCGTCCGGATCCGGAGGTTTGAATCAACCTTTAGTCGATCGACGGAGGCTTAGTCGGATACGTTTTCATTAGTCGAGCAAAAAGTAAAACATAAAAATAAGAAGGCTTGAGCATCGCAAACCGAATACATCCGTGGTCGCAACAAGCCCTGATTTAACTAATCGCTGGAGGCATACTGACCAATACAACTGGGCAGGTAAACACCGCTAGACACACAGGACTCATACCGGTGATCGCGGCTTTAGTTCCCCGTGTCTGATCGCTGTAATTCGGAGCGTGAATATCGGTTGAATATCTAATATCTTTCTAACTTTAAAAAACACTTTAGTATTTTTTAAGACGATAGTCGCACATCCCTCGTAACTACGTCGTGAAGGTGAACCCTCCCGGACTCCGCTATTAACATGAACCGCTCCGCCGAAGGAGCCGCACATCCACACGCACCGGACACCAGAATACAAACACACATGTGTTCCATTTGATTTCTTTTAAATAAAGTTATGTGCAGTTATACGGTAAATACGATTATTAAAAGTGTTAGTCCATGCCGTTAATAGGCGGCCCGCTTTGTGGGCCGCCTATTAACGGCCCCGACAACGATATCATTGTCCATCACGATGTTTTACTGTGAACATCGTCAACTGCCAATTTAAGGGCCATCGCACAACCCTAGCTTCTAGGTTCCTCGCGTGCCCGCTTGCGCTTAATCAAATGTTTCAAGTGGGTTTGTTGTTTCTTTCTTCTTTTCTACTTTTCTTCTTCTACAAGAGCCAATTAATATGCTCATCACCACCAAGTGGTCAGGGTGTGAAATGCAATCTGTCAAAACTACGGACGGCCCTCAGATTTTTCCATCCCCGTTTTAAAAAAACGGTCAGTGACGGAAAATATTCGGTTAACGCGACCCCTGATGTACGTGTGAACTCATTATAATCTATGTGTTGACTCGGAGCCCGGCGCACTCGTTGCTCGCCGCTCTTACTCGTGTTCCTCCAGTTTGTTTTCGCACACACACACACACACACTGATACGGTGGCAGCTGTTCCTCTCACCTGCCCACGTGTGTTGCCCCTGCAGACCCCCCTGCAGTCTGGTTGTCAGTCTGCTCACACGCACCGCCATTAATCCCGGGTCCGCGCGGAAACCGAGTCCGGCGGCCGTGTCGTAATTGGGCCGAACAAGGAAGCAAGTTGAATGCAGCAATCAGAGAGTGTGAGAGAGAGACACACAGATAGAGAGAGAAAGAGAGAGACAGACAGACAGAGAGAGAAGAATGAGTCCTTAATTAGACATTCTTCTAGCTGCGGCTATCTATAGGAGTCTCCCTCATCGCTTTCTTTCTCGTCTTTATCCTTTTCCCTTTTTTCCCTCCTTCTTCTTCACCTCTGCTGCTCCTAGAGACATATCAGGGAAATTGTAATTACGAGAGTGCAGATGAGAGCGTGCCCACAGTGGCCTAGATACGAGTGAGAGCCTTCATCGCTGTGGTGGTGAACTCCCTACCCTGCCCCCCCCCCCCCCCCCCCCTCCCAACCCCCTCCCTCCCCCCCGCTATGCCATCAAGACATGAGAGAGGAGAGGCAACTGGAGAGAGGAGGAGGTGGGGGGGGGGAGGGTGAACAGAGACGTTGGTGGTGGTGGTGGTGGTCCGGTCAGTGGGGACGAGGGGGGGGCAGACAGACAGACAACAAGGCTTTGCCAGAGGGACCCCAGGAGGGGGGTCTAAGATCACAGACACCACACATATCTGGCTGCACACATTTGAAGATGAAGCAAGGTGTGTGTGTTTGTGTGTGTGTGTGTGTGTGTGTGTTTTTGACGGCGCGTGTCTCGATATGCAAATGTCATTTGACACTCATCAAAGTTATTGCTCATTAGCAAAGCTTTCTGATATTTGAAACGCTCACCTCTTGGGATATCTGGCGATGGAAGTGAATAGCAAATGGTACACCAGGTCCTTCAAAAGTTTGTATTAAAATGTTCCATTTAATGCGAACTGATAATCGTTACCGTGGTTTCGGTGTATGCCCTCCGGTCATTTCACCATCATCATCATCGCCAGCGCTTTTCTGCTACTCCGGCCGCCCGATCCCGCGGTAGTAGGGATACGCCTCCGGGTAACGCTGCAGTGGTCATACTCCCACTGGGGGAGCGAGCTGATTTTAAATCTCACCCTCTCGTTTGATCAGGCCTCCTGGACCGGCGCTGGTCTGGCGTCGTATGATTAGGTCTGACTTGGAAGTCAAAGCCGGGGAATGACAATTGGGTGTAGGAGGGGGGGTCAGTCCAGGAAATGTCATCCGTAGTGTTAAGTCATTTAGCAGCAGGTGCTACAAGCCATTACAGCGGGACTCGGTCGTGACAATAATAATAATAATCATGAGGCGGCCATCGCTGGAGGAATCACAGTGGCCATTAAGACGATGAGCTTCCAAATGACCTCGGACGCAGGGAAATAAAATGGCGCCTGGCCAAGAAGCTCGTCAGCCCCCAGTCTGCCCTCCACCCTCTCCCTGCCTTTCTGTCTGTCACTTCCTGTTGGGGACAGGCCACAACTCTTCCTGTTGGGGACAGGCCACAACTCTTCCTGTTGAGGGCAAACCACGCCCCTTCCTTTTGAAGACCGTCACATCCCTTCCTGTTGAGGACAGTCATGCGTCTTCCTGTTGAGGACAGGCCACGCCTCTAACTTTTGAGGACAGGCGATGGCTGTTCCTGTTGAGGACAGGCCACGCCCCTTTCTGTTGGTGACGCACTGATACTACACATGGCACTACACTCCTAAGCTACACTAATATATGCCCATAGTTTGCTGGGATTGGCTCAAATGTTACCTTGGCCAGGAATATGTTGGCAGCAAATCTGACAACTTTATTGCCCCTGCTTGGCAACGCGGCAAAGATGGAGATAAGTCATGTACAAAATAAGCGAACTAACTAAAGCACTAAAAACTGGAAGAAACCGTGAGAGCAATATAAACACAGTTTATTGTAACTTGATTTACAGAGCTAATATCTGCGTTGCGAGGGAGCTCCGGAGGCAGTTTGAGTGAGGGGTTAGAACCAAACAGAGCAATAAGTACATTAGAGATGAAAAGATGATGACATGGAGACGATGGGGAAACCCAGCAAGGGCAAAATATATGAAACAAACAGCACATTCAACATTGGGGGGGGGGGGGGGGGGCGGGGGGGGCTGTGACAGGGGAGGAAGGAACATCATCAAGGCTGAGGTGAGTCCTTGACAAAGCAGCGACAATAAGACGGCGACAACGAAAGCGAGAAGGGAAGATCCAACGGATCCAGAAGGAGAGGCAAGGTGAGCGCAGCGGAGAGAGGGGAAGGGGAGAGCAGAGAGAAGAGGCTCTGGGTGATAAATGAGATGGACACCGAACGGCAGCCTCGGCTTCTTCATCTTCCCCAGCTGACTTTGGTGCTTATGAGCTGTAATAAAAGCCAGCCAAGCACTCTGGGAATTGGTCCACTCGGCGTAATGTTCTGCGTACACGCTGTGGGCTGTTGGGCTAGCTTTAGTGGCGGGCGTACGCTAGCCATTTTTTTTTGGAGATGTGCGGACAGTGTGTTTTTACCACGCCGTAGGGTGGAGGAGAAACCGAGGTGGATGACGACGACGACGATGCAGGGAGTTTGTGGGGAGTGTTGATTAGGCGGAGGGGGGCGGGAGGAAGATGGGAATAGTGCAGTGGGTTCTCTCTTTGTGTTTTTTTCTTGTTTTTTTGTGTTGCTCCTGTGTTTTTCCACTTTGTGTGGTAATAATGTCAGCTGTAAGACACATCCACCTCTCTTAGACAAATATTAAATGTCACACCTCGGCACAGCCTGTTCTGTTCCCAGGCAGCAATCATTTCCTCTCCCTGGTATCTGAGCCCTCCTTCTTGGCCTTTATTTTCTCTTGTACCATCTCATATCTTCAGTTACCACTACCACCACCACCAACAAGATCGCCTGTCCACCACTGCCTCCACCTCCTCCATCACCTTCACCACCCCAGCACCAACTCAACCCAACGACGCTACCGCCTTCACCGCCATCTCCACCAGTACCACCTCCCTTACTATCTCCAACTCCACTCTGTCCTACACCCCATAGCCTCTTTCCATTCCTTGCTTCACACGTCATAAAAGAGAGAGGCCTCCTTCACTCGCTCCACGTCCACCAACACCTCCGAACACCCCCACACCTCTCCCATACTCTCGCACTTTCACAGAAGAGAGGGGCGCATCCTCATCTGCCATCCTTTTCCTCTTCCTCTTTCTTTTGTGTCGGTGAGTGCAGGAAAGGAGTGGGTGGTAATGACACAGGAACAACCAGCAACCATGCACCCCCCCCCCCCCCCCCCCCCCCCCCCCCCCTCCCGGACACCCAGGGCTGGTTTTATCTTCAAGCTGTATTATTACACTACCGCCGCTGCTCGATCCCCTCGCTCCTGGGGTCACTCCTCAGGAGAAACCCCCTCATCCCACCCCATCCAGGTAATGGAGCCGTGTCATTGTTCCCCCAGTGGGGACCAGCACCAGATTAATTGCTCTTTTTGTTCGTTTGGACAACTAATCGATGGAATCCAGGTGCAGAAATTGTCCCTGATTAAGTATAAAGACGGGGTGGACGGGCGGAGGCGGTCTGGGGCAGTGGGGAGGAGGAGGAGGAGGAGGAGGAGAGAGGACAGATATAGAAATAGATAATAAGGCAGGGGAGAGAGAGAGAGAGAGAGAGAGAATAATTGTACTATGAAATGAGTACTAAATACCGAATAAGTAAACACATTATTAATTCATATCAAAATTGCATTCACATCAAATAATTAAATGGTTGAATGGAATATTGTACTATTTTTTCCGTTTTCTTTACAGTTGTGATCCATTAGCTAACTAGTTTTCTTTTGGCAAACAGTGAATGCATTCAAACATCGGATTAAGAAAGTGTAAATGTGTGCAGGAGCGATGTATGTGAAACTCATAATTGTACATGGTTATGATGACAATTGCCTGTGTGTGTGTGTGTTTGTGTGAGAGACTTTGTGTGTGTTAGGAAGGGTGTTTGTGTGTGTGAGTGTTAGGAAATATGTGTTAGGAAGTGTGTGTGTGTGTGTGTGTGTGTGTGTGTGTGTTATTGTGTTAGTAAGTGTGAGCAAGTGTCTGTGTGCCCGAGGGTTTTTTGAGAAAGTATTAGGAGGTGTGTGTGTGTGTGTGTGTGTGTGTGTGTGTGTGTGTGTGTGTGTGTGTGTGTGTGGGCGTTTGTGTGTTACTGTATAATCAAAGCTAAATGGGCAGAAGGGTGGGAATCACATGCCTGCCAGCAGCACGTGTGACTGTCTGTTTCCCTCTCAGAGCTGTTGTCAGCCTTCTCCGCGCAGACACCCAATCTCCCAGCAACACCAAAAATGTCTAAATAATATCTCTCTCATATATTATGTTTGACACAGTGTAGACGCAGTGTACGGACACTGGACGTGTGGCACACATTTCAAAATATACAGGATTATATTTTTCAGGGGTGACTTTTTTTCAATGGTTTTTCATTTTGAGAAGAGTCGGTCCTGCGAGGTTGTGGACCGTGTCAAAGGGATAAAGGTGCTCATAGTTCTCACACTCTCTTTGTTCTGTTCAGTCATTCGATGCTAAGCTAGGGTGGTCGACTCCCAGCCTCAAGGTTCAGGGTTCGATCCCCATTGTCCGCCGCCTACCTGTATGAATGGTGAATGGACTGCATTTATACTGTGCTTTTTCAGACCTGTGGCCGCTCATTCTCCCTGGTCCTCTACTCATCAGGGGTAATGATGAGCGTTATAGTAGATTAATGTCCCTAAACCGTTGGCTGGCATGATGTAGTTTAGAGCAGTTTAAAAAAAAAGGACTTTAAAAATGTATTAATAGATTTTGAAATGGTTCTAGCTCGCTCATTAATATTAATTTCTAAAAAATTGGTAATTTGTCTCGTGTCTATCCAATAGGCTGTGGCGCAACCTGACTACACGGGGGTCTATCTATCGACTTTATACCATAAGCAGGCATAAACTAATAATCTAATCATAAACAATAGGCTATCAATACAACATGGAACATTTCCCTATTCGATTAGCCTACTGTTTTTGGCTAGTTTACCAAAGCTTAAAACACATCATAGTAAACCATTGGGTCCAATATTTTACTACAGTAGGCTACTACATTTAACGTGATAATAGGCAAAACGTAAATATGTCCCTTTTTATTTCAGAAAAATAACATCAGATATTTTGTTGATATATATACCGCCAAACTTCAAATGTCCCCATTTTTTATTTCAGAAATCTGGTCACGTTAGGTTAGCACATCAATTATTAGCCAGCTGTGACACATTCACATACAGCAGCTGGGATGCAGGCAGTTATCGAACCTGCTAGCCACATAGGCTACTAGCCAACATTGTAGAACAGTGGATGGATGAAGTAAGCTAGTTAGCCTGTGTGATGTAGCACGTAATGCTGACACTGAGGCACCTCCATGTTTTAATATTGCGGTCACAGCAGCGACGGCCAACTGGAGATTTATAGTACACGTACACCTATTAGTATCATGGCGATGCCTTGTACTGTCTTGAGGTGTAAAACCTGCAGGCGAAGGCAACCGCAAATCTGCAAAAATCTCATTGTTATTTCTCCAACTTCCTCTTCCTCAGAGCTGAGCGGTTACCCGACTCCCTCTTACGTTAATAAATCGAAAGAGTTCAAAATTGGATTTATGAATATCAGATCACATTCAACTAAAGCGTTCTTGGTCTAGGATCTAATTGTTGAAAATAAGATAGATATCCTGGGTCTATGTGAAACCAAATGTATATCTACCATTAAACAAAGCTACCCCACCCAAATATGTTAGCTCACAATTATCTCGAAAATCAAATAAAGCTGGTGTGTGTGGCCACAGACACGTTTGGCTTCAAACAGCTTGTCCAGTACCCTCCCCACAATAGTGGAAACATGCTGGATCTTGTCTTGGTTGTGTCACCATACCTCAGCTTTATCTGTGGCCAGCGCGTGGGCATGCAGTTGGACAAGAAACAGAGGGTAATGGCTCTTCTGGGTAATGGCTGCAGCAGAAAGTTCCACCATAAAGTGTTCAGAAAGGGATTTCAAATTATTAGCGTTAGGTTTGTGTTAGTTGGTATTGGGTACTGTGTGAGTGTGTGTTTGTCTTACATACATACCTTTACTTTTGGAGAAAAAAAGGCCATCAGTGTAATGATATTGTGTGGAATCTTGCTGACATTAGATGAATGTGACAGTTTCTTCTGGGGTAAAACAATGTTTGCATATTAAAGAAAACAAAATGCATTGAGAATCAAGCTGAAGTGAAATATTAAATTGCCTGGCCTCCAGTGAGACAAGCTTTGTGTTTACACATGAGAAAACGTAAATGCATACAAGTCAACCATTGCGTTTTAATTTGTTGCTGTATTTTGTTGTCATTGTAATTATCTTAAGGTATTATTAAAAATCATAAAAACATTAAAATCAAACCAGGGGCAGCAACAATTATGTTGAAATATGCTGTTGGTTCAAATGAGTACAAAGTTGCGTCAGTTCCTATTAGTTGGAAATTGATTACACATTTGAGCCAATCAAAAATGCAAACAATCATAATTTCAATAATTTCTGAAATCTTGCATCGTTTGCCATCACTATAATGTGTTGTATTAATACTAGGACTGTCAAGCGCTGAAAAAAATCTAATTAATGACATGCTTTTTGATTAAGCTAAATGAATTGCATACTCAATATCTGCCGTGAGAAGCATTTAAAAATATATAAATTCAAATGGATTTTGGTAGATGAGTGAATCAATGAATAACAGACATTATAAATGTTACAAGGTCAACATCTTTTTTATTTCCCATACACTCAGACATTTCACTTTTCATATATGCAATAATGGCCATAACAATAACAAATATGACCTAATGCATTTTAGTTGAAGAAATATATATATCAGAAATGTTGTCCATAAGTTTTTAATTTTACCCTTTACATTGTAATGGTTGTCAGTGTCATATTTTGCACGTCCAAAAACTGAAACTAAAAACTAAAATGACCGTCTTCAGCATGGTTAATACAAATTACTGAAGTTTCCACTCAATGATGTGTGCAGTCCCGCCAAGGTAGGCCTAAATGTGATTGCTTAATGCGGTCCAATGATCGCCAATCAGGGCAATATATTCGGCTTCCGCCAATTCATCATCTTTTTTTGCACTTTTTGGGGATTTCGGACACAATTAATTCCTTGATGGCGCCTTATAAGTTGCTCACATGCTCACAGAACTGGAGTTACCATAGACATAATATACGTAGACGCCTCATGACGTGCTGGAACGTCATCCAGTGTCGCCGCCATATTGGTTGGGTCTCCTCACTCACTCTAGTCTAGGAGTCAACGGGAGAGCAAGCTATGCCAGTATTTAGAGCAGCTTACGGCGCAGTATTGACACCAGATCGCGTGGGATTACCTTTCACAAGTAAGATTGAACAATAATTCTTATTATTAAAAAAAAATAAAAAAAAACATTAATTCGTCCTATATCATAAATAAATCTCTGCCGTTTGTAACAAACCAAACCATGTGAAAATCCGGTAAAAATTCGGGGAGTTATGCTTATTATTGTAGTTGGGGATACACCTTCCGCAGTAGAAATAAATGCACTGGGGGCGCACTGGGGACCCATCCAAGATGGCGGCCGCGCTGATACGTCAGCTCCAACAGGCAGCGTCAGTCTATGAGGCGTCTACGTATATTATGTCTATGGGAGTTACATCCAGGTAACTACCCTCTCTGCTGCTCGCTCTCCACACACTCACTATGCACTGTCCTATTCCTTAAAGGAGCTACGCTACTCTTATAACACACTGTCCTATTCCTTAAAGGAGCTACGCTACTCTTATAACACACTACTCTATTCCTTAAAGGAGCTATGCTACTCTTATAACACACTACTCTATTCCTTAAAGGAGCTACGCTACTCTTATAACACACTACTCTATTCCTTAAAGGAGCTATGCTACTCTTATAACACACTGTCCTCTTCCTTAAAGGAGCTACGCTACTCTTATAACACACTACTCTATTCCTTAAAGGAGCTATGCTACTCTTATAACACACTGTCCTATTCCTTAAAGGAGCTACGCTACTCTTATAACACACTGTCCTATTCCTTAAAGGAGCTACGCTACTCTTATAACACACTGCCCTCTTCCTTAAAGGAGCTATGCTACTCTTATAACACACTGCCCTATTCCTTAAAGGAGCTACGCTACTCTTATAACACACTGTCCTATTCCTTAAAGGAGCTATGCTACTCTTATAACACACTGCCCTATTCCTTAAAGGAGCTATGCTACTCTTATAACACACTGTCCTATTCCTTAAAGGAGCTATGCTACTCTTATAACACACTGTCCTATTCCTTAAAGGAGCTACACTACTCTTATAACACACTGTCCTATTCCTTAAAGGAGCTACACTACTCTTATAACACACTGCCCTCTTCCTTAAAGGAGCTATGGTACTCTTATAACAGAGGACATCAAAGTGTTGTTGGTACGTTTCCATATCAGTTGACCACGGTGTGGTTTTGTGGGCTTACGATTCTAGTGACGATTCTCTCTGACCAATCAGTGGTCTGCAGTGCTTTCACGTTTTAGTATTAATCGTGCAAATAATTTACGTAAATGTTCTTTATGCTTTATTTTTCTATAGTTAATTAATCAAAATAAACGCGTTATTTTGACAACCCTTATTAATACTTAATAATAATATTATCATTGTGTTTTTGCACTCACTTTTTTTTTTCTATGCTAGACATTTAATACCTCCATGTTTGACTTTTTAAACGAAGCATATCTTTAAAGAGATTACAAAAACGCTTACTTCTTCAAACATTACATAGCTAAGGATTCTTTCTTTTAACTTTAAGACATGTTCAAAGCTGAGTTTATCGAAGGTCGTTTATCGAATTTGTTTTGTGTCAGAATTTTCTCTACAGTAGTTTTAATTGTAATTAATGACAACAATAAAGTAATTAATGAATTTAGTTTAGATCAGTTAAGAAATACCAAGAAAGGCTCTTTGTAAATTTGTTTTGTTGTCACAAAACCATTCATGTTTTCTCCTTGTACAATGGCTTCGACACCCCACCATTTTCTTTTATTCTGGCACTTGTGTCCAGGATATTTATATTTGCTTCAGTGCGGTTGCTTCATATTTAGCTCTGAGTGGATGGCATGCGCTGCATGTCAACATCCACAGATGAATGTAGCCTTAGCTCCTTTAGTTGGAGAGAGATATAAGCTTCAAATGTTTGCGCAATGACACAGGAAATGTGTCAATATTGATAAGTTAGACAATAAGGCAAGGGAAAAATATTCCTTATCAAATATTATTATTAGCACATATAAAGTGGAACAGAGTTTAAAGCAACATTCAAAGTGCACAGCTTTCCCCAATGTGTGGTGTGGAACCAATTGGGATCTTGCGCTCCATTTTGTGCACATCACAATTAGCAGGGGAGGGGCTGGGGGGACGAGATAATGGAAAAGTTTAATTGAGAATTAGAAGAAAGTGCTCTGTGCATTATGCCCCGTAGAGGGAGGAAGACAGACGGCCATCTTAGAAGCCAGAAGTAAGACAGACATCGTTAATCTACTGGTAATGTCCTGGCAGCCGATGTCAACTGCCATTCCCTTCCCCCTTTAGGATAACGCACCAAACAAACACGAAACAACACACGCATGCACACACACACACACACACACACACACACGTCTCCAAAGGGCACAATACTGTGCCACTAGACACCCCTTTGCTCAATAATAAAACTCACAGATATAGATTAAAAATACCACACACACACAACATAATAGCATCATGCATATGTTAAAAGTATTATACACATTCATAATTGCACACAGCTATACACGGGGGGCAGGGGGGGCGGTGTTAATCAGTTGAAAGAAATGTAGACAATGGTGCCAACAGAGGACGGATCGAGTGGAGGATGAAAGCGAAGAACGATTTTGGGTGAATGAGTTGTGTGTGTGTGTGTGTGAGAGAGAGTGTGTATGTGTGTGTGTGTGTGTCAGTGTGTGTGGAGGGTATGTTTGTGTATATTTGCTTGTCTAATCCTCAATATTTATGTGTGTGTGTGTGTGTGTGTTTGTGTTTCTTGGTGTAGCTAAAGCCCTTGGAGTAGCTAAATTATCGCAGTGAGAGATAAGACTTACTGAAGTTCTTCATTTCTGATTATTTACAAATTTCTCTACTTTCTTAATGCCTCTGACAAGGTAAATCTGCATTTTTGTTTTAAGTTTGTATCTAATAAGCTTTGTCATAGGAATCAATCTAATTCTGTGACGAATAAATAACAGTATATGTATCAACAGACTGTAATATCCTCACATAGCCACAAGGTAACAGAAACAAATATATAAGCTGTATTAACTGCACCTGGCCACCAGATGGCAGCACACATAATACACTGGGGGCGGGCGCTCAACACTAGCCAATCAGAGCATATTATGCGTCATAGAGGCCACGCCTGCCCAGGTACTACCAAACCACACGAGCAGCGGGGAAGGAGAAACCCTAGAGGCCACGTATCTGGATAGATATCCGGCTAAGGGTCGCTCCACGCGTGAACTATACATACTCCTCCTATTGCTTCATATATAATATACCTAAAGCTAAACAAATAAAGTGAGTTAAAAGCGATCCTGTGTCGGCGGCCTTTTTCCTCAAAGAACATCACTACAATTCCAAACGTGAACTGTTGTATGCTTTCTGGTACCATGTTAAATTTGGGCAGGATTAAAAAGGGATTTGCCGACAAACTAGGGTTGCCGCAAACTCTCGAACCAATCAGTTCATATATTTCCAGGCAAACTCAGCAAACTCCCGGGTTAATGACGAAACAACAAATCAGATGCAACAAAATATTTTCGCTTCAAAGAATCTTATATATTCATACCATTCCACCTTATATACATGCAGCACAGACAACAAATAGTACTAGCGAAAACAAACCACAGGTTCACGAAGATTACAACAAAAATGATCATTGATGTGCAGACGAGGATTACAATGTCTATGGCAGCTACAAAACACGGTACAGACCCGCTGGCTGATGTGGAAGTGTGTGCAAACCAAACGCAACAGACTACTTGTTTTGCTGTAATGAAAGCGACCTGGCAACACAATCTCCGTTATCAACTGTTAACGACCATGGATGTATTATGAAAACGTGGACAGGACTGAAGCTCAGTGAGTGTGTTTTCACTGAACGCCATGTTGGACCGATGTGCACTGGAGACTTTCTTTAGGGTACAGTGATATAGCAACCAACTATGACAAATACAGTTTTAATGATTTATAGCTTGTCGTTTTTTATGAATTACTTCTTGGTTATTATTACAATGAAAATATTGACATCCATATACTTCTCCGACAATGTGTTCATGTTATACTTTGGGTTCGGGAGATTTTCCACTTTTAAGTGATATGGTAGCTTCTTGTATTCCTGGAATGGATATGCAATATTACCATCAATCGTAGGAAACCTAATCTCATCTAAATGGCTTTCCTTTTCTCCATTGTCAAGCGGACAGTCCGCGGTGTACAGAACCGAAGAAAATGTGGCAAATGTTTCATTAATACTCTTGGGATCCGTAAGAACATCTCCCACGGATTTAATACTAGAAATCAGTCTTGACGCGACTGCCGCACGGGACTGGTGGGCCAGGAGATTTCCAGCCTTGTCCCCTATTTCAACAAAAGCACTGTTTAGATCTAAGTAATTGGCTTTCAGTTTTGTTCGTGGTGAAAAGGTCAAATTTAGCCTGAAGTTGGAGACGTTTTTTATACAATTCTGCGTTAGGACTGGTTGTGTACAGGCCATCAATCCCAAGGAGCTCCTGTAAAATCTCCGCCTCCCTAGCTCTCTCTGCCTTCCTTATCTTAGGAACATAGGAAATTATCTGACCCCACAGATAAGCTTTAAATGATTCCCAAAGTACTCCTCTTGTGACATTGGGTGTGTCATTAATTTAAAAATATCTGTAGAGATAAAAAAAAAAAGTGTGAAAGCCTCGCCTGCTAACAATGTGGAACTAAATCGCCATTGCATAAAAGAGAGACTTTGTTGGTTAATATAAATGGAGAGGTAGGAGCTTTACTATGGTGTGATATTCCCACGAGTCAACCTTTGGGAGCAATCTATCATCTAAAAGAAAAAAGTCTATACGGGAGAATGTATGGTGCACATGGGGGGAAAAAAGAGTAGGCCTCAGCAGTGGGGAACATGGCATCCCCATGGGTCAGACAGTCCCAACATTTTTGCTGAATTGGTCACATTGAAAGGTTTATCTGAGGACCTTTCTAGAATAACACCTTGAACCAAGTTAAAATCTCCTCCTATGATTACCGATCGATTGTCAATATCTGGTAGAGAAATGAAGAACTTTCCTATGAAGAGCTTTTCATCCCAGCTGGGGGCGTGTATGCTAGCCAGGACAACATGTGTATCTCTCAGTTGCCCATAGACAACGGTCGTCAATCAAGGTGGTTGACGGTACAAATGGGATGTTTCTGTGTATAAGGCTAGCCGCACCTCTCACTCTCGTGCTAAACCAAGAATGAAACATGGCCGACCCACGCACTCTTGAGTCTTGAGATGACAATAGCACTGAGGTGCTTTTCTTGAAGAAAAAACATCACCTTTCAACTGCTGTAGATGGGACAGTACCCAGAGCTGGGGACTTGGGACTTCAGACTCGGACTCGAGTTGCGAAAACGGGGATTTGCCTGCTGTGAGACTAGACTTGAGTTGGACTCGCCTGCTGTGAGACATGACTTCATTTGAAACTTGATTTTGAAAAGATTCGCTCAGATTCTCATAGCTATGATAATTAATCATTGAATGTATTGTTTGTTTGTTGCCCCCGCTGCTGGATGAATATCGGGGACACACTGCATTATTATTATTATCCCAGCCCAATTTCTTGGCGAGGGGAAGTCGGAGGGACGTGCCGCTGTCCGCTTTAAAGCATGTCAGGTAACCTGCTAGACACGCTGGGACTTGACCGGGAATCGCCTCTATGTTTTACCCGTCTTAGCGCTGTTATTTCAGCAGCTCATCAGTTAACACCGCTAGCCCCACTGGGACTTTCACTGCTGATTGTCCCTTTCATTACTTGCTTTAGACTACTACTTGCACTACTTTATTGAGGATTGTGAAAATCTGTTGAATATCCAATATCTTTCTTACACAGTCTCACTCATGCTAGTGGCCGAAAAAATTAACGTCAGGCCTGCTTCTGCATTACTGACATATGGATTCATTTGGCCATTCTCTCCCTAAATAATTAACAACTGTGTCTTACACAACAAATTAAACAAACATTAACTAATTAATTAATTGTCTTATTGATCAACCAACATTGTTTTGTTTGAAATCTGCAACCCTGATTGCAAATGTATCAGTGTCCGCTTTTATTCCGCTTCTCGTCACACTATTTAGAAATATTCCATGAAACAAATCTGGTATTGCAATTTCCCTTAGTCTTATTGTTCATGGTCAAATGGTGGATCTGAGGGAATTTCTGATGCGCGTTTGGGAAACTGGGTGAAGTGAGTGGAAGGAAGGAAAGAGTAACAGCCCCCCACCACCACCACCAACTCGCAACCCGAACCTCACAAGAACAAAACCTAAATCCAGTGTCTTCTGCACTTGGTGCCTCCATCCTAACACTTACACAAGCCACACACAGTCTCTAAGTCCCCGAGTCCATGTCCCACATTTTGCAATATCTATATAACATCACCCCTACCCGTACAATGAACCCACATACCAGTTTGGGGAGGTACAATGCCCCCTACCAGAATGTCCAACAGTCGTTCATGGCCTCCGCCGCCGAGGTGGTGCATCTCTAGGATTAGCTGCTAGCACTTGCATGCTAGGCTAGTCCTTCGTATCCTCTGCCGTGCATCGTTGATGAGACGCTATAAACTCTTGGGCTTCTTGGAATTGTTACCCTCTTTTCCAGTTGAGATACAATCTTGCTGGGTACTGAGAAGCCAGCCTGAATCCATGGGTGTACAGGTCACGCATAACCAATCGATACCCAATAAGCTGCTCCACGACCTCAGAACTGTAGTCTTCGAATATGTGGATAGGGCTGTTTTGATACTGGAGTTTCCCTCTCCGAGCCTCCCATGCTGCTGGCTGCCCCGTGGCGTCTATACCTCAAACAAAAGCTTCAAGAACTTGCTGGTCGTGGTCCTTCAAAGGATCAGGTAAGCCTACAATCCGTAGATAATTTCTCTGACAGCGATACTCGAGGTCGACAATTTTAGCCTTCACTTTAGTGTTGCCATTGTCCATAGCAATGAGTGTAGTCTCCAAGGCTACGATGTGCTCGCTAAACTCTTTAGCATTGGACTCGAGGGATAGGATTCGCTGTTCTTGGTTTCTCCACTTAAGATTGGATTTTGTCCAGTTTCAACTCGACATTAGAAATTGCGGCTTTGAGCTCAGTGGAATGGACTGTTCTATCAACTTTAAGTTCGGCTTTGAGCTCCTCTCTATTGGCTTTGAAATTAGCTTTGAGTTCGGTGAAGAGAGCCACTGTGTTACCATTGATAGCTGTTTGCTAAGCTTGGTGGACATAGCAAGCAGGCCCTCCTTCTTTAGTTTTGTCTTTCTTCTCCGTCTTGCCGGATTTCGAAGCCATTTCTTGTTAGGGGTTGGTGTTGATAATTGTACTGGGGAATGTGGTGCCAGATAAATGTAACTATTGCATATCCAGTGGGAGCATCAGACAAACACAACTATATTCTAGTGCCACCGGAAGTCTAGTAAGATTATTTGAAGGAGGCGTGTCTAGGTAGATGTCAATCAAGCGTGCCATGGACACTCCCACACAGTCCTGATCACAGCGCTGATTTCGGGTATATGCACAATAAGACACTTAACTTTTACATCATATGCTTTATAAAATATTTTTGGACTGGTTGTCCGAGGCTTTAAGGATTGTTTTCACTCTGCCACAGAGAGTGTGCAGACAGGGTATTGATGGCGAGAAAGAGCGAGAGATGGAGAGATTGAGTAAATTATTAATGTGAGAAAATTACTCTATATTAATGGCTGTCTAGAATTCAGTGCACAATCTCAAGGTACTACTTCTTGGCTGCAGCAACTCATTACAACATACTGACTCAACGGCGAAACCCGTCTTGGTGGAAAGCAGTTACTTACTTATGTCTGCTGACTTCACCTACTCAGCACCTTGGACAGAGCTTTTATGCACGGACCGCACTGTGTCCAAGAAGTGTTTTTGAAAGGTTTACCCAGGGTTGGACCAGCGTCCTCCGTGCTGTTTTCAACATGTCTCTTGAATTTGAACTGCATCGGTAACTGAAAGAAGACGAGGAACAGGTTCCACTGAGATTCTTTAGTTTTCGGTGCAGAGAGAAAGAGAGAGAAAACAAAATAAAATAAAACACATTTTGCGATGCACAAGTATTGCAACATTCAAAGGAAACCCGCCCTTCACTCTCACACACACACACACACACACATATATGTAGAGACATACACAAACACAGGGCATACTTCTTCATTTGTAAGCATGCACATACACAAATGTGTGTGTGTGTGTGCACATATTCATGTAAATATGTACATACACAAATGTGTGTGTGTGTGTGTGTGTGTGTATATGTGTGCATGCGCATGCGTACATGTTTTCTACTAGGATTAGCCATGTCCCGATGCTGGACGACAACCAAGCTGGATGGACAAACAGTCTGACAGATGGACAAAGTCCTATTTTAGCACGTTTATATTCATCTCTCCAGTTCAAAAAGGAGAACTGTGCACTCTTGACAAGGAGGCTCCTTGCTCCTTGTTTAATCTCCGGCTGACTGAAGAAGTGGAAGTGAAGGATGGGGGTGGTGCAGGAGGGGGGGGGGGGGGGGGGGGGGGGGGGGGGTGGGGGGGGTGTAGCCAGCGGAGTCCAAGCCAGCTGTCATGGTGACCCGGGTGGG
>JAOPHQ010004249.1:0-11000 GCA_030340625.1 Merluccius polli | reverse complement strand
AGTCTCCACCTTGGCAAAACAGAGTCGATTCTTTTTGGGTCCAGAGACAAACTAAGAAAGTCTTTGGGGTTTAGGGTAGTAGTAGGTGATGTTGAGGTCACGGCCAAGGAAGTAGTCACTTACTTAGGCTGTATGTTAGACAAAAAGAGTCATCTCAAAGGTCAGCCAAAGGACTAAGTTCCTGGTGAGAATATCCAGCCTCTTAGATAGTAACACCTTGAAAACCCTGGCCGATGCCCTAGTTCAATGCCATCTTGACTATGCCTGTACATCTTGGTACACTGGCACTACTAAAGGCCTAAAAGACAAGCTACAGATCTGTCAAAATAAACTGATCAGAGTGGTCCTCAAACTCCATCCCAGAACACATCTTCCTGACCACTTCTCCAGTCTTAGGTGGCTCAGAGTGGAGGAGAGAGTTTCCCAACTTAAACTGGGTTTAGTCTACAAAATAAGAAATAACCTGGCACCCAAGTACCTAAGAAATTACTTCTCCAAAATTAGTGACACACACAATTATTCCACCAGGGGGAGTTCCACTGATTTCAGGCTCTGCCGTTTTAAGAGATGTATGGGAAAGTACTCTTTCCTATACTCGGCAGCTGTCTTGTGGAATGGCTTACCACTAAACCTTAAACTGTTGAGCTCCTCCTACTTTCATTTCAAATCTTCAATAAAAAAATGGTTATCTAACTCATAAACCAAATCAAAAGATACATGAGGTACTAGGAATATTGTATTGTCTATTTGTGTGTCTGCCTGTCTGTATGGGAACTTATCCCTTGTTTTATGTATTTTATTCCCCTTTGTCCTCAATGTTTTAGTCCTTTGTGCTGTGTGTTTGTCCCCCATGTTTTAGTCCATGTGTTGTTTCTCCCCTTCCACCTAAAGGACCACAATGGAAACAAGCCTTTGGGCTTTATTGTGTTTTTTTTATCCTTTTGAACAATTGTTGTTCAATAAAGTTTTTTTCAAAAGTAACGTTATCAATTAAAGTGACTAATATCTAATCAGTGTCCTGTTTTTAGAAAATAATTAAAGTGACTAATATCTAATCACAGTGTCCCGTAGTGATGGCTCATTCGCGAACGTATCAGTTCGAACGAACAACTCTTTAAAGTGAACGAACTGACCTCGTTCGCCGCTCTCGTTCGACTCGTTCGTCGTCGTTCGTCTCGTTCGCTGAGTCTCTGACGCGCTGCTGATTCGCGGCGCTGATTCGCGAGTCGTTCTGACTGTGATTGACTCGAGGACTGAGACGTCACGACTCACGAGAGCCAATCGTATTTAAATATCAGTGAAATGGTAAATGCATGCTCTCTTTGTATTTTCTGTGTCATGCCAGATTAATAATATATTTGAATGTCTCGTCAATCTGTCTCGTTCTTTCATGCTTCCTTCTCACGCACGCGAGCCGGCCGGGACCCCCACCTTGGTGGATCTTGGTCTTGAGTGGGGGTGGCCAATGGCCATCTTCACAATAGTAAATAAAATATGCCCAGAATAAACACAAGTGTACATCATTAACTTTAAAACTCATCATTGCTAAATCAAGTCTATTATCTTGCTGATATATTAAACATCCAATACGCCCCCCCCACCCCCCGCATCCCGCTGTGTTTGGTTTGTCTAATTTTACCTTGAATTGGGGGAATGGGGCATTTTGATCCTGACATGTCATTATGCATACATTAAATAAATATGTTGAACTCAAAATAAATACATATGTTAACATATTCAACCAGACACAATGTTGTATTTGCTATTATTCACACATTTATTAACACCATCAACCACCCTCCCCCAGTTGGTTTGTCGGAGTTGAACTGTAACTTGATCTCTGAATGGTAACTTAACTGCATTCGTGATTCGTTTGAATGTTGTGAACGAGGGAGGAGCCGAGTCGGTCAGACTCGGCTGGCATTCGCCGTTCACGAATGCATTCGCCGTTCGCGAATGAGAACGAGGGGCGGAGGGAGGAGCTGAGTCTGAACGACTGAACGACTGAACGAGTGAATGATTCACCGCTACCGGAAACACGACTGAATGAACGAACGAACGAACGAACGAACGAACGAACGAACGAACGACTCTTTATGGCGAACTGAACGACGCGAACTGATTCGCGCAAACGAATCATGAAATCCATCACTAGTGTCCCGTTTTTAGAAAATAATTAAAGTGTCTAATATCCGATCAGTGTCCCGTTTTTAGAAAATAATTAAAGTGACTAATATCTAATCACAGTGTCCCGTTTTTAGAAAATAGTTAAAGTGACTAATATCTAATCACAGTGTCCCGTTTTTAGAAAATAGTTAAAGTGACTAATATCTAATCACAGTGTCCCGTTTTTAGAAAATAGTTAAAGTGACTAATATCTAATCAATGTCCCGTTTTTAGAAAATAATTAAAGTGACTAATATCTCATCAGTGTCCCGTTTTTCGAAAATAATTAAAGTGACTAATATCTAATCAGTGTCCCGTTTTTAGAAAATAATTAAAGTGACTAATATCTCATCACAGTGTCCCGTTTTTAGAAAATAATTAAAGTGACTAATATCTAATCAGTGTCCCGTTTTTAGAAAATAATTAAAGTGACTAATATCTAATCAGTGTCCCGTTTTTAGAAAATAGTTAAAGTGACTAATATCTAATCACAGTGTCCCGTTTTTAGAAAATAATTAAAGTGACTAATATCTCATCAGTGTCCCGTTTTTAGAAAATAATTAAAGTGACTAATATCTCATCAGTGTCCCGTTTTTAGAAAATAATTAAAATGACTAATATCTAATCAGTGTCCCGTTTTTAGAAAATAATTAAAATGACTAATATCTAATCAGTGTCCCGTTTTTAGAAAATAATTCAAGTGACTAATATCTAATCAGTGTCCCGTTTTTAGAAAATAATTAAAATGACTAATATCTAATCAGTGTCCCGTTTTTCGAAAATAATTAAAGTGACTAATATCTAATCAGTGTCCCGTTTTTAGAAAATAATTAAAGTGACTAATATCTAATCAGTGTCCCGTTTTTAGAAAATAGTTAAAGTGACTAATATCTAATCACAGTGTCCCGTTTTTAGAAAATAATTAAAGTGACTAATATCTAATCAGTGTCCCGTTTTTCGAAAATAATTAAAATGACTAATATCTAATCAGTGTCCCGTTTTTAGAAAATAATTAAAGTGACTAATATCTAATCAGTGTCCCGTTTTTAGAAAATAATTCAAGTGACTAATATCTAATCAGTGTCCCGTTTTTAGAAAATAATTAAAATGACTAATATCTAATCAGTGTCCCGTTTTTCGAAAATAATTAAAGTGACTAATATCTAATCACAGTGTCCCGTTTTTCGAAAATAATTAAAGTGACTAATATCTAATCAGTGTCCCGTTTTTCGAAAATAGTTAAAGTGACTAATATCTAATCACAGTGTCCGTTTTTAGAAAATAATTAAAGTGACTACTATCTAATCAGTGTCCCGTTTTTAGAAAATAATTAAAGTGACTAATATCTAATCACAGTGTCCCGTTTTTAGAAAATAGTTAAAGTGACTAATATCTAATCAGTGTCCCGTTTTTAGAAAATAATTAAAGTGACTAATATCTAATCACAGTGTCCCGTTTTTAGGAAATAGTTAAAGTGACTAATATCTAATCAGTGTCCCGTTTTTAGAAAATAATTAAAGTGACTAATATCTAATCAGTGTCCCGTTTTTAGAAAATAATTAAAGTGACTAATATCTAATCAGTGTCCCGTTTTTAGAAAATAATTAAAGTGACTAATATCTAATCACAGTGTCCCGTTTTTAGAAAATAATTAAAGTGACTAATATCTAATCAGTGTCCCGTTTTTAGGAAATAGTTAAAGTGACTAATATCTAATCACAGTGTCCCGTTTATAGAAAATAATTAAAGTGACTAATATCTAATCACAGTGTCCCGTTTATAGAAAATAATTAAAGTGACTAATATCTAATCAGTGTCCCGTTTTTAGAAAATAATTAAAGTGACTAATATCTAATCAGTGTCCCGTTTTTAGAAAATAGTTAAAGTGACTAATATCTAATCAGTGTCCCGTTTTTAGAAAATAGTTAAAGTGACTAATATCTAATCACAGTGTCCCGTTTTTAGAAAATAATTAAAGTGACTAATATCTAATCAGTGTCCCATTTTTAGGAAATAGTTAAAGTGACTAATATCTAATCACAGTGTCCCATTTTTATAAAATAATTAAAGTGACTAATATCTAATCAGTGTCCCGTTTTTAGAAAATAGTTAAAGTGACTAATATCTCATCAGTGCCCCGTTTTTAGAAATTAATTTACGACTGTACATTATTTGAGTTATCATGGATGACGCCGACAGCTTTCTAAACAGACTGGAGGAAACAATTATTTTAATTTCTCAGCTAAACCAGAACCACCTTTACTTCCTTCACCACTTGGACTCCTGGGACAAAAGTAAACCTGCCAGCTAGCAGCTAGCAGCTGGGTTTTATCTAATGTACCTTTAAGGGTCTTAAGGGTATCTGGGTATCAGCTGTGGGTTTATTCTAAGTTACCTTTAAGGGTAAAGAGCCTTAAGGGTATCTGGGTATCAGCTGTGGGTTTATTCTAAGTTACCTTTAAGGGTCTTAAGGGTATCTGGGTATCAGCTGTGGGTTTAATCTAAGTTACCTTTAAGGGTCTTAAGGGTATCTGGGTAGCAGCTGTGGGTTTAATCTAAGTTACCTTTATGGGTAAAGAGCCTTAAGGGTATCTGGGTAGCAGCTGTGGGTTTATTCTAAGTTACCTTTAAGGGTCTTAAGGGTATCTGGGTAGCAGCTGTGGGTTTAATCTAAGTTACCTTTAAGGGTCTTGAGGGTATCTGGGTAGCAGCTGTGGGTTTAATCTAAGTTACCTTTAAGGGTCTTAAGGGTATCTGGGTAGCAGCTGTGGGTTTAATCTAAGTTACCTTTAAGGGTCTTAAGGGTATCTGGGTAGCAGCTGTGGGTTTAATCTAAGTTACCTTTAAGGGTCTTAAGGGTATCTGGGTAGCAGCTGTGGGTTTAATCTAAGTTACCTTTAAGGGTCTTAAGGGTATCTGGGTAGCAGCTGTGGGTTTAATCTAAGTTACCTGTAAGGGTCTTAAGGGTATCTGGGTATCAGCTGTGGGTTTAATCTAAGTTACCTTTAAGGGTCTTAAGGGTATCTGGGTAGCAGCTGTGGGTTTAATCTAAGTTACCTTCTACTGAACTATTTGTTGCTTATTAATATAAGAAAATACTTTGGAAATAGTTCTGACAACGCTCTTCCTCTCCTTTGTTGTTGCTACGGAAGGCTGGTTCCTGTTGCTGAGGCGAGTGTTGCCATAGCGATCTCATCGCCACATCGCTGTGAGGCCCAAGAGGCTGTGCGCTACTGCATCAACGCTCTGAAGGCCAGCGCCCCCATCTGGAAGAAGGTGACACTGCACTGTTACTGCACCGTCACCAACATATAGGGGAGTGCAACTAATAACAATTTAAATAGTAATGTCAATAACGGATATGTAATTTAAATATTAATGTTAATAATAATTTAACTACTAATGTTGATAACTGGGATATGTAATTTAAATACTAATGTTAATATCTGGATATGTACAAGGCAATATGTACTGACAAGGCAAATCGGTGTTTTCGTTTAAGTGTGTATTTAAGTGTGTATTTAAGTGTATTTAAGTACGTAATTTATACATCTAATGAGCATTACAGCAGTCATAGGAATGAATCTTATTCAAAATGTGAACCGTTGTCATTTCCTCTGTGTGTTTTCTGATATCAGTAAACGGCAAACTCTCAAACCACGTTATAGTTTGGGTTCGTAGTAAGATTATTTGAAGGGGGCGTGGCTAGGTAGATGTCAATCAAGTGTGCCACGGACACGCCCACATAGTCCTGATCATAGCACTGATCAGCAAAACGTTTTTTTAATGTTTCTTCGTACTAAAATGTTGATATGCACAATAAGGCCTAACTTTTGCATAATTTCTGATATTTTTGAAGTGGTTGTCAGAGGTTTTAATAATAACTATGGCAACAGTTTCATGTGATCTGAAGATGTCAATTATAAGCAAGTTTGACTTATTGTAATGTTTTTCAGGAAGTTTATGAGTCTGAAGATTCGGAGTGGAAAGAAAATCCTGAATGTGGCTGGTCAAGAAACGGCCCTAACCAACCTCCTAACCAATCTCCTAACCCCAACCCTCCAAACTCCTAACCCTAACCTCCCAACCCTAACCAATCTCCTAACCCCAACCCTCCAACACCCTGACCAATCTCCTAACCCCAACCCTCCAACACCCTAACCAACCTCCTAACCCCAACCTCCTAACCCTAACCTCCCAACCCTAACCAATCTCCTAACCCCAACCCTCCAACCTCCTAACCCTAACCTCCCAACCCTAACTAACCTCCTTACCCCAACCCTGCAACACCCTAACCAATCTCCTAACCCCAACCCTCCAACACCCTGACCAATCTCCTAACCCCAACCCTCCAACACCCTAACCAACCTCCTAACCCCAACCCTCCAACCTCCTAACCCTAACCTCCCAACCCTAACCCCAACCCTCCAAACTCCTAACCCTAACCTCCCAACCCTAACCAATCTCCTAACCCCAACCCTCCAACACCCTGACCAATCTCCTAACCCCAACCCTCCAACACCCTAACCCTAACCTCCCAACCCTAACCAATCTCCTAACCCCAACCCTCCAACCTCCTAACCCTAACCTCCCAACCCTAACTAACCTCCTTACCCCAACCCTGCAACACCCTAACCAACCTCCTAACCCCAACCCTCCAACACCCTGACCAATCTCCTAACCCCAACCCTCCAACACCCTAACCAACCTCCTAACCCCAACCCTCCAACCTCCTAACCTCCCAACCCTAACCAATCTCCTAACCCCAACCCTCCAAACTCCTAACCCTAACCTCCCAACCCTAACCAATCTCCTAACCCCAACCCTCCAACACCCTGACCAATCTCCTAACCCCAACCCTCCAACACCCTAACCAACCTCCTAACCCCAACCCTCCAACCTCCTAACCTCCCAACCCTAACCAATCTCCTAACCCCAACCCTCCAAACTCCTAACCCTAACCTCCCAACCCTAACCAATCTCCTAACCCCAACCCTCCAACACCCTGACCAATCTCCTAACCCCAACCCTCCAACACCCTAACCAACCTCCTAACCCCAACCCTCCAACACCCTAACCCCAACCCTCCAACCTCCTAACCCTAACCTCCCAACCCTAACTAACCTCCTTACCCCAACCCTGCAACACCCTAACCAACCTCCTAACCCCAACCCTCCAACACCCTAACCAACCTCCTAACCCCAACCTCGTTATTAAACATTAACAGCTGAAGTTTTTTTCTGAACTGATGTTTATGTGATGAATTTATCTATTGAGCAGTTTGTGGCGTGACATTAAAAAAGCCAATAAGACATTTCTTGGGCTGATTAATAAATACACACACACACACACCAACCAGGGTGTCCGCGCATCCTTAAAAAGTCTTACATTCATGTTTCTAAATTTAAGGCCTTAAAAAGTCTTAAATTCATGTTTCTAAATGTAAGGCCTTAAAAAGTCTTAAATTCATGTTTCTAAATTTAAGGCCTTAAAAAGTCTTAAATTCATGTTTCTAAATGTAAGGCCTTAAAAAGTCTTAAATTCATGTTTCTAAATTTAAGGCCTTAAAAAGTCTTAAATTCATGTTTCTAAATTTAAGGCCTTAAAAAGTCTTAAATTCATGTTTCTAAATGTAAGGCCTTAAAAAGTCTTAAATTCATGTTTCTAACTTTAAGGCCTTAAAAAGTCTTAAATTCATGTTTCTAAATGTAAGGCCTTAAAAAGTCTTAAATTCATGTTTCTAAATTTAAGGCCTTAAAAAGTCTTAAATTCATGTTTCTAAATTTAAGGCCTTAAAAAGTCTTAAATTCATGTTTCTAAATTTAAGGCCTTAAAAAGTCTTAAATTCATGTTTCTAAATTTAAGGCCTTAAAAAGTCTTAAATTCATATTTCTAAATTTAAGGCCTTAAAAAGTCTTAAATTCGTTAAAAATGTCATATGCTGGTCTTAAATACTGTAACTCAAGGTCCTTATTTATTTATTTATTTTTCTGGCGGGACTTTTCTGGAAGGACGTGTAGA
Source organism: Merluccius polli (assembly GCA_030340625.1). Taxonomy (NCBI): domain Eukaryota; kingdom Metazoa; phylum Chordata; class Actinopteri; order Gadiformes; family Merlucciidae; genus Merluccius; species Merluccius polli. The sequence goes on along the minus strand of JAOPHQ010004249.1, from coordinate 2,813 downwards.
GAGGCTTCTTTCCTGCTAGCTGCATATATAAACGGTTATCAGCGCTTGCTAGCTAGTCTGCTGTGCTGGGGTTGTAATCCAGCGGATCCCCCCCCCCCCCCCCCCCCCCCCCTCACGTGTTTTAGGTCTTACATTTCATTCAATGTGGTATTAAAAAGGTGTTAAAGTTGACTTGCTGAAACCTGCAGATACCCTACACACACACACACACACACACACACACACACACACACACACACACACACACACACACACACACACACACACACACACACACACACACACACACACACACACACGAAGCTGGTGGAGAAAAAACAAAGTCAACGAATGAAAATGCAGATTTTTATTCCAAAATGTTTCGATGATAAATTATCCGTTGGCAAGAAACTGTTCTGCACCGTCTGCCATTAAATATCAAACTGTAGACGATGTTGTGGCAGACTAGTTAGTTACTATGGTTACCGCCATAAGGTTTAGGGTTTAACATCGACGATGTTGTGGCAGACTAGTTAGTTACTATGGTTACCGCCGTAAGGTTTAGGGTTTAACTTCGACTCCAAACACTTTCCTAACATTTACAAATCATTGAGTTGATCAGTTTTATAGTCCTTCAATGTGACACCATTACGTTGTGTGATGATGTCACACCATGACATCATTACGTAGTGATGTCACACCATTACATCATGCGTCATGTAAGCGTGTCGCTACGGTGACTGATGCGCTTGGGTGTACATCCTATAAGGAGACATCCCATAGTTAACATGGTGTCCAAGGAGACAAAATGATATTTATTATTGAAAAGTAAATCTTGGCGAGTCAGTGGTAGTCATGGCAACGGGGTCTACAGCTTGGACTTGCGCATGGCTGCCATCATCTTCTCCAGCTTGATAGCCAGCGTCATGTCGCCATGGATACGCAGCTTCCCCGTCATGAAGGCCATGGTGGGCTTCAGCTCCCCTAGGAGACATCCCATAGTTAGTTACCTATCCAATAATAACATCCCACCAGAGAAGCATCACCGTTAACATGGTTGCCATGGTTACCGCGGAACATGCGACTGAAGAGGGCGGAGTCCATGCTCATCACAACGTCAGGAGGGAGGGGGGGGAGGCCCCGCCCCGCTAGCCCCGCCCCCTGCTTCAGATCCACGAACCAGCTGCCAGGATGCTCGCCTGCCGGGAGAGTGACAGGACGCTCATTACCGGACATGTGAGGAGGTAGGAGACATGTGAGGAGGTAGGAGACATGTTAGGCCCCGCCCCGCTAGCCCCGCCCCCTGCTTCAGATCCACGAACCAGCTGCCAGGATGCTCGCCTGCCGGGAGAGTGACAGGACGCTAATTACCGGAAGTCATTAGAGGACCGTAGGAGACATGTTAGGAGGTAGGAGACATAGAGGAGGTACAAGTCAAGGAGACATGTGAGGAGGTCCAAGTCAAGGAGACATGTTAGGAGGTACAAGTCAAGGAGACATGTTAGGCGGTAGGAGACATGTGAGGAGGTAGGAGACATGTGAGGAGGTAGGAGACATGTGAGGAGGTAGGAGACATGTGAGGAGGTAGGAGACATGTGAGGCGGTAGGAGACATGTGAGGAGGTAGGAGACATGTGAGGCGGTAGGAGACATGTGAGGAGGTAGGAGACATGTTAGGAGGTAGGAGACATGTGAGGAGGTAGGAGACATGTGAGGAGGTAGGAGACATGTGAGGAGGTAGGAGACATGTGAGGAGGTAGGAGACGTGTGAGGAGGTAGAAGACGTGAGGCCGTAGGAGACATGTGAGGAGGTAGGAGACATGTGAGGAGGTAGGAGACGTGAGGAGGTAGGAGACATGTGAGGAGGTAGGAGACATGTGAGGAGGTAGGAGACGTGAGGAGGTAGGAGACATGTGAGGAGGTAGGAGACATGTTAGGAGGTAGGAGACATGTGAGGAGGTAGGAGACATGTGAGGAGGTAGGAGACATGTGAGGAGGTAGGAGACATGTGAGGAGGTAGGAGACATGTGAGGCGGTAGGACACATGTGAGGAGGTAGGAGACATGTGAGGCGGTAGGAGACATGTGAGGAGGTAGGAGACATGTGAGGAGGTAGGAGACATGTTAGGCCCCGCCCCGCTAGCCCCGCCCCCTGCTTCAGATCCACGAACCAGCTGCCAGGATGCTCGCCTGCCGGGAGAGTGACAGGACGCTAATTACCGGAAGTCATTAGAGGACCGTAGGAGACATGTTAGGAGGTAGGAGACATAGAGGAGGTACAAGTCAAGGAGACATGTGAGGAGGTCCAAGTCAAGGAGACATGTTAGGAGGTACAAGTCAAGGAGACATGTTAGGCGGTAGGAGACATGTGAGGAGGTAGGAGACATGTGAGGAGGTAGGAGACATGTGAGGAGGTAGGAGACATGTGAGGAGGTAGGAGACATGTGAGGCGGTAGGAGACATGTGAGGAGGTAGGAGACATGTGAGGCGGTAGGAGACATGTGAGGAGGTAGGAGACATGTTAGGAGGTAGGAGACATGTGAGGAGGTAGGAGACATGTGAGGAGGTAGGAGACATGTGAGGAGGTAGGAGACATGTGAGGAGGTAGGAGACGTGTGAGGAGGTAGAAGACGTGAGGCCGTAGGAGACATGTGAGGAGGTAGGAGACATGTGAGGAGGTAGGAGACGTGAGGAGGTAGGAGACATGTGAGGAGGTAGGAGACATGTGAGGAGGTAGGAGACGTGAGGAGGTAGGAGACATGTGAGGAGGTAGGAGACATGTTAGGAGGGTAGGAGACATGTGAGGAGGTAGGAGACATGTGAGGAGGTAGGAGAC
>JAOPHQ010004245.1:0-10696 GCA_030340625.1 Merluccius polli | reverse complement strand
TTACATTACAAATGGGAAAGAAGAACACACTTTCATGCAGACTTTGAGAAGTCGTTTGAAAACCTACAATGAAATCAGATCAAATCATTAAATGGAAGAACAAATAAGGAAACGGCCGTGCTTGTAATTCCACAAGACGGTAAATACGTACCAGATGGTTTGATCTGAAGCGACTTGCGTTGAATTTCAGACACGTGTCGCTCGGGAGCCGGCAAAGTACCGTCTTGTACCGGATTAGGCGTCTCGCTCGAGGCTCGCTCTTCAGCTAGTCTGAGGCCATTGGAGTTTGAAGGTTTTGGGGCTGGGATTCAAACCTCCTAATCTTCTTTCCGTCTCCTCCAGGGGGACTCCGGGGGGCCGTTCGTCTGTAAGACCACCGGGGCCACCGAGTCCAGCTGGGAGGTCCATGGGATCGTGAGCTTCGGGCCCTATGGTTGCATCCAGAACAAGAAGCCCTCGGTTTTCACCCGCGTCTCGGCCTTCAGCGACTGGATCGAGGACAGCATCAGGAAGTTCATGTATGAGCGAGCCTCCAGTCACTGATGTCGGCGTTTTGAAATATGGTGTCATGGAGTCATTTTTCACTGTTAATGTGCCTGTAGTGTCACTGGACGAGTCGGACAGACTGAATGTAACAGTATTTAATTTAAGGAGTGGAAATGTTTTTATTTTATGAATAAAGGGGAAGCAAGGGATTGTGAGAACTGTGGTCATTTGCAAATGTACAATGTTTTTCTTCATACGTGTCATGCGGTATGAAGGGTTTGTAAGTGACTCCTGCTCCCTTGACTCCGAGACCGACAGTACTTACACAACCATTTTCTACTGGCTAACTTCTCTTCACTCCGTTGGTCCGGCTCCAACACAAATGAATGCCACAGACTCCAAAGTTTTGGGATTTAACCCCAACGGTCACATGACCAGCCGCATCAGCCAATGAGAGAGGCCGGCTCAGATTTCATCCCGGGAGGATAGGGAAAGAGAGAGAGAGAGAGAGAGAGAGAGGGAGGGGGGGTGGAGGGGGGGGGGACAGGGAGGAGGGAGGGAAAGCCAGCCACTAATGTGTGTCTATGGTTTGGTGAAGCACACAGACTTTCAATGAAGACCGGCTTATTGTGAAGCAGCTCTTCTCCTCTCACAGGCTTTGGGGTTTTTGGAAACCATGAGGCTGTTGAAACAGTCTTTGGTTGGAAAGTTCAAACCGGTGTCCCGTCAAGAGGGAGTGAGGAGAAAGTAGGAAGGAGGACGGAGAAGAAGGATAGCAGTTTTTTTTTTTTTTTCTTCCCTTCATCCTTGCCCTCCGCCTCTGTAGGAGAATGGGGGCTGGAGCTCTGACTATATGTGTGAGTACAAGATTAACAGCTGAAGGGTGGAAAAAGACAACTCAACTTAACTTAACTCGGGCAAGTCCTCCACACTTTTGTGATGTCAAAGGATTGCGTGTGTGAGAGAGAGAGACACACACACACACATGCTTTTGAAGAGGCGTAGGAAGTCTTCTAGTGTGTGTGTGTTTGTGTGTGTGTGTGTGTGTGGGACATCTGTCTGTGTTTTTTTTCTTCCTTGCACCGAAACTAACATTTTACCGGCAGCAACTCGAGTTTTACTCTTTTACGTCAAACTCCTCCGCTATTATCTTGAATACTTTTCCACATAACATTCCCCCCCCCCCCCACTGTCCTCCACTGTTATTCACGCACGCATAGCTTCCCTTTGAGTCAGCCGGTCCCGCACAGACGCACAGAAAGGAGAAGGAGTTGGGCGAACGCAGGACACATGCGGGCGAATACTTTTACACCAACCATCATTATTTGGGTTACAGTAGGACTCATTCACAGCGTCGGTTCATCCGGGGAAATCCTGGACGACAGCTTCAACAAACTTTCCGGTGCAATGCTGGAAAGACCGACCTCACTGGATGACAACATTGGACTATATATAAACAGGAATAATAATAACGGCAGCAGCCCTGCCTATTGCCTATTTAGTTGGATTTTGGTACTTTTTAAAATCCTTCCTTGTAGCACATGGGTGAGTCAGGAGTCAAACAGTTGTCTCTTGGTGCCGGTGAATGTGTCGCTGCCAGTTGGTTGAATATGACCACCCACGTTGAGAGGGAGGGAGAGAGAGAGGGAGGAGGGAAGGTGTGGGAGAGAGGGGAAGGAGAGGGAGGGGGAGAGAGAGTGGTAAGCAAGGCAAAGGGAGGAGGAGGAAGGAGATGGGGAGAGAGAGAGAGACAGAGACAGAGAGAGAGAGGGGGGGGGGGGGGGAGAGGGGGAAGGAGAGAGAGGGGGGGAGGGGGAAGGAGGGAGAGGGGGAAGGGGAGACAGGGTTAGAGAGGGGGTGCTCTTAAGGAGAAGGCGCATGCTGGGTCTTGTCCTTCCCTCTGCAGGGAGAGTTAAAGGAACAGCGGCTCCAGGTTCCACAGCACTAAACACATTTAAACAACGCAGAACGGCGACACATGTTAGAAAACATTCCCGTTAAGAGACTAACCACAAAACTAGACAAAGAAAATGTCTTGTCTGTCCATTTTAGGTTCATTTGTTGTCTGACTTTCGTTGTTCAAAGCCTCACTTGTAAATAGCTCTGGATAAAAGTGTATCCTAAATAGACACATGTACAGTAGTAAAGAGTAAAAGCACACCATTTAAACTGAAGTCCCTTAACAAGAGGTGTCTGTGACAGTGTCAGTTGTTGTGTGAGGATGTTGTCATGGGGGGGGGGGGAGGAGCAGGGATGAGGATTTATAGGTGGACCACAATAGACTTCCTGGTTAACAATAGAGCCGGCCAATCACACATTAGCATGTGTTGTCTTCTCCTCAAGAACTGTGTTGATTTAACAGCCGTCGATGTGAGGTGTGTGTGTGTGTGAGAGAGAGAGAGAGAGAGAGAGAGAGAGAGAGAGAGAGCGAAAGAGAGAGAGAGAAATGGGGGGGGGGGGGGGGGGAGAGAGAGAAATGGGGGGGGGGGAGAGAGAGATACATTTATAAGAAAGAAAAAAAAATAAAGTGAGAGAAAAATGAGAGAGCATTAATTGAGAGTAATTAAGTGTACCCCAAGTATTCTGTGCATGCATGTGTGGGTGTGTGTGTGTGCGTGTGTTTGAGGCCAGATTTCGGAGACAGACAGATCTGCTGTGAGTGACCTGTCACTAGCAGGCCTGTCACTAGGAGGTTACTACCAGGTCTGTCACTAGCAGGTCTGTTACTACCAGGTCTGTTACTACCAGGTCTGTTACTGGCAGGTCTGTTACTACCAGGTCTGTCACTAGCAGGCCTGTCACTACCAGGTCTGTTACTATGGTTACTACCAGGTCTGTCACTACCAGGTCTGTTACTAGCAGGTCTGTCACTAGGAGGTTACTACCAGGTCTGTCACTACCAGGTCTGTTACTAGCAGGTCTGTCACTAGGAGGTTACTACCAGGTCTGTCACTACCAGGTCTGTTACTACCAGGTCTGTTACTAGCAGGTCTGTTACTACCAGGTCTGTTACTACCAGGTCTGTCACTAGCAGGTCTGTCACTACCAGGTCTTTTACTACCAGGTCTGTTACTACCAGGTCTGTTACTAGCAGGTCTGTTACTACCAGGTCTGTCACTAGCAGGTCTGTTACTAGCAGGTCTGTTACTACCAGGTCTGTTACTAGCAGGTCTGTTACTACCAGGTCTGTCACTAGCAGGTCTGTCACTAGCAGGCCTGTCACTAGGAGGTTACTAGCAGGTCTGTTACTACCAGGTCTGTTACTACCAGGTCTGTTACTATCAGGTCTGTCACTAGCAGGCCTAGCTCAGACAGGCTTACCCAGGGAGGTGAGCTGCTGTGGGGCTGCAGTGAGCGTCAGACTGGGCCACTCCACCACAAGCACCAGATCTGACCCATCGGAGAGCTGTAACACCTGTTCATGTAATATATTGTATTATATTATATTAAATTATATATTATAGTTTATTATCACCATATAATATCATAATTAAAAAACTAGCTACCCCTTAACAAGTAAAAAACTATATGATTTTGAAACTTAGTTTAACTTAATTAGCTTTTGTGTCATTTTTATTGTATGCTTTGATTGTTCTCAGTTTCACTTCAGAGTAGCTTTGGATAAAAGAATTTGCTGCTAAATATAAATACCGACACATTTTAATCATTCACCTCCTGAACTATCATGACCTCTGACTTCTCTCTGGCTGCCATCCAACTCCTCTCTGTTTCCGTTGCCATGACACCCAGTTTCCCGAGCATACAAAGTGCATGCTCTTAGTATTCATATCTTCACCCACCAGCTTTGTATGATGATGATGATAATGATATACTTCATTAATCCCATGGGAAAATTCACTCTCTGCATTGCATGCTAGGAGCAGTGGGCTGCCTGCCACAAGGGTAGCGCCGGGGAAGCAACTCCAGTTGTAGTGCCTTGCCTTGCTTATGGGCAGCAGGGCAGGAGTGTTAACTTGTCTATGTTATGGGCAGCAGGCCAGGCGATGTGGTTGCTACTCCATCTTATTGTTAATGTGGATGGTGTGAGCATTAAAAGCCTGGCAAGAGTTGAAGAGCAGCTCTGTGCATCACTCTGCCTTATGGTGTGTATGGTGACTGATAGTATCACAGTATGAGCACACGTGTGGAGAGCTCCACACGTTAACATCGACCACAACATCGCCATTGTAGTTCCATGCGAACACAGTTCGGTCACGTTTAACGAACAATATTATAGCAAACAAAAAAAGAATAATACGAAAAATTGTAATGTATGAAAAAAAATGTAACTTACAAAAAGGTATTGAATTAATAAATAGACCTGGCCACTCATAAGCTCACTAATCAGATTGAATAAATACAACTGAATAAATAAACATCATTTAGTGTGTGGACAAGCGGAGAAGTGGAGTCACTAAAGCCAGCCTTCGTTAAACTGGAGGAATGGACGGACCCCCCCCCCCCCCCCCTCCATCTGTCACAGGAGCCCCGTGTCACATGACCCACTCAGTCATGTCTTTGGTCTCTCCTAATGAATTAAATAATGGCTTAAAAAGCCACTATTTAGCCAAGACCTCAGTGTGATATATTGCAATTAGCAGCCTCACTGTAGCAATCCTGTTAAAAGGATAATCCTCCTCATTCTTTAGGTGCGTACAAAGAATATCGTTACATTCAAATAAATGAACGACCATGTCTGCAGGTCCATGGTTGATGTTGAATTTCAGAGTCTCATTTTAAATGCCGTTACAGTGGTCTTTTATGTATGAAGTATAAAGAGGACCACTTTAATAAGATCATAGTCACAATCACCCTGAATGTTGTCCTCTGCTGTCAGCGAGAGAAATATTGACTTAATGGTGGCTTTTATACACACAAGCGTGTGTGTATTTGTCTAAGGTTAGGGGAGATTAGAAAGCACCATGTTGGTGTGTGTGTGTGTGTGTGTGTGTGTGTGCACGCGTGTGTGCAACAGGTGGCACAGCTTGCTAATTTACAACTTGGAGGTATCAGTGCCTAACAGCTGTGATACACACACACACACACACACACACATATACGCACACACACACACACACACACACACACACAGGCACACGACACAAATATTCCCTGGGTTTATAGGTCTGTTACGGGGCGTTCCTCGCGGTGTCCCACCATATGTTTCTGTTTGACAACAGCAAGGCCCTGAAACACACAAACAGAGACCTTGGCTACGCACGCTCTCGTTCTCCTCACTGTTATGTCACTCTATATGCGGCGTGCGGCGGCCTTATCACACACACTCAAACAGAAAGTGTGCATTGTACCGTAGATACCAAGCTGTATGTTATTGACTCAGTAGGTTTGACCTGAGAGGAAGAAAAAGGGAAAAGTCACTGGTACTTTAATTGCCAGAGTTAAATGTGTGTGTGTTCATGTGGTGTGAGTGTGTGTGTGTGTGCATTCATATATATTGTATATACTCACTGTGTGTGTGTGTGTGTGTGTGTGTGTGTGTGTGTGTGTGTGTGTGTGTGTGTGTGTGTGTGTGTGTGTGTGTGTGTGTGCATTCATATATATTGTATATACTCACTGTGTGTGTGTGTGTGTGTGTGTGTGTGTGCGCGTGCGTGCGTGCGTGCGTGTGTGTGTGTGTGTGTGTGTGTGTGTGCGTGTGTGTGTGTGTGTGTCCATGCATGCCCACGTGCACATGTGTGTGTGTGTGTTTCTGTGGATGAAAGAAAGAGAGCACACACACACATAATGTGCAGGTACAGTTCCTTCCCCTTCCCGCAGTTAAAGGTGTTGCGTGGTAACCAGACAATTGTCGTGGCAACTATCACAAAGACAGAGGCCCTCCTCTTTCTCTCTCTCTCTCTCTCTCTCTCTCTCTCTCTCTCTCTTTGTATCACACTCTGGTCTCCTAACACACATGACATGACACATAACACTATGACCGAAGTGTGTTTAGACTCGGACCCGGCGTCTGGGGCCCGACGACGAAGGAGAGGGGGCCCACTTATCTGGATCTAAATGTATCTCATCGCTGGTAAAGTGCTAGATGGCAGCCTCCACCTCCTCCTCCACCTCCTCCACCTCCTCCATGCCCGCAGTGGCCAGGGTGTCAGCTGGGTCTGACGGCTGCTTCTCTCTCTGCTTCTCTCCCCCCTCTCCTCCCTCTCCTCCCTCTCCTCCGTCCGCAGCATCACAAGGCCGCCGTGCAGGTCAAGGAGGACATGAAGAGGATGGTGCAGCTGCCTATGCTGAGACCCCAGACCACCACCGCCGCCGCCGCCGCCGCCGCCGCCGCCACCGCCAGCGCGGCGGTCCGGGGCAGCAGGCAGTTCGGCGTGCCCCTGTCAGAGCTGTGCGCGCTGGGCTTGGTGGCGGAGGAGGACGGGGTGCCCCTGGTGGTGCGCAGGATGGTGGAGCATCTACGCCAGCATGGTAAGAAGAGGGGGACTGGGACTGTAGGTGTCGAATATAAATACATTTATTTTATTTAAACATCTTTTTTTTTTTTTTAAAAGGCTTAGTTCGAGTGAGAGTCTTGATTCTTTTTTTTTTTTCAAAGGCCTCTACCTTGAGCAGAAACTAACAGAAACTAAGTAGACACTAAACTTAGATCTTAATTCACTGAAATGTATTCTATTAAAGAAAACAAAAGGACTGGACTAAACGTCGCTAGACTAGAAATGAGAGGAAATGTTTTGATCCTCTTTAATATCTTTGAATTGTCCGATGGACAATTCATTCATCATTCACAGTCATTCATTCATTTAGTTTCAATTCTATTGCTGTGTTGTTGTTGTTGTTGTTGTTGTTGTTGTTGTTGTTGTTGTTGTTGTTGTTGTTGTTGTTGTTGCTTCCATCACTGTGATGATTCAGTCGATGCAAATATAATCCTTTTGAATAGGGCTGGTCAGGTCTATTTGCAAAGGTGAGGTCATAAGCAAACGGCTTCTCCAGGCCCAAAGGGAAAAGGGCAGCGCCTTCTCGCAATTCTGAACGTTGAATGAAGCAGAAAGGTTTCTCCTACTACTGCCCTATTTCACCATTTATGGGGAGTTTTAACTGTCAAACCTCACCAAAAAAAAAAAAAGTATCTTTAAAGCGCTTCATAGAAGAAACGTGCTGAATCAGTTGCTGCAGTTATGCAGGCTGCCCGTCTGCCCTTTATGGGCCTGGGTCTGGGCCTGGGTCTGGGCTTGGGTCTGGGTCTGGGTCAGTACCTCTGGTCGTCCGCTGGGTGTCGCTGCGGCGCCACGGGAGCAGCACCACGTGACCAGGGGCCCTTTGGGGCGGAAGTCGCGCTCCTTTTAGCGGAGTGTGAAAATGACGTCCACAGGGTGGGGACGGTTGGCCCTCGTCGTTATAAAAGTTAGTTTTCTAGTCAGAATTCAGTTTTTTTTGTTAAGTTTTAAGTTAATCAATTGCTGTCTTTACTGGTGTAATACAATGTTCAAGTATAAAGTCAAAAATATGACAAATGAAAAAAAAAAATAGCCTAGCATACAAACTAGCATTGTTGTATCCAAAATGGCGGCGCGTTTACGTCGTTGCTCTCCAATCTTTATTTTCTTGTCATTTCCTTCAGCTATGACCCCTCGGCCGGTTCAATTATATAATAAATATACAATTAAAAGATACCGGGCGCTGAGATCTCTTATCCACATGATGGACGTGAGATCTCGATATGAGATACTGCTTTCCCTGTAGTAGCAGTACTATAAAGTCATTGACCTCCAAGCAGGAGGTCCGCCCTGACTGCACTCTGAAGCAGCTTGCGGTAAGCACACTTCCATGTAACCTCAGTGTTTGAGTCATGGCAACTAGATGTGTGTGTGTGTGTGTGTGTGTGTGTGTGTGTGTGTCAAAGTCCAATACTTCCAACACATCAACCGATTATTTGCAGGAGTTTGATTTATTGCACTTGATGATATTATTGCCTGGCTTTGAACCTGATTTACTTTGTCATTTTTATGGCCACCTTCCAAGGTTCCCAACTGTACTACGTGTCTGTGGGCCCAACTTAATTAATAACCAACTAATAATTCACCCGCATAATCAATACTTAATTCTAATGAGTACTTATCCTAAGTATTAAAATATGTACTTACTTTAATTTGAATATTTGCCCTGCTCTCCTCCCTATGAAAAGACGTTGGATCAATGACACACTATACGTCTATATACTATGTAGTATTATACTATATAATATAGTCTATAGACTATATGTAGTCTATATACTATTATACTATACGACTTGGTCCCCTACTCTGTGTGTTGTTTCTGTAGCCCTGCAGCAGGAGGGCCTGTTCAGAGTGAACGGGAACGTGCGCGCGGTGGAGACCCTGAAGAAGCGCCTGCAGAGCGGCGAGGAGGTGGACCTGCTGGCCGAGGCGGAGGTTTGCACCGTGGCCAGCCTGCTCAAACAGTACCTCCGGGACCTCCCAGAGGGATTGGTCCACGCCGCCGTACAAGCCGCTCTGATACAGCAGTACCAAGGTAAGGGTGGGTGCTAGAAAACAAGGGGCCGTGGCACCACCCACTCTTAAGTTTTGATCCCCTTTTGTCCATAATCCATAATGCTACATCTGTTTTCTACCTTTTTTATTGTTTGATTAAACAGGGTCAACACAGGTGCACTGCATGACATTAATTAGGGGTGTGGTCTATTATTAATGCCAATCCACCATCATGTTCGACTAGTCAGAGGCAGCATGGTTTCTAGAACAGGGGACGGCCCTGCTTTCCATGTTGTAACCCAACCTGGGGGGCCCCAGTAAAATAAGCAAAACATTGTCATTGCCATGTCAAAAAAGTGAAATTATTTACATTTCTCTATTTATATTGTTCATCAATACAATACTAGTCTCCTTTTCAGTCTCGTTTTTATTGTGGCTACTCGGTCCCCTGCTGTGACCCACTTATAGGTTGCGGCCCACAGTTTGAAAACCACGGGTCTTGCCTGCTGCTCTGGGGTACTTCAAACAATAACCATTAATTACTGTTACACCTGCGCTATGTACTACTACCATGGCAACGGTCTTGAAATGCACCTGAGGTGTGAAGTTATTTTGTTAACCTCCTGGCGAGTGTGCCAGGTATCTGGGTCACGGTGTGAATATCTCATGAGCGGGGCTATCTTTAGATGCAGAACTGTGTCGTTAGAGCGGGAAAATGTCCACGCCACAAGGCTGCTTGACCACCACTGGCTGACTCATTTGTGTGTGTGTGTTCGCTAGAAAAGTGTAGAAGCTGTGTTGCGTAGGTCACTCACTCTATCACCCGAAGGCAGCCATAGAAGGATATGTCTCTTTCTCCTGATGATTCAACTCCAAAAGTTGTCCTGGGCGCTGGGTCAGGATATTGGCTCCCATGGTTGACTGGCCATTAGCGATTTCATAAATCATGTCCTGGAATGTACCGTCTCTCTAAATACGTATCTGAGAGGGCTTCCCGCCAGGTAACACATTAGCCAAGCTGTCTGTTTGGCTGAAGACCTGCCGTGCTTCTTGGTAAAGATGGTTTAGTATTCTCTAGTTGGATTCAGGTTCACTTAACCCTGGTCACAGTCTTGCAGTTCATCATTACCCCAGATGTATGGAGGAAGAAGTGGTCCATAAAATCTGTCAAATTATGGGTGTAGGGAGCAGGATAGTCTAGTGGTTTTGACTGGGGTGATATTTCCCTGAAAGGTTTTGTGTTCGATCCCCAGTGTCCGCAGTCTATTGTAGGCATCCTTGAGCAAGATGCAGAACCCCTACCTGCTCCAAAAATATGTATACACTCCCTGTCAAGTGCTGTGGATTAAAGTGTTGGCTGAGAAGTAGTAAAGAGTAATTTACTGGAATTATTTACAAATCATTTGCAGGACAATCGTTGGCAGTCTAGCCTTAGTGGGATCGTCACCGTTGAAGTTGACACTAAGCTTTTGTTTGTTCTGTATGACTAATACCAGTATCAGACATTTTTGTCTTCCGCTATGGTCAAATTAGGCAATTATTGCATCATTAAATCTTGCTGTAACTTGGGCACGTTACACTACGCACGACCGCACACATTCCATCTTCACGACCATAGCGTCAAGTTCCCCTGGGATCGGGGAGGAGGCCTCAATATGTAATTCATCAATGTCAGTGGGTACATTGTAAGAGTTGTCAGACAATACGATGGTTTAAAAACAATGGACAAACGATTTCCACCTGTGAATGCGACTGGCAGT
>JAOPHQ010004243.1:7500-10313 GCA_030340625.1 Merluccius polli | reverse complement strand
GTTTTAAATGATTAGATTAATGTGATCTTGATGTGTGTGTTGTGTTGATGGTGTGTGTGTGTGTGTGTGTGTGTGTGGAAGAGAGTGTGTGTGTTATCATTAGGTTTCTTCCCTGGGGAGATTCCTAGCCTTTATATAATATAACGTTGATATAATATGTAATATAATCCTTTGTTGCTCTGTTTTGGTTAATCTAATCTTCATTTTAGTCAATAGTGGCGTCATTTAAAAACCTTATTACCTTGTCTTTCTTCTCTTAGTTATTATATTTGGCCTTTTGGCCTTTTTTATTTTGTTAATATTTTTAAAATGTCTGTTTAAAAACGAGAACTGAACGTACGGTATTCACCTAGCGGCCATCTTGGTTTTAAACGCTAGCTGGGTGGAGGAACTGAATGTGTTCAGCGGCCATCTTGGTTCTAAGCGCAGTTCCTCCAGCCAGATATTTGTGTGTGAGTGTGTGTGTAGATCATGTGTGTGCGTGTGTGGAGATGTGTGTGTGTCTCCCACCCAGGTGACTTGTATGTTTTAGTCTGTGTGTCAATCCATGGTTGTGTGTGTGTGTGTGTGTGTGTGTGTGTGTGTGTGTGTGTGTGTGTGTGCGTCTGAGTGTGTGTGTGTGTGTGTGTGTGTGTGTGTGTGTGTCCAGGTGGTCTTGCCCCTCACGTGTTTCCGCTGACCTGCGGCCACTGGTCACTGAAGCCATCACCACCGATCAGAGCTGCTGTCACCTGGTACACACACACACACACACATACACACACACACTCTCTCACACACACACACACACACACACACACACACACACACACACACACACACACACTAAATATTTTACTGCAAGACAAGATGATAGACCAGAGAGAGAGAGAGAGAGAGAGAGAGTGAGTGAGTGGCTACCCCCCCCTGAGGGAGGAGCTCACAGGTCATCAGACATTGGCTGACCTTTGACTCCGCCCACTCCACCGAGTTGGAGAGTTGACTGCTTCTGGTCCGGCATCGCGACATGAAACAGCGGTTTCTCGGTTGAAAAAGCAGTTATCCAATGAGTGCCATGGGGGGGACTAAAGATTAGCCAATCAGCGCCAAGGGGCGGGACTAACGCCGTCGTCCAGCGTCGTCAAACTGGCAAGTTAGCTTCAGGCGGATACGTTGGTCTCTTGTGATTGGTCAGGAGACATCGAATCCCCCTCCCCCACGGAAATCGGTACGTATGGTATATTAAAATATAATATACCAAGATTCAGGTAAACAACATTTAGCACATATAGATAAAAAATAATTCATATACAAAAAAGCTATGATGAACATGAAATGAGAAAAGCGGAGGCAATGGGTCGGACTGAAGATGGAGACGCAGCGCAACGCCGCCCAGCGGAGAGCTGCAGGAGGTCCTCCTGCATGACATCATCAGATATTAGATTCTGGCTTGGATAATTGCGCAATTGTTATTCTGGTCTTTTTCAAAGATTTTATCGAATCAATTCAATTATTTTATCTAATCCACATTGTTGGTCTATATACAGTATGTTGATGTTTCATAGTAACAGCAAAAATAATTCAGTGTTTTTAATGACAATTGTCTTTGTGAACCTGTGATAATGCTGAAAGGTCAATTAACTAAACTAAATTTTAAAAAAAATAATAATAATAATAATAATTAAATAATAAGAAAGAAAGAAAGAAAGAAAGAAAGAAAGAAAGAAAGAAAGAAAGAAAGAAAGAAAGAAAGAAAGAAAGAAAGAAAGAAAGAAAGGAAGAAAGAAAGAAAGAAAGACCTTAATCCCTATCCACTGTCATTTACTCTGGATAACATCTCCCCCTATAGTGTACAGTTGATGATGATGATGATGATGATGATGATGATGATGATGATGATGATGTGATGAAATGAGAGGAAGATGGTCGGTTTGGTCTTCACTACACATTTCTCAACCCATTTCAATGAGACTTCAATGAGGCCAGTCTATATATATATATATATATATATATATATATATATATATATATATATATATATATATATGTATGTCAACGACCTCCCCAGCACGCCTTCTGCACTCTACTACACACCGTCCATCACATGATCAATGCCACCTGTCTGTCCAGCACCTGGTCAGCCGCTGAAGGTGTGTTCACACCGACACACACACACACACACACATGCTAGGGACCGCCCTGTCTGACCACCGCAACACGCGTGACATTTACTCCATGTGATGGATGTGTTATGGTTTTACCCTGCTGGCCGCGGCGTGTGTGTGTGTGTGTGTGTGTGTGTGTATGTGTGTGAGTGCAGGAAGGTGTGTGTGTGTGTATGTATGTGTGTGCAAGATTGTAAGTGTGTCTAGGCGGGAAACAAAATACAATTAAATAAATAAATATAATATAATATATATATATATATATAGCATTATCAAAGTCTACTAAATCATTATTTTCATAACCTTTTGCCTTTTGATAAAGGTCATGTATATAAATATATATATATATATATATATATATATATCACATAACACACAATTTACATTTTTTTCAACTTAGGAACATTTTCCCCCCATTTGAAGCGCTTGGCGTTGTTAAAATGTCGTGTCATTAATGACTAGCGCCGGGCGCCGGGGCTGAAGGAGACGTTCGCTGTAATCACGACAGCTGCTCCAAATGACCTGTTCCCCCGCACGCCACGACCCCCCCCCCCCCCCATCACCACACCCCCACGCACCAGGCCTCGCCACAACATCTGCCTGTCTGTCTGTCTGTGTCTTCTGGCCTGTCTGTTGGTCCGTCTGTCTGCCTGTCGATCTCCATCCATT
>JAOPHQ010004243.1:0-5000 GCA_030340625.1 Merluccius polli | reverse complement strand
TTATTGTTATTATTATTATTATTATTATTATTATTATCATTATCTATTATCTATTATTATTATTATTATTATTATTATTATTATTATTATTATCATCATCATCATCATCATCATCATTATCTATTATTATTATTATTATTATTATTATTGATGAAAAGCATGCCATTATTATTTATTGTAGCATATCACACAGATTAGCATATTGTGTAGCAATTGGTATATTAGCAAATTGTACAGAAATTAGCATGGCGGATACGGATTAGCATGGTATATACAGGTTAGCACTACGTATATACAAATTAGCATAGCATGTAGCAGGGCGGTAGCATGGAAACTACTGTAGTGATGGCAGCTCTGTTGGGGGCGGAGTCTATGCAGACCTAATGCTAATCTCATAATGCAGCATCTGTGGCTGTGATCCACTTCTAAAGCCTCCAACATGGACACACTCCTCCACAACACTGGAGATACGAGTTTATATTCCTCCCTCAAAGTGAGGGCTGTGATGTGTTGCGTTTGACAGCTAGCGGGACATGAGATGTTTTATGTATCATCAGTTAAAGGTTCTGGGTTGTCGGCGGGGAGCCGGGTGCGGCTGGTTGGATGAGAGTGGTTAACATTGACTGTTGACTGTTATTATGGGATGGTTTGCTTGCTCTTGGAGTGAGAAGAAACAGTTTCCTCACGGCTCAGCAGGTTCTCGTTTTTGTTTTCCTGTTTAAAAGAAATAAATTGCTTTTTTCCGTTTTTTGTTCTTCCTCAAAACTTGGTTAGGGTAAGTAGCCTTGTTAGTACAAGGACATTTAGTTAAGATGTGAACCAGAGAGAGAGAGACAGACAGAAAGAGACAGAAAGAGAGAGAGAGAGAGAGAGAGAGTGACTGCTTTCTTTCGTTCTACTTTGCTTTACTTTTAAACTTTATTGAGAGAAAGAAACCGAGACAAGAAGACAGGTGTGGATGAAGACAGCTTGAGCGAGGGAGAGGGCGAGAGTCAATGTAAAAAAAGGGAGATGGGGGGGAGACGAACGGAGAGAGAGAAACAAGAACACATAAATACACCCAGAAGAAAACAGATGGGGACGGACGGCCGCCCGCTGCGCTGTGTGTTCTGGGCGTCCGTCTGGGGGAGACACACAGCGCCGGTTCTGCTGAAGGGAGCGTTTAGCCGTCCGTCTCCGCCTGCGTCTGTCCGTCTGACCGCCACCTGCTCTGACAGACCGCCGCTGCACACGCCGCCCAGACACAGTGCTACTGGTTCATACTGGTTCATACTGGTTTATACCGGTTCATACTCATTCATAACAGTTTATCCTGGTTTACACTGGCTGTACCTATTCATGGTTTCACACTGGTTTACACTGGTTTATACCTATTCATGGTTTCACACAGGTTTATACTGGTTCATACTGGTTTATACCAGTTTATACTCATTCATAACAATTTATCCTGGTTTATACTGGTTTATACCTATTCATGGTTTCACACTGGTTTATACTGGTTTATACCTATTCAAGGTTTTACACAGGTTTATACTGGTTCATACTGGTTTATACCAGTTTATACTCATTCATAACAATTTATCCTGGTTTATACTGGTTTTTACCTATTCATGGTTTCACACTGGTTCATACTGGTTCATACCGGTTCATACTCATTCATAACAGTTTATCCTGGTTTACACTGATTTATATCTATTCATGGGTTCACACTGGTTCATACTGGTTTATACTGGTTCACACTGGTTCATACTGGTTTCTACTGGTTTATGCTGGTTTATTCCAGTTTATGCTTCTTCAGTTTCTGACAGTTTCCTTTGCATGAATGCAGAGAAATCGTCCCTTGGCAAAGACGGAGAGGAATCGGACGGACGTGTGACACTGGGACACTAAAGGGTTAACTCAAAGGGAAGACCAGGAATCGATCGGACCTGTCGGTACATTAGTATTGACTTGTGTAGGAAAGGACAGCGCAGCTGGAGGCGGGAGTGTGTGTTTAAGTGTCAGTATGTGAGGACATATGGATCCGACCGGTCCTGGATCGAGACCTGTGTGAATGGATATAATAGAAATCATATATAATCCAGATAGTGCATGTCTGGATGGTCTGGTCTGGTGTTCAGTGTGTTCATGAATGGATGTGCACATACACGCGCTTCTCCCCAGATCAGGGGGAGCCAGGGTGGGACCCCTGCTGCATTGCCCATGGGCACTAAGGCAGGGTGGTCGTCTCTTGTTTTATGGGACAGCCTGTTCCTCCTTTGGGGGAAGGACTGACCTCTGCGAGTTCCCGCTCCTCGTCTTCTGTTATCTATCGACAAGCAGAGAGATCCACCGCCGATCGGTTGAGCTACTTATTGTATGATTGATTCATGTGATTGATCGCTCCAACAGAGGAAACTGTCCGTTAATAATGACTTCCCAATACCAGTGAAGGAGGGTGAACAGATGGTTGTCATGGACACATGAGTGTCTTTGTAACGTACTGATGTGCCATCCATCCTTTCATATGTCCCATTGGTTGTTTTCACTCATCCATCCAGCAATTCATCCTTCGATCCATTCACCCATTTGTTTTTTTTTCACTCATTCACCTGTTCATGAATCAATGTGATGTCCCTTCCATCCGTCCATTTCTTTCATTCATCCATGACCACTCTTTTAATGACTTTCCATTTCTTCATGTTCTGCAATATGGCCGCAGGTGAGGCAGTAAATCACAGATCTGACATTAAATAATTAAACCCTGTTCCACGAGACAAATCGAGAGAGGAGGGGAGTCAATTTAACTCCCATTAGCAACACGAAATGCCTTCACTGTCAAGGTTTTCTGCTGGGGAACTTTTCTTCTAACACTGGAGCAGCATGAGGGAATGAGGTGAATTCAGGAAAGTTACAAAAGCCTAAAAATTCGGATTCTTTCCAAGAGGAGCGCTCTTCTCATTCTCGTTCCAACAACCACTGAAACATCAGGCCACAGACCGGGTCTAGTTTCCATAGTAACAATCTCCCGGTGACACATCCTATAATAACACATCCCCTTTTTTAGAGCAGTCGTGCTGGGACCCAACGCGACTTTGCCGAACACAAGGTTCTCCTTCCAAGCGGCAGGTGAAGCGTCGCCCCCGGCTCACACACACAGAGATAGACAGATAGACACACTCATATTCAGACAGACACGCTAATATACAGACAGACACACTCATATTCAGACAGACACACTCATATTCAGACAGACACACTCATATTCAGACAGACACGCTCATATTCAGACAGACACACTCATATTCAGACAGACACACTCATATTCAGACAGACACACAGTGGACCTGTGGCCTGCCAGTCTAGCATGGCAGCAGGCTTGGCCGTGTGCAGGGGAAAGTGGGCCAATGTCGGGTGAAAGCTGAAGTGAGATGCTGAGGATCTCGGCGGCTCTCCAGAGGTCAGAGGTCAGAGGTCAGGTTCTGTCATGTTACCGCTGCGCCCAGGCGCCCGGCCAGCTGGTTTCTCTCGTTAGTGGGGGCACCCCTGGGTGCGGCCTGTCAGCAGGTCCAGATGGTTGGCAGCAAAATCCTGGAGAGGATTCGGACGTCCTGAACCTGGGAGGTCCGGCCAAGACGTTCAGGGCATGAAGGTCGGGGCCAGAAGGTCAGGGCCACATTATGAACATGGGGGGGGGGGGGGGGGGGATTGTGGAGCAGCAATGTCACAAAAATGATGTTACCAGTGCTGCTCATCGGCGTTTCTGTCTCTAAGCATCAGTTGTAGTGATTGGTTGTTCCTTCTTTGTTGCTAAGCAGGATAGTGATTCAGAAGGCTTCACCCACAGGTAGGACGCCTGACTAGTCTCTCTCCTCTCATATCTGTCTGAAACTACACCTCCCACAATCCTTCACCTCCAAACCACAAGCTCCTCTATCCCTATCTCCGCCTCTGTGTGTGTGTGTGTGAGCATGTGTGTGTGTTTTAATGTTTTTATCATTTGTCCTGCCCTGCCTCGTGGAGGTCAGACACGCCCCTATCCTGAAACGCTGCGCTAGATTACGTAAATGACTGGTTGGGTTTCAAGTGCTCTATTTATGTTGTTGAAAAGCAGGATAGTAAGCGTGGTCGACTCTCGTCTCGGCCTAGAGGTTCTGGGTTCGATCCCGGTTGTCCTCGGCCGACCTGTGGTCATCCCTGCACCTCACCTAGCACTGCTGCTTTCTCTGTACACATGAATTATGAATGCCCTTCCCCCGCTCCTTAATGACATGGAAAACGATTCGCTGTAAGTCACTTTGGATAAAAGTGTCTGTGAGATCATGGCTGAATAGAGAAGTGAGCTGTGGAGACCCGGCTGTAACCTCATTTGTTCCCGGATGATCTGCTTGCTTTCTGACACGGGGAGCTTTCCCATCCCGCCAACAGACGTGCTGCGCTGGATCACACATTAAGGCCAGCCAATCGGATGTGAGATCAAGAGGAAGAGACGTTTACAACAACAACAACAACAACAACAGCAGCAGCAGCAGCAGCAGCAGCAGCAGCCACTCCTACAGTTTCTGGGCCTGTTGGACGGACCGGGTCGGACCTCTGCAGACCGGGACCACCTAGCTCTGCTGCGCCGCCGCGAGACATGGAGACCACAGCCAGTGGCGCTACAGGCTAAACCAGACGCTAGGCTAAACCAGAGGCTAGGCTTAACCAGACGCTAGGCTAAACCAGACGCTAGGCTAAACCAGAGGCTAGGCTTAACCAGACGCTAGGCTAAACCAGACGCTAGGCTAAACCAGATTCTAGGCTAAACCAGACGCTAGGCTAAACCAGAGGCTAGGCTTAACCAGACATTAGGCTAAACCAGACGCTAGGCTAAACCAGACGCTAGGCTAAACCAGGTGCTCGGCTAAACCAGACGCTAGGCTAAACCAGACGCTAGGCTAAACCAGGTGCTCGGCTAAACCAGCCACTAGGCTAAACCAGACGCTAGGCTAAAACAGACGCTAGGCTAAACCAGGCACTCG
>JAOPHQ010004241.1:0-12535 GCA_030340625.1 Merluccius polli | reverse complement strand
TCACCGTCATCAACTGAGGATGTGATGTCATCATCTCACCATCATCACCTCAGGTTGTGATGTCATCATCTCACCGTCATCACCTCAGGATGTGATGTCATCTCACTGTCATGACCTGAGGATGTGATGTCATCATATCACCGTCATCACCTCAGGATGTGATGTCATCATCTCACCGTCATCACCTCAGGTTGTGATGTCATCTCACTGTCATGACCTGAGGATGTGATGTCATCATGTGACCAGCAGGTAGGGGTCAGAGGGCATCTTGCTCTAGTCCTGCATGTGGACAGACATGGAGACACTATCAGACGTGTTTTGTGTCTGTTGTATAAATCAAAGTTTAAATGCCGAAGTTAAACCTCAGCTCAGCTGAAATATCACCAGAAATGCAGCGCATATGCATAACCTCACTCCGCGGATTCTCCGCTGTGCATAAATTAATTAAACAATTAATTACTTTGGAGAACCAAAAACAAAGTTAAATCACTTTTAATATGGGCTTGAATAGCTGAGGAGGCAAATCAATCGGGGGTTTATTACCGGGGACGGACGGCAGGAGGACACCGCGGTTCTGCTGAGCGCTGGACGGTCCAACCTCGTTCTCACGCATTAAAACCCGCTCAGCACTTTTAGAATCGGCCCGACGGAGGAAGTAGCGCCGCATTCAGCGAGCGTTTGGCTGTGGGAATATTAAACCCTCTGATGGATGGATGGAGCGGCCGCCAAGCAGCGCTCCGCACGCCGGAGGACGCGGCAATAAACGCAACGGCAATAAACGAGGTATTATTAGAGCCCCAAGAACGTTGCACATTAAAGCGTCGAACATCTGGCCGCCGCACGGCGCTCCTCCGGCCTCCCGGCGCTCCACCAGGCCTGGTGGAGCTCCGGGAGGCCGGAGGAGCGCCGGGAGGCCGGAGGAGCGGCGGGAGGATGGAGGAGCGCCGGGAGGCCGCCAGATGTTCGATGCTTTAATGTGCAACGTTCTTGGGCAAGGCACTTCAGGACAAGCATTTCTACACAAGTCGTCCTTTCAACGCCGAGCGGTCGTCCTTTATTGTTCAGTCGGCGTTCCCCCCCCCCCCCCCCCCCCCCCCCCCCCCCCCCCCCCCCCGTCGCCGCGGGAAACAACAACCAAACAACCTCCGCGCTAGCGACCGACACACTGAAAATGGAAAGTTTGGTTTAAAGAAATACAAGCAAGACAGAGCGAGTTTGTCCCCTATGCCAGAATCAGAATCAGAGTCCTACCTCAGCCCTTACCTCAGCCCTTACCTCAGCCCTTACCTCAGTCCTACCTCAGCCCTTACCTCAGCCCTACCTCAGCCCTTACCTCAGTCCTACCTCAGTCCTACCTCAGCCTTACCTCAGCCCTTACCTCAACCTCAGCCCTTACCTCAGTCCTTACCTCAGCCCAACCTCAGTCCTACCTCAGTCCTTACATCAGCCCTACCTCAGCCCTTACCTCAGCCCACCCTCAGTCCTACCTCGGCCCTTACCTCAGTCCTACCTCAGTCCTACCTCAGCCCTTACCTCAGTCCTTACCTCAGTCCTACCTCAGCCCTTACCTCAGTCCTACCTCAGCCCTTACCTCAGTCCTACCTCAGTCCTACCTCAGCCCTTACCTCAGTCCTACCTCAGTCCTTACCTCAGTCCTACCTCAGCCCTTACCTCAGCCCTACCTCAGCCCTACCTCAGTCCTACCTCAGCCCTTACTTCAGTCCTACCTCAGTCCTACCTCAGCCCTTACCTCAGTCCTACCTCAGTCCTTACCTCAGTCCTACCTCAGCCTTACCTCAGCCCTTACCTCAACCTCAGCCCTTACCTCAGTCCTACCTCAGTCCTTACCTCAGCCCAACCTCAGTCCTACCTCAGTCCTTACATCAGCCCTACCTCAGCCCTTACCTCAGCCCTCCCTCAGTCCTACCTCGGCCCTTACCTCAGCCCTACCTCAGTCCTACCTCAGTCCTACCTCAGCCCTACCTCAGTTCTACCTCAGTCCTACCTCAGTCCTACCTCGGCCCTTACCTCAGCCCTACCTCAGTCCTACCTCAGCCCTTACCTCAGTCCTACCTCAGTCCTACCTCAGCCCTTACCTCAGCCCTACCTCAGCCCTACCTCAGTCCTACCTCGGCCCTTACCTCAGCCCTACCTCAGCCCTACCTCAGTCCTACCTCAGCCCTTACCTCAGTCCTACCTCAGTCCTACCTCAGCCCTTACCTCAGTCCTACCTCAGTCCTTACCTCAGTCCTACCTCAGCCCTTACCTCAGCCCTACCTCAGCCCTACCTCAGTCCTACCTCAGCCCTTACCTCAGTCCTACCTCAGTCCTACCTCAGCCCTTACCTCAGGCCTACCTCAGTCCTACCTCAGTCCTTACCTCAGTCCTACCTCAGCCTTACCTCAGCCCTTACCTCAACCTCAGCCCTTACCTCAGTCCTACCTCAGTCCTTACCTCAGCCCAACCTCAGTCCTACCTCAGTCCTTACATCAGCCCTACCTCAGCCCTTACTTCAGCCCTCCCTCAGTCCTACCTCGGCCCTTACCTCAGTCCTACCTCAGTCCTACCTCAGCCCTTACCTCAGTCCTACCTCAGTCCTTACCTCAGTCCTACCTCAGCCCTTACCTCAGCCCTACCTCAGCCCTACCTCAGTCCTACCTCAGCCCTTACCTCAGTCCTACCTCAGTCCTACCTCAGCCCTTACCTCAGTCCTACCTCAGTCCTTACCTCAGTCCTACCTCAGCCCTTACCTCAGCCCTACCTCAGCCCTACCTCAGTCCTACCTCAGCCCTTACCTCAGTCCTACCTCAGTCCTACCTCAGCCCTTACCTCAGTCCTACCTCAGTCCTTACCTCAGTCCTACCTCAGCCTTACCTCAGCCCTTACCTCAACCTCAGCCTTTACCTCAGTCCTACCTCAGTCCTTACCTCAGCCCAACCTCAGTCCTACCTCAGTCCTTACATCAGCCCTACCTCAGCCCTTACCTCAGCCCTCCCTCAGTCCTACCTCGGCCCTTACCTCAGCCCTACCTCAGTCCTACCTCAGTCCTACCTCAGCCCAAACTCAGTCCTACCTCAGTCCTTACATCAGCCCTACCTCAGTCCTTACCTCAGCCCTACCTCAGCCCTTACCTCAGCCCTTACCTCAGTCCTACCTCAGTCCTACTTCAGCCCTTACCTCAGCCCTACCTCAGCCCTTACCTCAGCCCTCCCTCAGTCCTACCTCAGCCCTTACCTCAGCCCTCCCTCAGCTCTACCTCAGCCCTTACCTCAGCCCTACCTCAGCCCTTACCTCAGCCCTCCCTCAGCCCTTACCTCAGCCCTTACCTCAGCCGTCCCTCAGTCCTACCTGCTCCTTACAGACAGGTATCTGAATTCACTGTCCGCTTGGGAGAGCGTCTGATGAATGACTAAAGTGGTAAATACTCAAATTAATTTTGTCCCCCCCAGCAGTATATTATTGTTACAACAGTACTAATATTAATTTAATTATCTCGTTTGTTTGTCATTTTTTGGTTTGTTATTTTTCAGCCGATAGTTATTCAAGAGTGGTGATTGATTTGCATATAAAGTGTTGAGATTATTTTCCTCTGCTCCCATATAGTTCTCCGCGTTTCATTGCTCCGTAAACCTCTTCTCCCCCCTCTCTCCCCCCTCTCCCTCCCCCATCCCTCACTCCATTTTCACATTTGTCTCCCTCAATTTTTTCATTATGTCTCTTTTCTTCCCGTCTTTCTCATTTTCTCCCTCTTTATCCCTTCCTTCACTTTTCTTCTTCTCCCCCCCCCCCCCCCCACCTCCCCCCTCTCTTCTCCGTCTCGCCACTTTTCTCTCTCTCCTCCACCCAATGGATCGCTCACCTTTTATCCCATTCTCTCTTTCATGGCTATTATTTGCTCTCTCTCTCTCTCCCCCACTAATCTCTCTATCCCTACTCTTATCTCTCTCCCCCCTTTACTAATGTCCCCACTAATGTCTCTCTCACGGCTTTTCCTGACTCCCCTCTTGGTCTCCAACTCCCCATTCTTCTCTCTCCCTTCGCTAATCTCCGTCTCTCTCCCTGCCTGTATCCCCAATGCCTCTCTCTCTCTCTCTCTCTCTCTCTCTCTCTTTCTCTTATCTCTGTCTCCCCCCTCTCCTCCGCTGTGTCCCTCTCCGCCCTCTCTGCCCCTCTCCCTCTTCTCTCTCCATCTCCCTCTTTCCTGTATCTTTCTCCCCCCCCCCCTCTCCTCTCTCCCCCCCCCCTCTCCTTCACATTCCTCTCTCTGTTTCCCTATCTCCCTGACCCTTGTCTCTCTCTCTCTCTCTCCACTAATCTCTCCCCCTCTCTCCCCCCAGACTCTGCAGATGGGGATAAAGCACTTCTCCGGCCTCTTTGTGATGCTGTGTGTGGGCGTGGCGCTCTCCCTCATCACCACGCTGGCCGAGCACATGGTGTACAGACTGCTGATCCCCCGGGTCACAGAGCCACGCTTCAGATACTGGCTGCACACCAGCCAGGTACACACACACACACACACACACACACACCAGCCAGGTATCTAGAAATTGCTACTTTTGGATTTTACAATGTCAAAAGTTAATTAGGTAGAGAGTACTTTTTGATAAGGCCCCCCACTTACACACACACACACGCACGTACACACACGCACACACACACACACACACACACACGCGCATACGCCCGCCCACACCAATAGACACGTGTGTACACACACACAGCCGAGGTCAAAGTTCAGCCTGGACGTTGTGTGTTGTGTTTCAGAGGTTGCATCGCGCGCTCAACTCTGCGTTCACCGACGACAAACTCCCCACCGTCACCAAGCTGGAGAAAAGGTACGAACACACACACACGCACACACATGCACACGCACACACACACCTATTTAAATAGTTATTTATTTATTTTATTTACATTTTTTCTGGTTTAATTTGGCAGGGAGACCTGTCTGAGACCGATGTCTCAGCCTTGACAGCAGGGCCCTGATAAGCAAAGTACAACTCCTGAGATCTTTCCATCTCATCATGGACGTCAAAACCTCCATCCCCCCCCCCCCCTAAAAAGCATTTATCAGCCAAAAAACAATTTTCCCAAACCTTAAAGACCCATTTAGCCAATCATCTGTGTGCGAATATGAGTTCAATTAAAGCGTAAGTGGTCGTTAAAGGAGGGTTTTTAATCACGAGGCAGAAGGGATGGACACACTCTACAGGACGCTCATTATCAGAGACAGAAAGTGGAGGATTTCATCTGGCGCTGGTTCTGACCAGCGTAGGAGGAGGGGGGGGGGGGGGGGGGGGGGGGGGTCTGGACTGCGGTGTGTGGGGGTGCTTTTAACCTCTTGGTTAGAGTGTCAATATAAATACAGGCCTGTGTCTCAGTCTCTCAACACAGAAATGTACCGACATTTCATGCTAGAGTTGTTAACCGACGATAAGTCAGTTGTTGGTGTCAACTCGACTGCTTTTTGTTTTTCGCTTAATCTTATTTTTGCTGGCATTCATATCCAACAATGCCCCACATAGAAGAAATCCCTTGGTTATCAAATGTACTTATATAGCTCTGAATCAGAGTAGTATATAACACCCCCTAACCCGAACCCTAACGTTTGCATGGTTCAAAAGGTCTTCAGTCATTTCAGGTTCATTTCCTTTTTATGATGTGATGAGATCTCCCCTGCTGGTTCAGGAGGGTTCGGTCCAAACTCTGAATCTAGGGCGGTCGGGGAAACCAAGAGCTGTTTGATGGTTGAAGGAATGTCGACAAATCTCAAAATCTGACGGATTTGGAGCGTTGTATTCATGTGAGAAACTGAGTCTGGGCTCTGAGAGACGACTTGAAAGGGAATTGGACTCGTTAATGCGTCGGCCCCCGAAAACCAAGACCGACACGTCTGGTGATTCCCTCAGCGAGCGTGCAGACATCCCCCTGTAGGAGGGTCCTCTAAGCACTCCTATGCTATGCAAATCTAATCCCAAGGGGTTTAAAACACATCCCTCTCAAGTCAAGTACCATTCTAGTGGGCTGGTTTACATGTGACCTGTATCAGGAGTGCTGTTTCAATCCCTCCTCACTTGAAGCGGTATTGGGGCTGGACCGGAACCAGGATGCGGCGGTCGCAAGTTGGATCCCCACACGGCAGCCATCTGTGCTCCGGTTTCCCATGACAGAGAGAGGGGGAGAGGAGGGATGACTTTTTATCTCAGAGGAAGGAGGAGTGGAAGAGAGGGAAGGGAAGGGAAGGGCGTTGAATCTTTGATGGCTTTGCAAGCGGGGGTTTGGGTTCCTGCGCTCGAGGAACAGAGGAAGTGGCGATCAGGAGGAATAGGAGGGCTCTTTGATTTTAAAGCTGAGAAGGAAAGCTAGTAAGTGTATGCACACACCCTGGAGGTAAAGGCATGAATGGCTTTTTGTGTTTTATTATGAACTGATATTCTGGTATTTGTTGAATGGACCGTGGTAACCTATAATCAACAGCAACTAAACTATTTTTAACACACAAGTGATAATTAGATGGAGATATTCGTTATGCAAAGAGTCCTGTTCAAGTATCGTCCGTATTTGTATCAAGAGCAGAGACAGATCTTTTGTTCATCAATTATTAAATAAACCCTAAAAAATATAAGGAAAAAAACTGCAAAAACAAAAAGTTTGTAGTTCAATATACAATTATAAGGACCTATGGCATAAAATATGCCACAATAATATTGATTGTTTGTTGATGGATTGGTAACCACCCAAATATGAACACTACACTCACTTTCAAGTAACAAAATGCATTAAAAACCTGTCAGTCTTCAAGGTTTCCTCGGGGGTTTGAATATAGAAGAATGTGGAAGACGGTATGATGTTAGGTTCAAGGAGGAGATCTTCTGGTAGCACTTAGGCTTTTGTTCAGATTGCATGCGAATCAGATTTGTTCCTCAAATCAGATCTGAAAGACAGACTGTAGTGCGGACAACTGGCAGTTCAGTTATTCGCAAGTGATCAGATCGGACACTTTGAAATCCACATTGAGTGGCCAGAGTTTCCAGACCGAGACACAACTCTAAAAATTCGATTGGAATCACATTTCAAACCACCTCCAAATGTGGCTTGGATCCCATTTGCAAAAATCATATTTTGTGTGCTTTTTTGCTGTCCAGACTTTCTAAAATCAATCCAAAGACAATCTGGATATGCCACAAAACTGATTTGGGCTGGCAGGCGGAACAAGGCCTTAGATGCTAGACATGATAGACTATCAGTGCATTTGTTTGTTTTAGTCTTGAGAGAAGAAACCTTACATTTCTTCTCATCTCTGTGCCATCTCCAGGTGCAACGAGGGAAACAACCAATCAGCCTCGTGGGTTCCCTCCTCCCACTGCAACCGACGTAGGGTCCTCCCCCGGGAAGTGCAGCAGAACGACTTGGAGCGCCTCTCCTCTCAGGAACTCCACCCCGCGCCTCACCCCTCTCCCCTGCCTAACACCAGCTCCCTCCCCTGCCTAGGCCAGCACCTGCCCCTGCTTACCAACTCCAACGGTCGCCTCGGCCTGGCTTTGGGACCTGGGTCAAGTCTGGGTCGTGCGCAGGCTGTCTCTGGCCAGGGTGTAGCCCCGGTCCAGTGTCTGGGCCTGGGGGACTGCGGGCCGGGTCTGGGGGCCGGCCCTGGTCAGAAGCCCCTGGTCCAGGAACTGGCAGAACTGGAGGGTCAGATCCTGATGATCAAGCAGCAGCTCCAGGCGGCCATGAGGAGGAAGAGAGAGCTGGAACAGTACCAGTCGTCCACCAGTAACCAGTCCACTAACCAGACTACTATTGCTACTACTGCACCCAAGCAGCCCGCCTCGCATCCAGCGTCCAGCCAGCTCAACCAGTTGACTCAGTACAACCAGCCCCACCAGCAGACTAGTCAACATGCAAACACACTCCCAGAGTCCTGAGGGTTCTGCTGTGTCTGGAACCAGTGAACCTGGTTGGCGTTTCTCGGCAGATGAACCGGGATTTTCTGAATGAGATGTTCTGAACGGGGATCTTCTCTTGGGGTCTGAAGTCAGAACGTTGTCCTGCAACACAGTTTGAGTCGTTTTAAAAGTTACCCAATCCCTCTCACGAGATGGAAAACATCTCAGATGAGGAACTTTCCTGGAGAGGGGGGGGGTCTTTCCTGGAGAGGGGGGGTCTTTCCTGAAGAGGAGGGTCATTTCTGAAGAGGTGGGTCTTTCCTGGAGAGGAGGGTCTTTCCTGGAGAGGAGGGTCTTTCCTGAAGAGGTGGGTCTTTCCTGGAGAGGAGGGTCTTTCCTGAAGAAGAGGGTCTTTCCTGAAGAGGAGGGTCTTTCATGAAGAAGTGGGTCTTTCCTGGAGAGGAGGGTCTTTCCTGGAGAGGATGGTCTATTCTGAAGAGGAGGGTCTTTCCTGAAGAGGAGGGTCTTTCCTGGAGAGGAGGGTCTTTCCAGTGGAGCTTCACAAAGCTAGTTGCGTCTGCAGAAGAGCCATGCATCTCCCAACTCACATGCACATCCAATATTTGCATTCTCTCAGCTTCCTTTACCATTATTTCTACTTTTCTACATTCACGTGTCACTCTCTACTATATATCATCATTATACCCCCTAGATTTGTTTTCCAATCCATGTATGTATTCATTAAAACTGTATTTATATGATGCTGATGCACCTCAAACCTTTGTTTTTAAGGGTACGTATTTTCTATGCTGTCAGGCTGGATCATCAACACCAACGTCCCGCTGGGTTCGATGGGACGGTTTGGCTTCCTTCGCCCGTGTTTAGTCTTGACTGAGAATGTAGAGGATCTGAATTTGGACCTAGCCAGCGACACCTTTCTATCCGGTGTGTTCTGCTCCAGCCTTGGGGCTCGGAAATAAAATTCACGTGGCAGGAATTATATTAAAAAAAGAGATTGATTTCAAATTGGTGTAAATGTGATTGACTATTCTGACTATGCATTTTACAGTAAATATTTTGGTATGGTCTCTTTGGTATGGTATGTCATTAAATATTTAAATTAAAGTTGGATTTCAGTTATGGCTTATATGCTTTGGAAAGAAGTCTATATTTTTAAATAATGTAAGGTTGACGGACGGACTTTAGGACAATATTCACTCCTGTTTTATAAATGTCTCCAGAGACCTCCTGGTTTCTGAGCTCATTTCACATATTTTTCACAATTTTAATACCAAACACTAGTTTTCCTTCACTGTGTAGCCTGACCAATTTAGGTACCTGATAATAAATATCTAAAACAATACATACTAAATACATGTGTGACTGAGTGGAGTCGTCTTTAACACCGCCAATAAGCGAACATCGCAAGGTTTGGCTAATCTGGCTCGGGTTCGTCGGACACCTGGGATGATTACGGTTATTTTTATGGTTATACCAACTGCACTTATACTGGACATCATCCCCATGATGTGACATCACTTCCTGCATCCTCATCTCTCCGTCTGTCCAAACTGATTTGACTCCAGAGCAAAATGCCCGACGGCTGTCTTCACAAACAGCCCCCACACAGCAACGCGGCTACGCAGCTAGAATATCTATTTCATACAAACACTGTTACTGATAGACAGCAATACAGACAGACGAAACACAAGACAGGGGCATGTATAAGCTCTCACACACACACACACACACACACACACCATACCGCTTATCTACTGATACTGCGGTGTCCACTAGCCAGAAGCTGACAGCGCAGAAGAGAACAAAATGTCAGAGCAGTGAGTTTTCTTTCAGGTTTTTCCAGGGTACTAAATAAACAGCGGTGAAGTCCATGTGGCAACACCACAAAGACACAAACGGACCGGGAATAAAGTCCCTCACAATGCTCTCCTGGAAGGTGTAGCGAGGTTTACGCTGAGCCCAGTCCCTCGCGTCCGGCTGCTGAGCGGCATGACCGCGAGGTGAACACCGTCACGCTGGGGACAATGAGCGCCGACACGGACCACGAGGAGAGCCTTGCACTGGGAGACCTTCGTAGGAACCCACCTCATGTCGGTCGAGGATCTAAGTTTGGGTCTGGTCTAAACTTGTAATGGATTCAATAGGACACTTATTTTACTGTGTAGTCCGTTTAGCAGACACTTTCATCCACAGCCAATCACAGAGAAGTTTAGCCATTGATGAGCATCTCAGGGTAAGGAGACCTCAGGGATGCCCACTGTGGATCGAACCCAGAAGACCTAACTAGTCTAGTCTAACTAGCCGAGTCTAACTAGCCGAGTCTAAATAGACTATCTGCCCCAGAACTTAACTCATTGATTTATTTGGACCTGATCTAATTGATTGAATCAACATGGGGGAACCGCTGTGGGTTGAGTTCGCTCCCGTTTTGATAAACTGGGGTTTGGAGGAACCGTCTCAGTACAGACAGACAGATAAAATACAATAAGCCAATCAATAGATAATTGATAACACCGCCCTATGAGCACACCCGCTACCGCTAATCAATTTCCGAAGGATCGACAGACATCTTGTTTCGATCCCTCCTATGCTAGCCCCACCCTTTAGCCCCACCCCCTACATTTAGCCCCACCCCCTACATTTAGCCCCACCCTTTAGCCCCACCCACTACATTTAGCCCCACCCCCTACATTTAGCCCCACCCCTACCTTTAGCCCCACCCTTTAGCCCCACCGCCTACATTTAGCCCCACCCCCTACATTTAGCCCCACCCCTACCTTTAGCCCCACCCTTTAGCCCGACCCCCTACATTTATCCCCACCCCCTACATTTAGCCCCACCCCCTACTTTTAGCCCCACCCCCTACCTTTAGCCCCACCATTTAGCCCCACCCCCTACATTTAGCCCCACCCCTTACATTTAGCTCCGCCCTTATGTCCGCTTTCCGCATAAATATGTTGAATTACCGAAGCAAAAATGTGGTTTCATTTTGTGTTAAGTTTGCAACAAAAAGAGAAAGCGACGCTTAATACACTTTCGCTACAAACTATTTAATTTGTGGACGAACCAAGAAATAAATATACAGTATGTAGCATTTCAAAAAGAAATGTTTTTGTTTTTTTTATTTAAAGAAAATAAAAAAAGGACAATAATATCACAATGATCATAGTAACAGTATAATACAAATCATGAGACATATCTATAAAACATATTTTTCTTCTTCCTTCATGCTGGGTAAAGCGTCCAATAGGGACGAACCAGGAAATGGACTCACAACATAGTGATGGGGGGGGGGGGGGGGGGCATGGTGACCAAGGAGAGGGTCTTTAGCAAGGTTGCTATGGGAACTACTCACGCTCAACCGCGACGTTATCGGATTAAGGAGAGCAACATGGCTGCCATGGTTACATTGTTAACAGACCCCTTCGTATTATTCCTCACAAAGAAAACGGGACAAACGCCCGAACAGCGATAGTGATACCAGAACATATCCATGTGTACAGCAGGCAAGCAGTCCAAACGGATCATAATAATAATCATACAGACTAACAAAAAATTTACAAAATATGACTCCGACACAGTCAGTAAATGTACGTGAATACAAATCAGAATCAGTTTTTTTTTCTTCTCATTCTGTACAAATGAGTGACATCACGCGACAACATCAACGTTTAACCGATAGTAGATCGGTTTTTCTCGTGCCACGGGGAACAAGACGGCGGGGGGGCAAACGGGCGGGTCACCCGACAGGATGTGATGTCGAACAGTGTGAGTCAGCTGACAGGAAGTGTGCAGATGTGACACCGTCAAGATTGGCTACAGCACTCGCTCTTACAAAATGTACAAAACACCGTTTTTTTTCTTTTTCTTTCTCTAAACTACAAATGTCCCGCCGGCGGGAGGCGGAGCGGTCCGGGCTTCAGGTGGTTTCAAGTGACATCGAGGTGTGACGTCTAGTAGCCGCTACAAGCCTTTATTCTAAAAGCCGCCCATTTGTGACATCACAAGTGGGCGTGTCCGGCCAGACCTACGAAAGCTACAGGTCAACCTACCAGTCTGCCCAGTGGACTGTACCAACTGGTCTGGTGGGCGGACCTGTCCATCACAGACGTCATAGTGGCTTGTCACGGCTAATCAACAATCACACCTGGAGGGAGCAGAGGGGTTAGCTGAGCAGGACTGAACTGTCGACAGCGAACATCATGAGTTAGCTAGTTGAGATATGATTCATATTAATATTAATGATAGTCTATATTAGTAATATTAATAATATCCTATATTATTAATATTACTAATATTCTATATTATTAACACTAATAATATTCTATATTATTGATATTAATAATATTCTATATTATTGATATTAATAATATTATATATTATTAATATTAATATTATTCTATATTATTGATATTAATACTATTTTATATTATTAATATTATTCTATGTTATTAATATTAATAATATTCTATATTAAAGGCCCAGAAGCACAGCGGGAGAGAGGCTAGGATGTGCTACAGCTAGCTGGTGTCCGGTGCTCAAATAAATGATTATTGTTGTTTGAATTCTTCTTTGAGTCAATAGAGCGTAACAGTGACTCCGCCCCCTTTTTAACAAGTAAATGTCCC
>JAOPHQ010004239.1:0-19313 GCA_030340625.1 Merluccius polli | reverse complement strand
GCCACGCATGTCACTGACATACATTTCTTTATGTGTTTATTATTCTAATCTGGAGGATAAGGCCGGCTTAAATTATAGCAGAGAGGTTACAGGGGGAAACAAATAAATAACAAATACAAAATATATATAAAAGGTAAAATGTATGGCATGTATATATTCTGCAGACCAAAGCTACAGCACAACTTACTGTAAAGGATTATTGTGCGGCCTTATCAAGGCATACTACTAAATGAACAAACTTTTATTTTGACACCAAATAACAAAATAGCAGGGGGGGGGGGGGGGGGGGGGGCAGGGAGACCGCGTAACCAATCAGAGCCTCCCAGAGCCTTTAAAGAAGGAGGAACAAAGCGGAGCGATGCAGAGACCCGTGGGCGACCCGGTGGGAAGGAGGGAGAGAGAGACGGAGATGGAGACGGCAGGCGAGAGAGCCTCATTATTTCAGGTGTAGCATCACTTCGACGTCTGATGTTTCTTTAATAACGCCTCAGTGATCCCACGCACGCTCACTCGCAATACAGCGGTCCCGGCTCCTAAATTCTCCGGTGTCGTCACAACGCCAAATTGTGATCCACTCCATTACTTTTACTGAACGGGAAAACAATTAGGGGCCGATTAGAAGATAATGATTGACAAGTGATTCATTCATCTTCATTAGGAGACACTTCTGTGCCTCTCGTCGGGGGGGCGGGGTCTGTCCCTGATGAGTCGGCTCACAAGGCAGGCGGGACACCCTGAATGGGACGACTATCGTCTAATGTCTGTCTCGGGGTGGGACACATACTCTCACACGACCATTGACACCGAAGGACAATTCAGGGTCTCCAATTAGGTCTTTAGACCCACATGTGTTAAGCAGTGGGAGGGACTGGCACCCCTCCAGATAACAACATCTCCCAGGAGGATTATGGGATTAAAACAGGATGCCAGCAGCACAGGGAACGGCGACTAACGTTTATTTTCCCTGTGGATTAATCTATTGATTGTTGTGTTCAATTTATGATTTATCAATCATTTAGTGTGTAAAATGTCATAAATGATGGAAAATACTCAACATTGCCCAATGGCTTAAAACGATTCATCGTTTATCAAAATGATAATCAATTAATGTTATGCTGATTGACGGATTGATTAATCATCTAATCTTTTCAGCACTAATCTGCCAGCTCTTTCTCAAACTACATCAGATAGTGAAGAATGGTGGTTTGATTTTCTGATGTTTTGCCACATAGGTATCACATCTTTAAAATAGCCTCTAAAAGTGAGATAAAGATGTTTTTCCATACATTTATTGAGAGGTGAAATTCAAAGGGAGTTATAAACCAGGTTAACCCCCCAGTGTAATATTAGCATCCTACAATTAGCATCATTGATAGCAGTCAGTATTAGATCATTAGAGGCAGACACTTATCTAATCGAATCTGCCCCAGATTCAAGCATCTGCTAAACGCTCAGCGAAAGTGTCTGATACCAGGGGGATCCAGGTAGTTTTGACTGAACTAGACCCTGAAGTGTTCATCTAGCCACTATAAGTTGCTGATTCATGTTCCCAACAACTCATGAAATGATCTGCATAGTTGAGGAACATCTGGATGGTTTCAGAACAACCGAGTGATTTCGGAAAACATCTGAGAGTTTCCCGAAAACCTCAAAATGGGGCGATGTGAGAGTCTGGCCACAGAATAATACTTTTTAAAAAGATTGTGAACCAGTACTACGAAAGGTCAGGCATGTGTTCAGAGGAGCATGTGGATACGGGAAGACTCAGGCTGGTCCCCGAAGGCCTGCTCAGGTTTCAGAGGTTGCATGTTCAAAGGTCATCCTATTAATTAAAAAGCCTTTTATGCGACGACATCGCCTGCATAAGTATGGTGTTTACCCGAAACATGAAAAGTTGGAGAAAAAAAAGTCACAGGCCTATTAGTATTAGTATGGCCTATTAGGAACGGTGCGACACAATGCTGTGGGTTGTGTAGAGAATAGAAACACGGAGGCTATAACAGGCCACCTGCTGGCACATTCATTAGACGAGGTTTCCTTTGGTTCTCTAATAACATAACTAATAGACTCTTAATTTGTGAAAATTACAAAAATAAATGCAAAACCACCTTCCTAGACTAGTGTAGTATTGTAGGAGTATGTATCCTACAATTAAGTTAGCAAAGAAGTTAGCTTTGAATGAATTTCATAGCAATGTTTTCCTGTAGAAAGAGCTCTGGATAGCGTTTGTATGTAATTAACCAACAAGCTGCCTAGCCAACATATTATATCACATTATGAACAAATACAGAACAAAGACCTTCTAAATTACGAGAAATTAGAAAATTATGATGTTGTATGTTATATTAACATCATAATTTGCTAATTTCTCTTAATGATTTTGAAGTATTACAATCCATTATTGGGCTTGTGAGGAGGACTTGTTTTAACAATTTGTTCAGCTAATATTACGAATATATGGAGCAACACAACAATGTTAAATTTTTTTTTAATATTAATACAGGCACGACAAACTATATCAACTATACAAACAGTGTAACATCTCTCACACACACACACACACACACACACACACACACCTAAATATAGCCTTGCTTGCCTGATCTAGTGTTTAAGATGTGGCAGTGCTTTTTCGTTGAGCTAACATAGACAAAAAATACAAGTAAAAGAGTAGTCTTAAAATAAAGGAATACAGGAAACATATTGACTTCCAGATTCCCTGCAGATCTCCTGAGCACATCTCAGGTCAGACCATCGGAGGAACAAAGTAGGCCAACGAGGGGACCGCTGGCACCCGACCGGGACCGCTGGCACCCAACCCAAACCCACCCCAAACATCGCAGATGAGCGAACGCTGAGCCACACATTGACAACTTTAGACAAAGACAAAAAGCTTCCTTCTCAAGTGGCACAGAAACCCTTTCTTAGTTGTTTTTGTCTTTCTCTCCGAACATGAAATGTGCCAGTAGCAGCAGCTGAGGTGAGTCTATCCAGCGAATCCAGATTATTCAATCAGCACACATCCTACCGGCCAGGACCGAACATTCATCTCCGAGAGGACCGACTTCCCCGGCTCCTCGTCTTAGACAGACTTTATTTCCCCCCAGATGGGAAGCTCTCCTCTCTCCTCCCCCTCGCTCTCGCTCTCCACTAGGATCAAGCTGGCTGTAATCCATACTAACGTTAATTTCTTCATCTTTATTGTCCATTAGTTATTCGATTATTATTTGGATAATGTCATAAGTAATGATGAACGTCTGTCACTAAATATATAAATAAATACATCAATTATTATGAATAAAAAAGTATGTATTTCATAATGATCTGAAACAAAAGCAACCGAATATTTGCATTTCTGATGCTAATATTAGCAGCAGCGGTTGGACATTCTCACTTGCTGAATGACAACCATGAATTCACTGGTTATCTGTTTCACCATGGCAACTAAACCAACTGTCAACAGTGGACAGAAACAACGGTTATAAAGATGTAACCTGAAGTCCTTAAACAAAAGACTGAACATCAGGCCTATCCATCAATAGAGCCCAATTTACCCTTTATCTCTCTCTCAACAACCCAGGGAAATATAACTGAAGCTTTATCAAACCGGCTTTATTGACCTGTTTGCCCTTTCAGCTAATAGTAATCAGTAGTAGTAGTAATCACACTTCTTATATCTCCATGCATCAGTATATATATATCATTTGTGATCTTTTTTTTTTTAAATAACCTTAAATCCTTTGAGATAATAGTCCAATATTTTTGGATGGGTTACCGGCTACTATTATTGAGTGAATTCCACAAATGACAGTCAGGCATTGCTTCATAACCTCTCTGATCTCTCTGAAATATCCCTCTGCTTTATCTTTTAGTCATTCGGTTCAACAAATACAATAACCTTTTGTTGGCAGAACAGTTTTCACAGTTTCTGAAAGCATATTTTGTTGATAGAGTTTTGCTCTGTCTCTTTGCTCTGAATGAATCTGACGTTATATCGTTTTTATTGAAGAGATTGTGTTTTAAACCATGGCTTAACCTTGTTTTAAAAACATGGCTTAATCTCAAAATCAGTTAATCCTTTTGGGTTAGTGAGCTGCAGCACTTTTAATTAAAAGAGGAAAAATATGTTTTGGTTAAATGAACATCAAACTACCTTTTGGCAAAGCATGCATCACACAAAATAAGAAAATGTATAGGGACTTAATGTTATGTTTTAGATTATTTGTTTGATTATTTGAGGGCATATTTTATCTATCGTCGTGTTGCTCACGCCAAGACCGCCCATTACTCAACACTGTCCACATTCACATGCATCCTGTACAAACGTACCACTAAGGTGTGGGGTCTCTTTCTCGTAATAAGTGCAGTGCTCTTTATCTCGACTTTAATCCAGCAGTTACCGTGGCGATGGTTCAATGGAATAAATGGCAGTTGAAACGGGGAACAAAAAAAAAGCTACAAACAAAATGGCTCCTTTAGATTTCGCTTAGATCCGGAGAATCGATGTTGTGGCGCCGCCTTTTCAACTAAGATGAAGCAGTGTTGATCTCTCAGGCCGAGGGGCAACTGGGTTATATATAATAAAAAGACGAAGGAAAAAAAACGGATGCTTCTGAAGCCTAAAAGATTTTGTCGACTAATTAACACACTTATCTTGGCTGTAAAAATATACCGCTTAGCATCAAAGCGGCTCAATTTTACACCTTACCACACAAGACTTATCTCATCCTCCGCCTGTGCAGAATGCCATTAAAACAAATGCTTTGGATACTGCGAGGCTGGGCGGCGACGGTTATCCTACCAAGGCTGGGTCTTTAAAAGGAACCGGTCTGATCTTTAGATAAGGTCATCCGTACCACCGCTCCAATGCAAACACTGTTGTTACGATAGAGGCGTAACTATGCAGGGAACCACAGACCATTAAGGTTGGGGGACTTCAATAAAACACAACCGGCGATGGAGGAGGAAAAGGCTGCCTGCAGAAACACTCCGGTTTTAAATTATGACAGCATAATGCCATAATAATTTAACAACCCAGGCCCAATACTGTCTCTGTATGAGTCAAGTGAAGACAATATTAATAAAAATGTATATATATATATATATATATATATATATATATATATATATATATATAGCTTATATATATAGCATATATATATTTAGATATTTATAGGAATATATTTGCATAAAGAATTGTCCCCACGCCTCATTAAACTCAGCATAGATAACCTCAATGCGTATTCGTCAGTAAACAGGGCACAATCCCATTGGCATGCTTAAACTCAAGCAGTTTTTCTAGGACATTCGACGAAAAGACTGGACATGCAAATCACACATAAGAAGCGTGCGAACGGACAGATGAAGAAGGAATATCCCAAGGAAGCAGTCGGCGGTATTATCCATCGATGCCATATCCAATGGAAATCATGAATAAAATATAGAAGGAGAGCAGTGAACGAATGTCAGCTGATCAGCGTCTTCACAAGGTCCGGGCGCCGGCCAGAGACCTGGACCCCCTGTCCTCTATCACAGACCGGTGGGCACTTATTAATATTTATCATGACAGCTTAAGGGCAGGCCCCTTGAGGAATATCACGCCACTTTGCTGCCGTCTACTCGCAAAGTATATTGACATCTG
The DNA here is from genome assembly GCA_030340625.1 of Merluccius polli. Lineage (NCBI taxonomy): Eukaryota > Metazoa > Chordata > Actinopteri > Gadiformes > Merlucciidae > Merluccius > Merluccius polli. The sequence goes on along the minus strand of JAOPHQ010004239.1, from coordinate 13,672 downwards.
TCCTCTTAGCTCTTCCCTACTTTCTCTACCTGAAAGCCCTCGTATGTTCCAGGTGTGCAGGGGCACAGCTGGCTGCAAATATGTGAGTTAAGCAGCGCAACAAAATAAAAGCCCCCCCCCCCATCTTATTTTTTTTTCCCTCTTGAATTAATGACTTGGCTTAGTTTTTGGGATTCACAAATCCAGGATTATAACAAGGTTTGTTATGGTTACAATAACAAACTCACAGAGAGAAGTGATAGGAGGGTGATGACAGGAGATCCACCTTCCTGTTTCTCGACACGAAAAAAAACCCCAAAAACAACACCATGCACTGTTGGAGAAACCAGGACCACCACGGAAACTGAACCACCGGCGGGTCCTCCTCGTCTGTCAGTCAAGCTCAAAGTCAACGTTTGTATAACACACTGCACATGGATGCAATCACAGGGGGCAGCGCTACTTCCTCCACAGTTCACCTGATTGCCTGGATTAGGAAAACTGAAGACAGAGTTGCGATGACAAAAGGCTATTCATTATTCTTCTGCCCCAATAGCTGCTTCCAGAATCGCTGTGCAGATTCCAAGCCTAATGACAGCATGCGTTGTCCAGCACCAAGTGTAACGTTAACACAAAGCCAAGTGTAACGCTAACACAAAGCCAAGTGTAACGCTAACACAAAGCCGGTGTCCAGCACCAAGTGTAACGCTAACACAAAGCCGGCGTCCAGCAGCAAGTGTAACGCTAACACAAAGCCGGTGTCCAGCACCAAGTGTAACGCTAACACAAAGCCGGCGTCCAGCAGCAAGTGTAACGCTAACACAAAGCCGGTGTCCAGCACCAAGTGTAACGCTAACACAAAGCCGGCGTCCAGCAGCAAGTGTAACGCTAACACAAAGCCGGTGTCCAGCACCAAGTGTAACGCTAACACAAAGCCAAGTGTAACGCTAACACAAAGCCAAGTGTAACACTAACACAAAGCCGGTGTCCAGCATCAAGTGTAACACTAACACAAAGCCAAGTGTAACGCTAACACAAAGCCGGCGTCCAGCACCAAGTGTAACGTTAACACACAGCCGGTGCTAAGATTTCAGAAACTAAATCCGCCATCTGAACCTTTTTGCCCACGTCCTCATAGCGGCTTGAATACGCTTGAGGTCTATGCTTGGTCTTGTATTACAATATTTCATATCTCATATTTTCCCAGCGTTTCCAAGTCACAGCACACCATTTTGGATCTATGAGCCAAGCTGGAACGAAATCAAGACATTTACAGATAAAATGTCAAACACATAAATGAATGGAGCCATAAGAAATAAGTACTGCCTGTGAAAAGGCTAACGAAAGCACGCGATATATAGGACAACGTGCTTCCACTGCAGCTTTTCTACTGTGGTTTCATTTAAGATGCAGAGATCCAAATATAACTACAGTCATTAATGTCTTATGACCGATGTCTAAAAGATGCATGCTGTTTACACAGTGTTCAAGACCATCGTGACAGAATATACATTATCTTGCTGGGGAAATGGTATAAAGATTATGTCATTGTTAGACAGAAACTTTCATTTTGAATTCAAGACCAACATGAAGCAGTTCAATGTATTCATATAATTAGACGTGACCTTGGCTATTGCATTGGTTGCAATTGAAAACTCAATTGCTTTTTGTACCTTATAAGGTACACACATGTACCTTATAAGTGTACCTAATAAATGTTATTCAGGATTACATAGATAGATAGATAATAGATAGATAGATAGATAGATAGATAGATAATAGATAATAGATAGATAGATAGATAGATAGATAGATAGATAATAGATAATAGATAGATAGATAGATAGATAGATAGATAGATAATAGATAGATAATAGATAGATAATAGATAGATAGATAATAGATAGATAATAGATAGATAGATAGATAGATAGATAATAGATAGATAGATAGATAGATAGATAGATAATAGATAGATAGATAGATAGATAGATACTTTATTAATCCTTCACAGGAAATTGAATTGCTACAGCAGCAGTGCGTTATCATTCATTCATACATTCATTCAACACACTTAAGTAACCACAACAAAATAAAATAAATAAAAACAGATCTATCCACAGAAATAAACAGCTTATGTAATAAAAACAAATATAAAATTAAGCCAAAATACCAATAATCTAAAAACATACAAATATGAGACTAAAACTAAAGTGAAACTAAAACTAATTACTAAAAACTGCTAACTAATTATTGTATTATTGTCATTACCAGTAATATTCGTATTAGTTTTAGGGTTGGTTCAACATGTTAAAACACAATAACATTATATAACGTCCGATTCAACACGTTCAAGCACGTTATTTAAAAAAATAAAAATAAAAAAAAGGCTTTGTTCTGCAGTTATTTCAGTTGTTCCAGCAGCGGTGTGGCCAGGCAGCATGGAGGGGAGGGCTGTAGCAAACCAGCCGTTTCATCTAAATTAGTCCGGTCCACAGAGAGGAAACAGAAGACCTCTCCCTCAGTCCTCCTATCCATCAGTCCATCACTGCAATGACGTGGGCAAGCAAAATACTGTCACCTTGTTTTAAAAAAAAAAAAAACCCTGACCAAGTGGTGCAGTCCAGACCGGACAACTCAGTCCGAATACTCGACTGAATTCAATTCTAAATGGATTCAGAACCGCCATCGTCATGGTGACAGCATCTGTAATGTGTGCACGACTCTTTAAATTGCTTATCCCTCGGGTCTAATTACCTACAAAACGCTCTTTCAACATCTTGCATAAGATCGTCCTGGTCATGATGAAATGTGGTTTCCCCTCCGACGGAGAGGGCTGCAAGATGCAAGTCAGGCCGCGTTGTTAGTGTGATGGCTGCAAACGAGTTGACGACTGTCAGCCAAAATCGCTCTCATAACCTCACCTTCAGACACCACAAGGACACTCCATTATTCCCCTTGTCACTTTGTTTGAGCCGCGATTCAGTCATCAGACTAAGAGGATTTGTTTATCGGCCGCCGCCGCCTCCTCCTCCGCTCGCCGCGGCCCACGGCGCACACCTCAAAGGGAGTCGGCCGGCCGATTAGTTTGCTACGCGTTTAGCATCAGCGGGCAGGAAGCACATTGACCCGACAGCCGAGGCAGACGCCGGAGCAGCGGGAGAACGGCTTGGATGGAGGAAAGCAGAGTCTGACGGTGGGGGCGGGGGAGGTTGTTATCTGAGCCAACGCCAATGACTAAAAGCACTGCACTCCCTGGAGGACAACCGGTGTTTAGGAGGTCCCTGGATGGGTGGTCAAACAGTTATTCTTTCGGGGCTCTTAAAGCACCAAACACACGTCTTCCCTGCAGCCAGCAGAGCAGCTTCCAGGTGATGTGTGGTCCAGGACTGATGGACGGCTCAGTAGGGGGGGGGGGGGGGGGGGGGGGGTTGACTGATGTCTTCTTGTAGACACACAGGCACACAGTAGGTGTTACTGGAGATGAGGAGGGGGATCACTCTCACCCTAACCCTCTACACTCGTAGAACAGTGAATGGTTTGCTGGCACAACATTCACTTGTTGTTTGTTTGTTTGTTTGCTTGCTTGTTTTTGACAAGAGGACCTTCAGACTGTCCTCCAATGGGAATGACCGCTGGAGGACGGCGCAGCCCGGCTGTATCCGAGGGCCGCGTACTGCAGTGTAACTGTGAAAAGAGCCGGCCTGCTGAGTCAGGTCTTCCAGGATGAGAGCAGATTAAGTAAACAGAGCATGGATAAGCATCGGCTCATCAACATCAGTCGTTTCCAACGTGCGGAGCCTCCCCCTGGATGATCCCCGGTACAACCTGAAGATTTTTATCAAATTCACTTCAAACACGGCCGTTTTTTTTTATTCTGGGTTTATTCTTATCAAAGGAAGTGTATGTTTTTTTTTTTTTTTTTTTCTAAACATGAGCTTTGAATGAGCTTAGTTAGCCAAACTCTCGGTGACATTGTATGTGTGGTTGAATGTCACCAGAATTGTCCCTTGAACTCGTCAGCGGGTTCCAGTCAAAATAACCGTCGATGCGACGAGGTTTCCCCGCCAACTCCCCTACGACACGCTGGTCAACACCTTGCATCATGGCAGCCTGTCGGCACGCATGACTAAGTGTGTATGACAGAGGGGATTTAATTGAAAAGCACTCCAAGTACTTATAGCCGGTAGAGAAGTGCCGCACGAAGCCTGCCTTATCGTTTACTTTCCAACGGCGGTAGTAACAGAGTGCGCATACTTAGGGTAATTCCCTGGGTGGGCGTGATGCACCTCTGAAGCTCTCACCGCCAGCAGAAAAACTCACACTACTTATCCATCTTCAACACAGCTACATACAGATCTATGTAGGGTTGAATCTGTGTTCGACTCCTAGCCAAAAGGTGCTGGGTTCAATCCCCCCCCCCATGCCCACAGTCTCCCTAGGCAGACTGTGGGCATCCTTGAACAAGATGCCCACAGTCACCCCTACCCGGTCCGTCATGACCTGTTCACTGTAATCCCAATTCACTGTAAGTAGTTTTCTGGTAAATAACTAAATAGAAAATAGTGATGTATGTGCATCCCTGTGTTTTACAACCGAGAAATGATCGAGTGCCTTTTAATCCTCAGCGATGGGTTAGAGGGAGCGGTATGACTCATACCACACTCCCTCGTTTCAGACAGGCAATACGATACCATCTACTATCTTTGATTTATATTCATTGGACCGCGGGCTAAATGTCATAGATAATACAGAAAAACGCACAACATTGGGTACAATAGATGTGTTCGGAAACGTGTTTCAAATAACATACAAAATAAATAGAAGAATGGCATCAATTTAAAAGTACAAATCTTTAAACCTAATTAAAATCAAAGTCTGCTAAATTGAAACTAAACAATCACTTGTGCTAACAGTAACCAATCTATAAAGTAAACCAGGCGAAGATAATCTCCAGCGAGCGCTAATAGCGCCGGTGGAGTCATCATCACATGGCACACTGAGTCATCCTGGAAACGGGTATGTGAATGCGGCGGCGGCGGCGGCGGGACAAAGGGCCCTCTGTTGTCTAGAGGAGCAACACTAACCCTGACCTGGGACCGACGTGAAATATACCATGATCCTACATACAGCCCCCCCCACACACACACACTGATACATACCCCCCCCCCCCCCACACACACACACACACACACTGATACATACAGCCCCCCCCCCCCACACACACACACTGATACATACCCCCCACACACACTGACACACACACACACACACACACACACTGATACAGACATCTCCCCACACACACTGACACATACACACACACACACACACACACACAGATACACACACACACACATACATACATCTCCCCACACACACACACAGATACAGACATCTCCCCACACACACACACTGATACATGCATCCCCCACACACACTGCCACATACACACACACACTCACACACACATACATCTCCCCACACACAGTGTCACACATACACACACACACACACACACACACACACACACACACACACACACTGATACATATATCCCCCACACAAACACACACAGACACACACACTGATACATACCTCCCCCCCCCACACACACACACACACACACACACACACTGATACGTGCATCCGCCCACACACACTGCCACATACACACACACAAACACATACACACATACACACACACACACACAAAGATATATACATCCCCCCCACACACACTGACACACACACTCACACGCCCACACTGACACACACACACACACACACACACACTGATACATACACACACACAAAAGAAAATACATACATCCCCCACACACACACTGACACACACACTCACACGCCCACACTGATACATACACACACACACACACACACACACACACAAATACATGCATCCCCACACACACTGACACTGACACACACACACACACACACTGATACATACATCCCCCCACACACACAAGCACACTGAATAACATACACACACACAGATTGACACAAAGACACACTCACTGACACATACATGTACAAACTCACTCATATACAAACATGCGTGTACATACTAAAGCTCTCGAGAGGGCGAGGATGAATGGAGAGCATGTCAAAAGACAGAGCTATGCTGTAATATTTAATCAAGAATCAATACCACACTGAACGGTTTTGTCAAAAGCAATCCAGATGGAGAGATGCTCAACAGCTCTCCACACAACAAGTCTCGCAACACAGACACTAACCGAACATGCATATAGAAATGCTCGTACATATTTCAAATAAATACTATAATATATATAACTGTTCTTTGTATGCTTTGTGTACAGGCGAGGTTACTGAGAAATTATACACCGGGAAACCCAAAGCTGATTAAACAACAAGCGTTTTTTTTTTTTTCCCCCCCACACTAATCATTAGTGATTTAAATTATTCATTAGAGAGGCATATAAATCCTTTTTCAAACTGATTTCCTCTTCATTAAAGTATGCTTATTTTGTTCCTGGCATGACATTAGTCGGAGTTTGTGTCCAGCGTGTCTGAATAAGTGTGCAGGTCTGGAGGCGTAAGGAGCATCCCTGCCTGCAGCACACCGCCCAGAGCCAGCCGAATGTAAAACGTACAAATCAATATAACAGTTAGGTTTCAAGTTGAATGCGGGCGAGGCGACACCCGGAGACAGGACTGAATGTACCGGAGAAGGATTATTTCGGAGACATCGTCGTCGTCAAGGAGAAATCGGCTGGGACTAGTCGCCGTCGTATTTTTTAGTTTCTCAGCTTTCTAAAAATGTTCCTTGAGCTTTTTTTGTTCCTTTTTTTCAATTTCCTCGACTGTGAATTCAAAGGTTTTCATTCACTTCTTGCTTCCCAAACTATTTTCCCGACTAGTTCTCCGACGGACGCATGCCGGTATTCATTTGCCAATGTGCAGAGAAAATACTACAAATGACCAAAAATGTTAAAAGTACAATATAATAAATAATAAACTACAGCTATGCTACCTGTAGCAATACATCCTTACCCCAAGTACATGAGCCATTGGGCTTAAAATGTAGATCAACGGATGAAAAGCTAAATGCTAAAGGACTAAGCATACAACACGGCCTAGATTTTAACAAGGAACATGAGTGAAGAGAGAGGTGATAATGGTGTGTGTGTGTGTGTGTGTGTGTGTGTTTGTGAGTCGGTCAGTCACTGCCATGTGCCACCTACACAGTCTGTCCTGAAAACACTTGAGGCTGTGTGTGTGTTTGTGTTTGTGTATGTGTGTGTGTGTGTGTGTGTGTGTGTGTGTGTGTGTTTGTGTGTGTGTTTATGTGTGGTTGTGTGTGCGTACATGCACACACGCATGCGAGAGGAATAGAGAGATGGAGAGGCTAGTGTTAGAAAGAAAGACATAGACACAGGCAGACAAAGAAAGGCAGAGATAGATCGAGAGATAGAGGGGGAGAGAGAAAGAGACAGACAATGCAGGAGAGAGAGGGGGAGAGAGAGAGAGAGAGAGAGAGAGAGAGAGAGAGGGTTGAGGGTGTTTGTGTCTGTTAAGGTGTTGTCATTTGGACAGCTCCTCATTAGGTGCTCTGAGTGATAAATCAAACGACTGAACATGAAGCAGCAGAGCAGCAGCCTCCTCAAATCAAGTAAAATAATAATTATTAATTATTAATTATAGTTATTATATTGTTATAGTATAAAATAATAATTTTATAATAACAATGATGCCAAATATTTTAGGCGTATGTCTATCACCTAAGCATACAGCTGTGTTTAGCATAGGCTGCCACTGTGAAGGCTGCGGGTCGTCTTGCGCACAATGGTTCACAATGGAGTCATGTGATCGGCTCCTGCAATCAACACATTTCAAGTTGACGATAAACGCCTTAAACATGCGATCGTGATCGGCAGATAATGATCAGTCCATCGATGGATGGGTGCATCACTAGTTCTAGTGTTATATCAGAGCAGTGTGGCAAGGCCTTGAGGCAAGGCTAGGTGTGCCGTGACACTTTTGTGGGATTTAATACTGCAATACATATTCCTGAAATAGGATACAGCGACGCGAGTGAGCGAGTGAAACACAGACTGAAAGTAGTTTCTGTTTACAATATAATTACTGCTATATTTATGATTTGCTTCATTATTGATTCAATTATTCCACAGAGTGCGAGTTCTTACTCCATGTCAATACATATTTCTGACAAATAATAAATAATAACTTTTTTTTAAAGGGCCGCTGTGTGTGAAATAGTGTGAACATTTCTAACATATTCCTAGTAATAATTCAAAATATCATTCCCTCCAAATGTCGGCTGGTGTTGGGATCATGGCGTTCCTTCTAAAACGGTACATGGACCGCATTTATACTGCGCTTTTCAGACCTCTAGCCGCTGAAAGCGCTTTACAATTATGGCCTCACATTCACCCATTCATACGCCGACGGCCGTGTCAGCCGTGCGAGGAGACAGCCGGCTCGCCGGGAGCAGCGAGGGAGAGGCGTCTCACTCAGGGACACCGCCGCACTCAGATAGGAGGAGCCGGGGATCGAACCGGCGACCGTCAGGCGCCAGACAACCCCAGACTACCTCCTACTGCCACCCAGGTAGGTTAATAGAGGACTTTCAGGTTATAACATACGGTTTTTACAATGCACAAAAATAACTTTGCACTCTTTTTGTATTATTTATTGTATTTTAACTTATTAAGTATGGAAGCTGTGAGGAAATGTGTGGTGTTATGTCCGTCTTGGGATCTATCTATCTATCTATTACTACAATTAACATCCAAATACACAATGTTTTGTTTTCTGTGACATATTTTTATCAACTGGGAGTGAGTGTTGATGAGGTCTGCTGGGGTGAAGCAGGCCTGCAGCACTAAACGCACCTTATGTAACCTTACTTACCGCATAGCTTTCAGCAGAAACCGCTCAAGCTACGACTTGTTGCCTAGATGAGGAGCCCATGTGTTTGAATTATATATACTGTGGTATGCAGACATGGATATTTAGTGGGATAGGGGAATTTGTGATATCGTTATAGAGGTTGAGTTGAGCGTTTTTCCTTCACTTAAAGTCTAACATGAGATCACATCTATTTATTTATGTAACGCAGAACATGAATAGGCCGACATACAAACTACATAGATAAATAATAAACTACATAGATAACTACAATATCTAACTTATCTCTCTCCTTGCTTTACCCACTTTACGAATGATCATTTATCCAAAAAGAAGTACCTTTGTCCAATGAATATCCAACTCCATAGAATAATAACAATGAAACATTGCCACCAAAATGATTTTAACATCGTCCCGTTCTGCTGCTACTGTTGTACTTTTAAATTACAACGAAATCATCGTTACCGCGTCGTTCAACGCCGACCAGAGAGGATCATAAACACACAGCGCATCGCCATTCACCTCCGCACACAACACACACACACAACACACACACACACCTCTCCCTCCAGGACGACAATACAGTCCTCACCACAATTATTACTTGAAACACACAAAACAAAACCTCCTCCTCTTCCTCCTCCCACACCTCCCTCTCTCCCTCGCCAGAGGGGAGAAGGCGCCAGCTCATTGTTTCATCTAAAGTCATTGTTTCGGCCCCATATGCTGCAGCAGTTCAAAGCCCATCAGCTGGTTAATGGGACACGACCCGGTCCTGCCACCCAGAGGCAGAATGTCACACAAAACAACACGAAACACACACGCAAGCAGAGAAAACACATCCAGCAGATGTCTTCCTCAAGTCACTTACAGTCAACTGTGTGTTTTTCAGATGCAGGTGCATATTATTATAGGCGTCTCGCTCCACGGTGAGGCACCTACAGGACCTACAGGTAGACCTGCAGACCAGGGGGGGGGGGGGTTTCCAACCCAAGACCCTGCTGGCTGGAGGTCCTCACCCCCAACAGCACCGCCGTGCTCCTTCCACTATACAACCCACACACAACATTCATTCACCAGGCCCGGTACAAAAGGCAGGCAACAGATTTTACATCTGGGGGAGGTGAGGGGCAAGGGGAGGTGAGGGGCAAGGGGAGGTGAGGGGTAAGGGGAGGTGAGGGAGGTGAGGGGTAAGGGGAGGGCGGTCTGGTCTGGTCCACCTCAGCAGAGCTTGTGGGACCTCATCAACACCACAAAGAAAACAGAGAGAGAGAGAGAGCAGCCAGGTTGCCCTCAAAGAGACCTTACATCTGCACTGAGCTCTCATTTGAATTCTCCATGGGAATAAAGCCCTGAAGGACGCCCCCCACCGGTCCCCCCGCCCCCCCCCCCCCCCCCCCCCCCCCGCTCTCCTTTTGGATTTGACCTCTAATATTTGAGGTCAGCGGGGTCAGTCCAACACCAATGGGTGTTCTTGTGAGGTCAAATGCTGAGGATCTCAACGATTGGGAGAATTGAAAGAAGGCGTACGTGTGTGTGTGTGTGTGTGTGTGTGTGTGTGTGTGTGTGTGTGTGTGTGAGTGTGGGAAATGTTGACCAATCACGGGGTTAATTCACTTTCATCCTACAGATCCTTATGAAGACATGATATAGTTTCCATAGCACCAAGCTATACAACCTCCAGGTTTCAACACTGGGGATAGATGATGTTGGCACACTGACCCTCGCATATTTAATACCCCCAGCACAGAAATAGACTACATGGACCATTTCCTTTTTTACTGACATCAATTCATTTTGTATTGATTTATTCACATGAAGGAGGTTTTTGGTATTGAATTTTCTTTTGAGGGAAACTGCCAGTATTAGAGCAAGACATACGATACGTCGTCCTGTGATGTCAATATTGCTTTATTATCGCAGAAGGCCAGCGCACTTTGAACGCACTTATGTTGCTGCAAACTTTTAATCCGCTGGATGGTTAGCGTGTGTCACTGACGGACTCATTAAAACACTGTTACATACTCTTCGTCCATCAAACCCATCTGCACCGCTTCACTGTGGAATACAGTGACTCATTTAAAACACTACGTTGCTATGCTACATCCACTACATTCAAGCTAGTAGTATTGTAGGCCTAGTAATAATAATAATAATAATAATAATAATAATGATAATATTAATAATAATAATAATAATAATAATAATAATAATATATATCATACAACTATTAAAGAAATAAATACCATACAGGCGCCACATGCCCACGTAACGTTACCACACCAAGTGATCAGTGTACTACTAGTTATTACTGGTCTGTTATCAGTGTACTACTAGTTATTACTGGTCTGTTATCAGTGTACTACTAGTTATTACTGACAGTCTGTTATCAGTGTACTACTAGTTATTACTGGTCTGTTATCAGTGTACTACTAGTTATTACTGGTCTGTTATCAGTGTACTACTAGTTATTACTGGTCTGTTATCAGTGTACTACTAGTTATTACTGACAGTCTGTTATCAGTGTATTACTAGTTATTACTGGTCTGTTATCAGTGTACTACTAGTTATTACTGGGTCTATTATTAGTGTACTACTAGTTATTACTGGGTCTATTATTAGTGTACTACTAGTTATTACTGGGTCTATTATCAGTGTATTACTAGTTATTACTGGTCTGTTATCAGTGTACTACTAGTTATTACTGGTCTGTTATCAGTGTACTACTAGTTATTACTGGGTCTGTTACTACTAGTTATTACTGTGTCTGTTATCAGTGTATTACTAGTTATTACTGGGTCTGTTATCCGTGTACTACTAGTTATTACTGGGTCTGTTATCAGTGTATTACTAGTTATTACTGGTCTGTTATCAGTGTATTACTAGTTATTACTGATGGTCTGTTATCAGTGTATTACTAGTTATTACTGATGGTCTGTTATCAGTGTATTACTAGTTATTACTGGGTCTGTTATCAGTGTACTACTAGTTATTACTGGGTCTGTTATCAGTGTACTACTAGTTATTACTGGGTCTATTGTCAGTGTACTACTATAGTTATTACTGGGTCTGTTATCAGTGTACTACTAGTTATTACTGGGTCTATTATCAGTGTACTACTAGTTATTACTGGTCTGTTATCAGTGTATAACTAGTTATTACTGGGTCTATTATCAGTGTATTACTAGTTATTACTGGGTCTGTTATCAGTGCACTACTAGTTATTACTGGGTCTGTTATCAGTGTATTACTAGTTATTACTGGGTCTATTATTAGTGTACTACTAGTTATTACTGGGTCTATTATCAGTGTACAACTAGTTATTACTGGGTCTATTATCAGTGTACTACTAGTTATTACTGGGTCTGTTATCAGTGTACTACTAGTTATTACTGGGTCTGTTATCAGTGTACTACTAGTTATTACTTGGTCTGTTATCAGTGTACTACTAGTTATTACTGGGTCTGTTATCAGTGTACTACTAGTTATTACTGGTCTGTTACTACTAGTTATTACTGGGTCTGTTACTACTAGTTATTACTGGGTCTGTTATCAGTGTACTACTAGTTATTACTGGGTCTGTTATCAGTGTACTACTAGTTATTACTGGGTCTGTTATCAGTGTACTACTAGTTATTACTGGGTCTGTTATCAGTGTATTACTAGTTATTACTGGGTCTGTTATCAGTGTACTACTAGTTATTACTGGGTCTGTTATCAGTGTACTACTAGTTATTACTGGGTCTGTTATCAGTGTACTACTGGTTATTACTGGGTCTGTTATCAGTGTACTACTAGTTATTACTGGGTCTGTTATCAGTGTACTACTAGTTATTACTGGGTCTGTTATCAGTGTACTACTGGTTATTACTGGGTCTGTTATCAGTGTACTACTAGTTATTACTGGGTCTGTTATCAGTGTACTACTGGTTATTACTGGGTCTGTTATCAGTGTACTACTAGTTATTACTGGGTCTGTTATCAGTGTACTGCTAGTTATTACTGGGTCTGTTATCAGTGTACTACTTTATTACTGGGTCTGTTACTACTAGTTATTACTGGGTCTGTTATCAGTGTACTACTAGTTATTACTGGGTCTGTTATCAGTGTACTACTAGTTATTACTGGGTCTGTTATCAGTGTACTACTAGTTATTACTGGGTCTGTTATCAGTGTACTACTATTACTGACGGTCTGTAATCCCCAGCAGCCTCCATGTCTCCCACATCCACTGTGTTACATATGAGGTGTTCACATACACGCAGCCCCACTGTGTTACATCCAGCCCCCTGTGTTACATCCAACCCCCTGTGCTACATCCAGCCCCACTGTGCTACATCCAGCCCCACTGTGTTACATCCAGCCCCCTGTGCTACATCCAGCCCCACTGTGTTACATCCAGCCCCCTGTGTTACATCCAACCCCCTGTGCTACATCCAGCCCCACTGTGCTACATCCAGCCCCCTGTGTTACATCCAGCCCCACTTTTACATCCAGCCCCCTGTGTTACATCCAACCCCCCCTGTGTTACATCCAGCCCCCTGTGCTACATCCAGCCCCACTGTGTTACATCCAGCCCCCTGTGTTACATCCAGCCCCACTTTTACATCCAGCCCCCTGTGCTACATCCAGCCCCCTGTGCTACATCCAGCCCCACTGTGTTACATCCAGCCCCCTGTGCTACATCCAACCCCCTGTGCTACATCCAGCCCCACTGTGTTACATCCAGCCCCCTGTGCTACATCCAGCCCCACTGTGTTACATCCAGCCCCACTGT
>JAOPHQ010004238.1:10000-11714 GCA_030340625.1 Merluccius polli | reverse complement strand
TTGATTAAAAAAGTTGCACTTTTTTTATTTTGGCTCAGACTCATCCAACACTCATTTTAACACTTCTAGTGCTAATTCTAAAGGCCGCACTATGATGTCATCTGCACGCCGCATGACATCATACCAGCAGAGTAGACGACATCATACCTCCACGCCCCCCCGGTCCGGGAGCCGCGCCCCATCCTTCAGCCAGGTGATGGACGGGCTAGGGTTGCCGTCGGCAACACACGACAGAGACAGCCGGCTGCCGACCAGAGCCTCCACGACAGGGGGCGGGGTTTGGGTAAAAGTGGGCGGAGCTAGGGAGCAACGCAAAACGTGAACAGCATGTATTTAAAACCATTTCTATAGGGCATTATGGAAATTGTAAAAGTATTTACAATCAATTCTAAAGAGTAATTAGTACAATATTAGTAGAATATTATTAGTAACACAAAAAGTTATACAGATCAAAGCAAACAAACATTCAACATCCTACATTGAGAGAGAGACACACACACACAGTCACAAACCCACATGCGCACACACAAAGGTACACACACACACACACACACACACACACACACCATCACTCTTCTTGACCCCCATGCTCGTTTTCCCGGGGGGGGGGGGGGGGGGGGGGGGGGGGTCACGCCGATCAGCTAAGGAGTCATGTGACTTAACACCTCAGGCCCCAAACCTGTCAGCCAGGGTAAACTCACCTTTGACCTCCCCCCTTCCCCCATCCCCCTCCCCCTCCCCCTCCCCCATCCCACACACACACACACACACACACACACGCACACACAACGCCTGAGATGCTCCCGCTTTGATCTGAGGCGCTAAGCTAAAGCTAAAGAGTCACAAGCACAACAACAACCACCCCCTTCCATGAGGATGAGGGACGCTCAGTGCGACAGCCACCCACTTCAAAGCAAACACACAAGCCAAGATTTCAGTTTGCCAATTATATTACTATTCGACGCCACTCGTTCCCTTCGCCGACCGGCACACAGGTTGACGGAGACGCATCACAGACACGCAAAGGACTTTTTAAAGTAACAAAATACATTAAAACGGTATAGAAACTTTGCTAAAAGTACGACACATGGAGTAGATTTATATATACGCACACACACAGAGTTCATTAACAAATGTCGTGGCGTGTGTGTGTGGTTGGCGGCTGCTTTAAACAGCCTCACCTGGCCTCAGTCAGACTGATTAGACTGCGTTGGGGCCGGTGATGAGGCTGCACACCTGTGGTGCATGATGGGAGAAATCAAGGCGCCAAGGATAAAACCAAGCCACACAATCACCACACACACACACACACACACACACACATACACACACACACACACACTCCACAGGTGTGCTTGAGCTTTTCTCGATGCACACTTGTTACGTGTAGTGTACACACTATTGTATTACTGATTCATATATTTCCTTGTGTGTGTGTGTGTGTGTGTGTGTGTTTGTATTCGCTGTGACTGTAACTGTTTGGGAAACTGTTGGTGATATTAAAGATTCACATCGAGTCTCTCAACTCCGACCTCAAACTTCTCGCGCGAACCGCTACGCCGTCAAAACCTGCCTTTCAATTATATATAGATATATATAGATATATATATATCTATATATATATACCGTCTTTATCGGAAATGTGTCGTCAAACGTCCGCCCGTCGCTTATGAGTCAGCAAACCGCCTGGTGACCCCGCGTATCCAAACGAGGC
>JAOPHQ010004234.1:5000-13230 GCA_030340625.1 Merluccius polli | reverse complement strand
AGCTGTTACTGGGACGTTTATTCAAAAAAGAAAAAAAGGAGATAAAGGCATGAAAGAAAATGTAATTTACAGTTTGCAACAAGATTTCTGTTAAACATCGACAGTTATACACATCCATTTACACAACCTGTACATCGAGAGAAAAAAAAACAACAACTAAACAACGACAAAAGGCCCTCGAGAGTCAACGCCACATCTGGAGAATTCATTTCAAAATAACTTAAATAGGTTTTCTAAGTGCAAATCCATACGTGAGTGTGAGACCAGGCGGGCTGATGGCGCGGCGGCGGCGGGGGGGGGGGGGGGGGGGGGGGGGGGGGGGGGGAGAGGGGGGGTTACTGACCGCACGGCGGGGGGGGGGGGGGGGTACTGACCGCGCCGCGGCGGGGGGGTACTGACCATAGTGAGCGCACAGCGGTATTATGTAATAAAGTACAACGAAAGGCAGCGTTCAAAGCAAGCGGGGCGCAGCACATGATATGAGACCCTCGCATGTAACACGCAATAATATCAACTCCACACGCTTCCTGCCAATAGCTCGTTACATCGGTATAAATACACATTTACAATGCATGGCATACAATAATACACTTTAGCTTTTTTTTTTGTTGCTTTTGTTCGGGTTTATATGCTCATTTAAAAGGTGATGATCCCTCACAATGCACTCTAAACGCTATTCCAGCAGATCCTTCGCAGCCCAACCGTCTCCTGCAGGAATACACACTCAGGAATACACACTCCCTCTCTCGGTTACACCGGGGCCGGCAAAAACTACAAGTCTTTAATAATCCACACATGTACACCCCTGAATGAATGAATGAATGGAAGAAAAACAACGATGAGCGTTAGACTGCATAACGTATCTGTGAGTCGCGTGTGAGAAGCCGTATTTACAGCAGGAGGACCGGCGGCGGCGGTGTGCTGGTGCGTGTGGAGGACTGTTACTGGTTAGCGTTAAAAACAAGGATCTGTACAGGGGGGGGGGGGGGGGTGCCAGGGGCAGTAGTGTGTGTGTGTGTGTGTGTATGTGTGTGTGTCCATAGTTACAAGGCAAGGCGAGAATTGTAGAGCGGCTTGGCAGTCAAAACAGAATAAATGCAAACACTGCATGGTCTTCACAAGCGTCCTTGCGTGTGTGTGTGTGTGTGTGTGTGTGTGTGTGTGTGTGTGTGTGTGTGTGTGTGTGTGTGTGTGTGTGTGTGTGTGTGTGTGTGTGTGTGTGTGTGTGTGTGTGTGTGTGTTAGGAGCATGCAGGCTATTGGGCCACACGTGCATCTGTAGTACATGCCAACGCCGACAAAAAAAACAGCTCGGAATCAGACGCAGATCATCACCAGGAGTAGGAAATGATTATACAGCAACATCCGATGGGTCGCCATGGATACTGGGATACACCATGTACTATATACCTTGTATACTGGGACATACCATGTACTGTACTGGGACATACCATGTACTATATACCTTGTATACTGGGACATACCATGTACTGTACTGGGACATACCATGTACTATATACCTTGTACTGTACTGGGACATACCATGTACTGTACTGGGACATACCATGTACTGTACTGGGACATACCATGTACTATATACCTTGTACTGTACTGGGACATACCATGTACTGTACTGGGACATACCATGTACTGGGACATACCATGTACTATATACCTTGTACTGTACTGGGACATACCATGTACTATGTACTGTACTGGGACATACCATGTACTATATACCTTGTACTGTACTGGGACATACCATGTACTATGTACTGTACTGGGACATACCATGTACTATATACCTTGTACTGTACTGGGACATACCATGTACTGGGACATACCATGTACTATATACCTTGTACTGTACTGGGACATACCATGTACTGGGACATACCATGTACTATATACCTTGTACTGTACTGGGACATACCATGTACTGGGACATACCATGTACTATATACCTTGTACTGTACTGGGACATACCATGTACTGGGACATACCATGTACTATATACCTTGTACTGTACTGGGACATACCATGTACTGGGACATACCATGTACTTTATACCTTGTACTGTACTGGGACATACCATTGATTTGAGTTATGTGATGCAAATAGAAGGAAGGTTTCTTGTTCAGCATTTTTACAATAAAAAAAAAAACAAGGGGGGAAAAAAAAGATTGAGCAAACAGTACAGAGCACAGCGTCCTTGTGTGCATATTTGTGCATGTGTGTGTGTGTGTGTGTCACAAGTGTGTGTGTGTGTGTGTGTGTGTCACATGTAGGCGTGTGTAGAACTAGGACTTCTGCTCGGCGGCGGCGGCGGCCTGCGGTGTGCTCTCCGGCTTAAGGATCTGGTAGGTGATGAGGTACTCAGGATACGCCTGCAACACACACACAGACACAGCATCAGCACCGGGGGGGGGGAAAGCTCGGTCGCCGTGGTGACAGGAAGCGGCGGCGGTGGGGGGGGGGGGGACCATACCTGCTCGCCGCGGTAGATGACGTACTCGGCGTAGGCCAGGCCGTTGACGCTGGGCCGGCCGATCACAGAGTGGTGGCCGGGCGGCGCGTGGGCCATCTTCATGGCGCTGAACTGCAGGAAGGACTTCCCCAGCGTCACCCGGCAGAACAGCATCTGCCTGTTGGGACGCAGACCGCCGCACACACGGGAGAGACGTCAGCACAGTGTGGACCCGTGTGGAAAATACCGAGATACATGAACTTTTAACACAGCAGGGACACACTGGGCTAACGCTGGGGAATGTATTTTTTAGGGATGTCCCATATTGGCTTTTTTACCGATAACCGATAACCGATTTTGTTCAACTCTTAATTTCCGATACCGATATCAACCGATACCGATACCGATATATGCGGCCGTGTTTTACACCAAAACTAATTTCAGGTAACATCATAACACAATATTTAGAGTTACAGAGTTACGCTACAACTAGCGTCCCGCTACGCGGCCGCACAGCCCAGGCTTGTTATGGAGACGGCGCGGCGCGTTTGATGATGTCATCAAACCACGTCCTCACTTGAAACATAACAGATGTCTGAAATTATTTCAAACAAAGTGTTTATTTATTTCACACTGTCTTTGTACTGACAGAAAACGGTCTCTTGCATTGGACTCAGGACAGTTAGAGCTCTCCAACGGTATAACAGCCAGAGGACACTTTAGTCACTTTGAGCTCTTTTAAAAACCCAAACCCATATTTTACCATATTGATTTTTTATGCATATCGTCCAATAATATCGGGGCCGATAATATCGGACATCCCTAGTATTTTTCATTTCATGGCAGTTGAAATGACAGTGAGGGCTTTTCCTGCACTTCCATCAGGGACAATAAAAGCGATGCGTTGGAGGTCCGGGCGCCGCACCGACCTGTGGCAGAGATAGCAGGAGCGGTCTTTGTGCGTGGGGCAGCCGGTGCCGCCGCCGATGCCGTACACATACTGGTTGCTTTTGGACGAGTTCTCGGCGAAGTAGATCCCGGCGCCGAACATGCCTCCGATGTAGGCGTGCCGCTCGTCGAAGCCCTTGTGGATGATGGCGTTGATGAAGGGAGAGCCTGGTGGGGAACGGGAAGCGGGGTTAGTCTGTACAGTGGGGTTACACTCAGACCTGAGGAGAGGATAGGAAGGGCCTAGGGTTCAAGGGAAGGAAGTTGGGGCGCATGAGAAGGACCCTAGGAATCAGCAGAAGGAGCCGAGGCGTCCGAGGGGGGGGGGGGGGGGGGGGCGGCGCTGGTTACCGTGGAAGAGCATGCGCTCGTTGTGGTGGTTGTGGTTCTCGTCGGCGATCTCCTTCTGCCGGTGTGTGTAGCGCTCCCTCAGCTTCTTGTTGACCACCTTCTGGATCTGTGGGCAGTGGAGACACGGATTAGAAACGAGCGCTGTGAGATGTTTGCTCCTGGCTATGGACTCCAGAGGGTTAGGGGCTTCATGGCTCTGGGCCTGAATGGCTTTTTCAGACTAGAAAACTTAACTGAAGTCTAGAGTTCAACAATTAATTGAAATGTTATCGAAATCGCAATATTGCCAAGTGCAATATCCATCTATATATATATCTATATATAGAGTCTAATCTAATATCTATATATATATATAGAGTCTAATCTCAGGTAAACAGGAAGGCTGTAGTGGTGATGTTAGAAGTGGGACCTTGATGATGTTGTATCTGCTGAACACGCCGCCTGCGTTGCCCCCGTCTCTGTGCTCCCGGATGGTGCTCTGCATCTGAAACACACACACACACACACACTCAGACATTTTGTTCTCATGGGAAGGAATCAAATCATTATAGTGCAAATTGACAGAATCTGACCACCAGGGGGCTCTACAAAAAATAATGAATCGTCAGATTGTCAGTTTGATCATTCTCTGACCCTGATGGGTTTACACCGGACCGCTTGGAGGAGATCAGCGTTCAATGAGTAAAAACAGGATTCAGTCAGAAACCACAGAACAAAGAAAGGACCTCCACACTGCAAATCCCTGGACTAGAGACCATGACTGTGGACCAGAGGGACCCACTTCAACCCACCTCTTCCTCCACAGACTGGCACTCCTTGTCGTCGGACGCCAAGTCGATCAGGACCGTTCCCTGGTTGGCACAGTGGAATGTCAGGTAGGGGTTGGCACCTAGACAGGAAGAGAAACACCAGGAGGTCATGAGGGGCGAGTGACGCGATAGGCTGAGAGAAGACATGTGACCGAACAGATAAAAAAAATAAAAAATAAAAAACAGATTGTGAAAGAAAAATAAATGTACAAAGTGACCCTGAAGAAACCATTTAACCACTGGAGCGTCCGGATATATCTCTGGTCTTCTTCACGGTGCATGTGTCTGCACGTGTGTGTGTGTGAGAACATGCATGGAGAGTGAGAACATGCATGGAGAGTGAGAACATGCATGGAGAGTGAGAACATGCATGGAGAGTGAGAACAAGCATGGAGAGTGAGAACACGCATGGAGAGTGAGAACATGCATGGAGAGTGAGAACACGCATGGAGAGTGGGAACACGCATGGAGAGTGGGAACACGCATGGAGAGTGGGAACACGCATGGAGAGTGGGAACACGCATGGAGAGTGGGAACACGCGTGGAGAGTGAGAACATGCGTGGAGAGTGAGAACATGCGTGGAGAGTGAGAACATGCGTGGAGAGTGAGAACATGCATGGAGAGTGAGAACATGCATGGAGAGTGGGAACATGCATGGAGAGTGGGAACATGCATGGAGAGTGGGAACATGCATGGAGAGTGGGAACATGCATGGAGAGTGAGACCATGCATGGAGAGTGAGAACATGCATGGAGAGTGAGAACATGCGTGGAGAGTGAGAACATGCATGGAGAGTGAGAACATGCATGGAGAGTGGGAACATGCATGGAGAGTGGGAACATGCATGGAGAGTGAGAACATGCATGGAGAGTGAGAACATGCATGGAGAGTGAGAACACGCATGGAGAGTGGGAACATGCATGGAGAGTGAGAACATGCATGGAGAGTGGGAACATGCATGGAGAGTGAGAACATGCATGGAGAGTGAGAACATGCATGGAGAGTGAGAACATGCATGGAGAGTGAGAACATGCATGGAGAGTGAGAACATGCATGGAGAGTGAGAACATGCGTGGAGAGTGAGAACATGCATGGACAGTGAGAACATGCATGGAGAGTGGGAACATGCATGGAGAGTGGGAACATGCATGGAGAGTGGGAACATGCATGGAGAGTGGGAACATGCATGGAGAGTGGGAACATGCATGGAGAGTGAGAACATGCATGGAGAGTGGGAACATGCATGGAGAGTGAGAACATGCATGGAGAGTGGGAACATGCATGGAGAGTGGGAACATGCATGGAGAGTGGGAACATGCATGGAGAGTGAGAACATGGAGAGTGAGAACATGCATGGAGAGTGAGAACATGGAGAGTGAGAACATGCATGGAGAGTGGGAACATGCATGGAGAGTGAGAACATGCATGGAGAGTGAGAACATGCATGGAGAGTGAGAACATGCATGGAGAGTGAGAACATGCATGGAGAGTGAGAACACGCATGGAGAGTGGGAACATGCATGGAGAGTGGGAACATGCATGGAGAGTGAGAACATGCATGGAGAGTGAGAACATGCGTGGAGAGTGGGAACATGCATGGAGAGTGAGAACATGCATGGAGAGTGAGAACATGCATGGAGAGTGAGAACATGCATGGAGAGTGAGAACATGCATGGAGAGTGAGAACATGCATGGAGAGTGAGAACATGCATGGAGAGTGAGAACACGCATGGAGAGTGGGAACATGCATGGAGAGTGGGAACATGCATGGAGAGTGAGAACACGCATGGAGAGTGAGAACACGCATGGAGAGTGAGAACATGCATGGAGAGTGAGAACATGGAGAGTGAGAACATGCATGGAGAGTGAGACCATGCATGGAGAGGTCGCTACCCAGCGCCTCACCTTGCTGGCCGCCCAGCAGCCGCTCGATGCCCTTGATGAGTTTGTGGCGATGGCCGTATGCGTTGATCCCGATCTCCTTCAGCTCCTCGTGGCCCATGTCCGCCAGCACGTCCAGCGTGATCTGAGGGAGAGAGAGAGAGAAGTAGTTAGGGTGGGACATGTCTTATAGACCCAAGAGGACAATCTTCAAGCTTTTATGAGCTTAATGACATGTAAAGGAACGTATATTTATATATTTATTAACACAAAGGAAATGGGTCTAAAATAACTATGAATTTAGTAAATCATTTAAAATAAAATTTGGCCAAAACACGATACAACCTCTGTATGGCTTGAATGTGAATGCTGACTATACACTAGAGCAATTCAAAACATCACTATGATCATTATTATATGAGATGTCAGCATCATCTCCTAGAGGATCATGAAGGAAGAGTGCAGACTGGTCCGGGTCAGCTGACCTGTTCCCTCTCAAAGATGTCCCTGAGGTGCTCCAGGACCAGAGTCTTCAGGAACTGGCTGATGTTCATGTCCAGCATCGCCACTGCAACACAAAGCACAACTGTGTTATCACATCATCATCACCACCACCACCATCATCATCATCTACACAGTATTTCCAACAACTGAATCCATGACAGTCTTGCCTGGTAGACTTCTGGGACTTTCTATTCAAATTGGACCCAATATGCAGAGTGTTCTGCAGTCCCATTTCTACACAAAAACATTGTTGTTTGGCCAAAATCCTTAATTTTAAACCATACCATTTTCATAAATGTATAATCATACTAATATAAAATAACATATATTATAATAATTTCTAATCATTTAACCATCAATTCATCTTATCCAACTATTTATATTATTACTACCTATTACAAAGGAATCAGAAGTGACACCAGATGTCACCTCCTCCTACGTCTGAGAGCAGCTGAGGTGCAGCAGTGCGCTGCCTCGCGTTCCCAGTCTGCCCTCCAACGCCATTAAAAAGCGACCAATAGGAAGCGCCGCCGTTGACCCAACGCTCCCACTCACTCTCTCCTTCCTTCCTGTCCGAGGCGCCGTCCGCCACCCCGGAGGCGCCGCTGACCCCCGAGGCGCCCGCCGCTCCGGCCAGCTCGGCCAGCGGGCCGGCCAGGTTGTCCATGCTGCTGGCGGCCGACAGGCAGGACGGCGTGGAGGCCGGCGAGATGACCGAGGCGCTCACCACCGTGGCCTGCGGCTTGAAGCAGCTGGGCAGCGCGTCCGGCGGCATGGCGTCCGTCAGCAGCGCCCGGATGTCGTCCGCCTTCAGCAGAGACAGAGACAGAGAGAGAGACAGAGAGAGACAGAGACAGAGACAGAGACAGAGACAGAGACAGAGACAGAGACAGAGACACACACACACACACACACACACACACACACACACACACACACACACACACACACACACACACACACACACACACACACACACACACACACACACACACACACACACACACACACACATCATGTTTTGCTCTACGACTTCGTACAAATTGTATGTTTTTGGGGCAACTTTTAACGCTGCAGGCTCAGCAGAACATACAGAGTATGCGCAGTTAAAGGTCCAGTGTAAAGGATTTAGTAGGTGCTGGATGGGGGGGGGGGGTGTGTGCGGGGGGGGGGTTCTGGTGTTTACCGTGGCGAGGTCCAGAGCCGTCTGGCCCTCCTGGTTCTTCATGGTGGGGTCGGCGCCGTGCGCCAGGAGCAGAGCGCACAGCTG
>JAOPHQ010004234.1:0-2500 GCA_030340625.1 Merluccius polli | reverse complement strand
CGGTCATTGCGATGTACAAACCCCCACTGTCTCCGTACAAATCAACCTCAGCACCACCCACCTGGCCCAAGGCTTTGTGTGCGCACAGGTGTGGTTTCCATCCATCTTTTAAAAACATCTCACATTCTCTAAGGCAATCAAGGAGCCACAGAACTTCATCAGGTCTGTGCCATGACTGCGTGCATTACAGTGTAAGAAGGCCGGCAGCAGGAAGAGCGAGCGGCCAGAGGACAGATACCTGCACTGTGTCCAGGTCTCCGGCTTTGGCCGCTTCCAGGAACCGGTAGTCCACATCTGAGTTACGCGTGGGGACGTTCTCTGGAGGAACAAGGAGATGGCGATCATCAGATACTGTCCATCAAACAAACATCTGCAGCAGCATGAATAGCCCGCCTGCGGTCGGTCTAGGGTGGCTACAGGTAGACCGCGCTGGACCGTGTGGGGATCAAACCCGGCTCCTCAACACCCTGCCCCCCCCCCCCGCCAGACCGTCTCTCACCGTTGAGGATCTGCTGGACCGCCTCGTTGCCCATCTGGGCGGCGGTGAAGCCCTGCAGGGACACGATGGAGGGGTCGGCGCCGTAGCTCAGCAGCAGCCTGCAGGTCTGGATGTGACCCGCCAGCGCCGCCCGGTGGAGGGAGGTCTGCCCCAGCGTGTCCACCGCGTTCACCTGGCGGGAGGACACGCATTCAGAGAAACATCTACTTCACCAAACAGGTGAATACGGCGGCCCATGCCCGTCTCCCAGACAACCGGCTGGGATGTGAACCTCCCAGCCACACATTAAAATGTGTCAGTTTTAGACCCATTTCCTATTGGAGGCTGTGCAGACCAATGATGGAGGATTATTTCAAAAAGGCGCGCTTCGACGCTTAACGCCCTGATGGCTACAATTGGCTTTAAAGTCCTTCTGGTCCACCTGCTGGTGCATCTCAGTAACCAGAGGTCGGCTACAGTACACGGTTTAGCGGGCGGCGGGTCGGTACCTTGGCTCCGTGTTTCTGCAGGACCTCCAGGATGTCGTTGTGAGCCCTCTCAGCAGCGACGTGGAGCGGCGCCATGAAGCTGCAACACAACACTCAGTTCAGTTATCACCACCCAAAGGCTCAAGGCTCTGAGATCAAGTCATAAAACCGAGAACATGTACTGTTTAGTAATTACATCAATCAAATCATCTATCATTAGTTTAAATTAGATATAAATGTATACAAAGGGCTCTGAACCAACACCAGCGGTGGACTTGACTGCAACGTGTCCAATGTGGCCACCAGCGTCTGAACGCTGGCGAGCAGCGCAGCTTCAAAGGAGCCAATTATCAGGTCTGAGCTGTGGTTTCCCTTAGAGGCGAGTCAAGTCCACCGCCGCCCCCCCCCCCCCCACTGTCCTGGCGGAGAGCAGCCGTCTTGTGATTGGCTGTTCTTACTCTTTGTTCTTCTCGTTGATGTTGGCTCCTTTGCGCAGCAGCAGCTCTGTCACCTGCTTGCGCTTGGGGTGCGGCGACGCCACGGCGCAGTGCTGGGGAACAGAGGAGCGAAACGTTCAGCTGAGGACCGCAGCACCGCTGGATCTCAATCTGCTGAGTCTCTCCATAAACCTCATAAACATCTCTACTCTGAGCATGTTAGTGTGGCATATAGTGTAGCTCTCCAGTCACAGTCAGAAGGTACTGGGGTCGATCCCCAATCCCTAAAGTAAATATGACACTTCTCATACGGACATCTTTCAGTGCCCACTGACATTTGATCTAAACCCGATCGATCCGGAAAGCCGGGACCAGGAAGCCGCGCCTCTGTGACGTTAACGTTGCTTTCTAACCCCGACAGGAAGTGGAGATGACGCTCGCTTCCTACCAGGGCGGTCTCGTTGGTCTGGGGGTGCTTGAAGCTGATGATCTCCAGCGCCAGGGTCTTCTTCACCTTGGCCATGTCGGCCTCCCGCGCCGCCTGGAGCAGCGAGTGACCTTTGAACTCATCTGCATGTCGTGGAAGAAAAAGTACAAAACTGTAAATGAGCTTCACTGGCGTGAATGTCGCAGATGTAGGATTGTGTGTGTGTGTGTGTGTGTGTGTGTGTGTGTGTGTGTGTGTGTGTGTGAATAGAAATCGGTTGCTCTTTCGATGCATACATGGACATTTGCTATGCTTCAAAACTGCTGAAATATCAACCATGGTACAATGTTTTCAGTAATTCTGGCTATTCCTGTAAAATCATTGCCCTCATTTTTGGTAGTTTAGGTCATGTGCACAAGATGTGTGTGAGAGGTCTGCAGATCTGTGGACTACATAAGAACAAGGCCAAAAAACTGGCAAAATATTGCTCTGTATCAGCAGTAATTGGTAGCCTCTACATGGAGGCGTAGATGTCACCTGTACCCTTAATGTGCATTATGGACTAGGTTGTTGGCTGCTGTTGTACACCTTTCTATCAAATTTGGATTATGTCACGATATATGCTTATCTTCTAATCCAAATAAAGTGTTAAAATGTGTGTGTGTGTGTG
>JAOPHQ010004229.1:0-5000 GCA_030340625.1 Merluccius polli | reverse complement strand
AATTTAAAAGGTTGACCAAGGCTCAACCGAAGTTG
The DNA here is from genome assembly GCA_030340625.1 of Merluccius polli. NCBI lineage: Eukaryota > Metazoa > Chordata > Actinopteri > Gadiformes > Merlucciidae > Merluccius > Merluccius polli. Next base: position 4,965 of record JAOPHQ010004229.1, on the reverse strand, counting down.
AGTGGGTCTCCGCCCAAACAACCCTCCGGCCCCCGCAGGGCCCGACCCCAAGCCTTGCTGCCGGTCCTTGGCCTCGGGTGGAGGGGCTTCCGGTCACTTGCGGAACCCCCGTTCAAGCCCCGGCCGGCCCACCTGGTGTGTGCATGTGTGTGTGTCGGTGGGCTGGGGCTTGGCGGGGGCGGGGAGACCATGACCTGCCCAACCCCTAGACCGATCACACGCCAGGGCTGCCGGACCCCGCAAGGGTCGGACAGGATGCAGGGCGGGCACCCAAACGGAGGGCCTTCCATCGCCCGTTTGGGTTAGGGTTAGGGTTAGGGTTAGGGGTTAGGGTTAGGGTTAGGGGTTAGGGTTAGGGGTTAGGGTTAGGGTTAGGGGTTAGAGTTAGGGGTTAGAGTTAGGGGTTAGGGTTAGGGGTTAGGGTTAGGGGTTAGGGGTTAGGGGTTAGGGTTAGGGTAAAGTTAGCTAGAAGTAGGGTTAGGGTTAGGGGTTAGAGTTAGGGGTTAGGGTTAGGGTTAGGGGTTAGGGGTTAGGGTTAGGGGTTAGGGTTAGGGTTAGGGTTAGGGGTTAGAGGTTAGGGTTAGGGGTTAGGGTTAGGGGTTAGGGTTAGGGTAAAGTTAGCTAGAAGGGTTAGGGTTAGGGTTAGTTAGGGGTTAGGGTTAGAGTTAGGGGTTAGGGTTAGAGTTAGGGGTTAGGGTTAGGGGTTAGGGGTTAGGGTTAGGGTTAGGGGTTAGGGTTAGGGGTTAGGGTTAGGGTAAAGTTAGCTAGAAGGGTTAGGGTTAGGGTTAGTTAGGGGTTAGGGTTAGAGTTAGGGGTTAGGGTTAGAGTTAGGGGTTAGGGTTAGGGGTTAGGGGTTAGGGTTAGGGTTAGGGGTTAGGGTTAGGGGTTAGGGTTAGGGTAAAGTTAGCTAGAAGTAGAGGTTTTCATATCCTGTCTTCAAAACAAAAGCATTGTCACCGTCTCTACGCTTTTATTTTGTAAACAGCCGGAAATGAGTTTACTTCGTAGCGTTGCTAGCATGACAGTTGCATAGCAACGTGGGAAGCACATTTTAAAATCGGCCATATTTGGACAAACTGACTCCGTATTTGGGATCTACGTTGTTACTTTCTCGCCTGAAATGTTTTTAAAACTTAATAAAGTGACATATTAACGGTCGTACAACGAAAAGTGGAGTCAGCCTTTTCGGGCGGAGGTTACGCTAAACGTAACGATGAGTCGTAAATTCGGGTGCAGCAAAACGACAGCAGAGAGCGTATGAGTCGGAGGACAGTCTGGCGTGTGCGTGTGTGCGTGTGTGTGTGTGTGTGTGCGTGTGTGTGTGTGTGTGTGTGTGTGTGTGTGTGTGTGTGCGTGTCGAGCATCTGTACACAAGTGTGTGTGCGTGTCAATTGCCTGTGATGATGCAGAGACGGAAGAAATTGTGCTAAATTATGCAAAGGCAACAAGATGATTTTACATAACGCCACATTCTCACCGGTTAACGCAAAATATAGAGTTCTCCTCTACCGAGGGTGGAGGAGCGTCCATCTTGTATTTCAGGAGATGTGAGTGACACATTAGGAGAGGAGGACAAACGCAGACTACATGGGGAGGGAAAGCGATTGGCTCCCTGGCCCAGAGGACCTGAGTGGGGCCTTCGTCAACAATATAAAACCCGGAGCCAAATCAGTTGGCTCCGGGTTTCTAAATAGCGGCCGCCACCTGTCATTGGCTCTGGGTTTGAATGTTTGGTTTGTTTCCCTTTTCCAACTCGCAGCACAGCGCCCAATATATCAGCCTGTGGACGGGTGAGGACGGGTGAGGAATGGGTGAGGACGGGTGAGGATGGGTAAGGACGGGTGAGGAGGGGTGAGGACGGGTGAGGAACGGGTGAGGACGGGTGAGGACGGCTGAGGAACGGGTGAGGATGGGTGAGGAACGGGTGAGGAACGGGTGAGGACGGGTGAGGACGGGTGAGGACGGGGTGAGGACAGGTGAGGACGGGTGAGGAACGGGTGAGGAACGGGTGAGGACGGGTGAGGACGGGTGAGGACGGGTGAGGACGGCTGAGGAGGGGTGAGGATGGGTGAGGAGGGGTGAGGACAGGTGAGGATGGGTGAGGAACGGGTGAGGAACGGGTGAGGACGGGTGAGGACGGGTGAGGAACGGGTGAGGACGGCTGAGGAACGGGTGAGGACGGGTGAGGACGGGTGAGGAACAGGTGAGGACAGATGAGGAACGGGTGAGGGACGGGTGAGGGACGGGTGAGGAACGGGTGAGGAACGGGTGAGGACGGGTGAGGACGGGTGAGGATGGGTGAGGAACGGGTGAGGACGGGTGAGGAACGGGTGAGGACAGGTGAGGAGGGGTGAGGACGGCTGAGGACGGGTGAGGACGGGTGAGGAACGGGTGAGGACGGGTGAGGACGAGTGAGGACGGCTGAGGACGGGTGAGGACGGCTGAGGACAGGTGAGGAGGGGTGAGGAACGGGTGAGGATGGCTGAGGACGGGTGAGGAGGGGTGAGGAGGGGTGAGGAACGGGTGAGGATGGGTGAGGAATGGGTGAGGAACGGGTGAGGATGGGTGAGGACAGGTGAGGACAGGTGAGGACGGGTGAGAACGGGTGAGGACGGGTGAGGATGGGTGAGGACAGGTGAGGAGGGGTGAGGACGGGTGAGGACAGGTGAGGACGGGTGAGAATGGGTGAGGACAGATGAGGAACAGGTGAGGAACAGGTGAGGAACGGGTGAGGACGGGTGAGGACAGGTGAGGAACAGGTGAGGACGGCTGAGGACGGGTGAGGAGGGGTGAGGAACGGGTGAGGACAGGTGAGGAACGGGTGAGTAACGGGTGAGGACGGTTGAGGACGGGTGAGGACGGCTGAGGACGGCTGAGGAACGGGTGAGGACAGGTGAGGAACGGGTGAGGAACGGGTGAGGACGGGTGAGGAACGGGTGAGGATGGGTGAGGTTAACCAACCGTTCGCCAAACACTTCAACCAACCGGTAATCAATGAGCGTTTAAGCGGTAATCAAAGATGACATCATCGAATCAATTCGCTATTCAATCATCTCATCAGAGCTGCGACTGTTGAACACGAGATGTCCCAAAAGGTCACGACCTCAGATGTTAGGACGCCATACTTAAAAGACAAACGCGTCGCGTCTTCTTGATCCTGGCGTGAGACGACCAAGGAAGGACTTTTAATTACATTAATACTATAATACGGCGGCGGCGGTGGCGGCGGCGGCGGCGGCGGCGGCGGCGGTGGCATCCGACAGGTTGAGTTACGGTGATTATGCGCGGCGTTTGTGTTTGTGAGCGAGTGATCCCCCCGAGTCGTCGGGGGGATCAATAGAGGACGGCTCAAGGAGCACTTCCCACCGGAGGGGCGGCCCGGCGCCGCCGCCGCCGCCGCATACCGGCGCCGCCCCTCCCACCCGGTGATTCATCACATCTCATAGCGATGCTGAGCGCTCATTAGTATGAGGAGGGACGCCGCGTGCAGGCGTGTGCGTGTGCGTGCGCGTGTGGCGTGTGGCGTCACAACATCACATCACAACGACCGCTGCCATTTTGTGAGCATATGGGAGCGTTGGGATGTGAGTGATTGCGTTGGTCGTCATGGTTACGTGGTCGCTGTTGACTAATTAAAGGTGAAACGATATTTACGTTGGTTTAGGATTTCGCAGAACTACAACTCTCCTCTCAATATGGCCGAGTATCGCCTACAAAAACTCCCATGATGCACTCTGATGTAGAAGCCCTAGAGCAGGTGCTGTAAGGTGACACCTGTCTACCTGTAGTACCTGTCTACCTGTAGTACCTGTCTACCTGTAGTACCTGTCTACCTGTAGTACCTGTCTACATGTAGTACCTGTCTACCTGTAGTACCTGTCTACCTGTAGTACCTGTCTACCTGTAGTACCTGTCTACCTGTAATACCTGTCTACCTGTAGTACCCGTCTACCTGTAATACCTGTCTACCTGTAGTACCTGTCTACCTGTAGTACCTGTCTACCTGTAGTACCTGTCTACCTGTAGTACCTGTCTCCCTGTAGTACCTGTCTACCTGTAGTACCTGTCTCACTCCTCCGATCACCTGGGACCCCGGGGAGACCGGCTGGGGGATCCTTTTAAGTAAAGAAATACAGAAATAATAAATACTGCCCTATTTCTTTAACTTTTTAGCATTTCTGTGGTATTTGAACCGTATTTTTATGTAAAGAGAGATAAATATTTGTGTATTATCTCGGGACTGCGGGTAAACTTTCTTAATTCCTTGTCAGTGTTAATTTAAATGCTGAAGGGGGATGTCTAATGTCTTAGATGAGATGAGTTAGATCTTAGTTAGATATCCACTGATTTCCCTGTTCAGAGAACAGCTGATGTGATAAGTGAGCTTTATTATTCTTTATTATTTATTTTATTACAGCTTTCTATTGTTTCACACATAAACAACTGGAAACTGGAAACCAAAGGCGTTATTTTGGACTGTAAGAAAATAAATTGGTCACTTTGACTAAAAAATGAGAATAAAATAACACATTAAGGTTTGAAAGAGGAGACTATTTTTATTTATATTTATTTATTTTACAAATATAGGTATATATGTATATATTCAGATATATTTCAAATCCTGCACACACACACACACAGTCTGAATTAAAAACACCAGAGCACCAACTAGGTCGTTTGGTGGCGCTAGAGGGCTCCAAAATACAGAGGAAGATCAGACCCCCCCCCACCACCACCACCTCCTCCTCCACCTCCTCCTCCATCACTCCCATCACCCCCCCCCCCCCAAGCCAATGCAGCGCCTCGGCGGTCCCCAGCATCAGGCAGATGAAGTGAGGAGGAGCATCCTTGCAGCGGACGGCGGGGAGGAGAGACGCGCCTCCTGGAATAGTAAGCGGAGCGGAGGAGAGGAGGAGAGCCGATAGCGGACGCGTAGGAGGCAGATAACGGTGTAGTTGCGGGGGG
>JAOPHQ010004227.1:0-26958 GCA_030340625.1 Merluccius polli | reverse complement strand
TCTCTCTCTCTCTCTCTCTCTCTCTCTCTCTCTCTCTCTCTCTCTTCTCTCTCTCTCTCTCTCTCTCTCTCTCTCTCTCTCTCTCTCTCTCTCTCTCTCTCTCTCTCTCTCTCTCTCTCTCTCTCTCTCTCTCTGTCTCTCCCTCTGAAGCCAAACGTCAGTAAAAGCTGTGTCGGACTTGAGCAGACCTGTTTGTGTGCCAAGGCATGGGGTGGGAATGAAAATAAGTCTGTTCAAAAGTGCATGTTTCAAGTCATGGGCTAATTGGCCATGTGGTGGTGCTGCAGGGGGGGAGCTCTTCTTGGCTGTGGTGGTGGTGGTGGTCATAGTGGTGATGATGGTGGGGAGGTGGTGGTGGTTGTGGTGGTGGAGGTATGGTTTGTGGTGATAGTGGTGGTGGTGGTGACAATAGTGGTGGTATTTGGGAGGTGTTGATGATAGTGATGGAGGTGATGGTGATGATAGTGATGCTGATGGTGATGATAGTGATGGAGGTGATGGTGATGATAGTGATGGAGATGGAGGTAGTAGTGATGATAGTGATGGAGGTCACGGTGATGATAGTGATGGATGCCATGGTGATGATAGTGATGGAGGTCACGTTGATGATAGTGATGGAGGTCATGGTGATGATAGTGATGGAGGTCATGGTGATGATAGTGATGGAGGTGATGGTGAAGATAGTGATGGAGGTGATGGAGATGGAGGTAGTAGTGATGATAGTGATGGAGGTCACGGTGATGATAGTGATGGATGCCATGATGATGATAGTGATGGAGGTCATGGTGATGATAGTGATGGAGGTCATGGTGGTGATAGTGATGGAGGTCATGGTGATGATAGTGATGGAGGTCATGGTGATGATAGTGATGGAGGTCATGGTGATGATAGTGATGGAGGTCATGGTGGTGATAGTGATGGAGGTCATGGTGATGATAGTGATGGAGGTCATGGTGATGATAGTGATGGAGGTCATGGTGATGATAGTGATGGAGGTCATGGTGGTACTCAGTGGCTCGGTAAAGACTGGCTATTCCGATGCTTAAGCGAAATGGAAGAAAAGAAGAACTAAAGCCACCAGCTGGCAGCAGCCCAGGATCAGGGCTTATCCTCAGTGTGCGTATGCTGTTTGCACATAAGTGTGTATTTCTTTGTGTCTCCCCACATCCATCTTCTCTCAGTCAGATGTGTCCCTCTAGCACAGAGCTCTGCAGCTGTGGCCGTCGCTGCTCACAGACACACTTTCAGAGAGGAGCCTGTTCCTTTTAATTGGAATATAATGAAGATCATTAGCTGAAGATGTTCTTGTACCGATGCCGTTATTACTGTACTTATCTTATTGCAACAAAAAAAAAAAGCTACAAAAAACGAAATGGGTAAACACTTAATTGAACAAATCCATTAGCTCAAATAAAGATTTTTGTGCAAGCAGACACATTGTGGGATAAGGGACGGCATTTGCATAATGGAAGTAATAATTCTGTATTATCCGTATTTAAGCAACTCTGTCTGTACTTCTGTTTTTCCCTGCTGGCCCTCTGTTTAGCTCCCCTCCAAATTCTCATTCCTGCTCCGTCTCTCGTTCCATTAGCACTTCCTGCCTACGTTCACGATAATGGGCCCCGATTTGCATGATGCTTGACTTGTGCGGTGAAACACATTTTGTTGTTGAGTCATAACAGTTGTGTTGGAAAATGCTCATGCGAAAATAAGACGCGGAGGAAAGAGCGGCCGGATTAACCATGTTATAATGTGACGAAAGTGCCACATTTCTGAATTTCCGAAACAAGTATTCGCAGTATTTGTTCTCTCTCTCTCTCTCTCTCTCTCTCTGTCTCTCTCTCTCTCTCTCTGTCTCTCTCTCTCTCATTCTTCCTTGCAGTCTCCCGCTCGGTCTTTGTAATACCTTATTTGTTTTAATGCTTTCAATATTTCATAATGTGTACATGCATTTAGTTATCTTGTGAGTCCCAGGAGAAGCTATGTCAACTATATAAACATTCTTTAAAATGTTACATTTCTCTCTCTGTCTCGCTGTCTCTCTCTCTCTCTCTCTTTGTCTTGCTCTCTCTCTGTCTCCCTCTGTCTCTGTCTCTCTCTCTCTCTCTCTCTCTTTGTCTTACTCTGTGTCTCTCTGTCTCACTCTCTCTCTCTCTCTCTCTCTCTCTCTCTCTCTCTCTCTCTGTCTCTCGCTCTCTCTTGCTCTCTCTCTCTTGCTCTCTCTTTGTCTTTCTCTGTCTCTCTCTGTCTATCTGTCTCTCTGTCTCTCTCTCTCTCCCCCTCCCTCCCTCCCCCCCCCCCCCCCATCACCCTCCCCAGTTTTCTGGCGAGGTTCCAGAGAACAAGGTGAACACGGTGGTGACCAACCTGACGGTGTTGGACCGCGACCAGCCGCACAGCGTCAACTGGAACGCCGTGTACCGCATCGTCAGCGGCGACCCCTCCGGCCACTTCACCGTCCGCACAAACCCCGTCACCAACGAGGGCATGCTCACCGTCGTCAAGGTAACCGCGCTGGCGTGGTCGAGACTGTGACAGCTCCAGCAGTAAAGCGGGTGTGGGGGTGGGGGGGAGATAACAACAACAGTTTGTTTTTTTTACCACATAATCTACTGAGAAGGGAAATGGTGTCTGGAGGTAAAGCTGGCGAATGTCGTTGTTTTGACATCCGCTCTGTTATATATTCGATTATTTCCGCAGGATGTTATTGTTATTGTCGCTATTTGGCGCCTCGACATATGACTTTAATCAACCTTTTTTCTTCTTCTTCTTCTTCTTCTCCTCAGAGGTGTTGCGTCGTATGCACGCTGTTGACGTCGGGTTCCCACGTCGCTGTATGTATCCCACCGCTTTAGATCACTAATTCCTTCCTCCCTTTGCTTTCCTCCCACCCCCCCCCCCCCCCCCCCCCCCACCCCCCCTTGGCTCCAGCCGGTGGACTTCGAGATGAACCGAGCGTTCATGCTGACGGTGGTGGTGTCCAACCAGGCCCACCTGGCCAGCGGCATCCAGTCGTCCCTGCAGTCCACGGCGGGGGTCACCATCTCGGTGCAGGACGTCAACGAGCCGCCCGTCTTCCCCGTCAACCCCAAGCTCATCCGCTTCGAGGAGGGCGTGCCGGCGGGCACCACGCTGACCGTGTTCTCGGCCCAGGACCCCGACCACTTCATCCACCAGACAGTCAGGTAGCTGACCCTCCGCACCGCGAACACACCCTACTTCCGCCTCGCTCACACCGGGCGGCGCGGCCCCACAGCAAGAAGGTCCTGGGTTCGAACCCCAGCCCAGGATCCCCCACCAAGAACCTGCCTTGGTGGGGATGGATGTGGATGTGGATGGGGATGGATTGCTCTGGTTTATACCAAACCACAAAACATGCAAGTGAACACTCCTGCCCTGCTGGCCCATAACCAAGGCAAGGGCGCTACATCTGCAGTCGGACCCCTGTAGCTGCCCACCGCTACGCGGGGCCTGTTCCACCCGCACCGCCGTGTTTTTCTTAACTTTTGACTCTTAATACAACTGTGTTTGGTCTCTCAAGTCTACCCCCCCGCCCCCTGCCATACAAACAAACACACACACACACACACATACAAAAATACTCCTCAAGTGACTGGTTGCCAAGCGACTGGCCTGGCGAGGTCATCCCATAATGAGCTGGACTGCAGTCTGGCTGCTCACTCTACTCCAGGTTCTAGCTCTCTCTGTCTCTTCCGCTCTCTCTCTCTCTCACTCACTCACTCACTCACTCTCTCAGACACACACACACATACACACACACACACACACTTCATTGATCCCTCTATCCGGGAACAGGGCCGAACTTGAGGGGGGCCACTTGGTGGGCACAGTGCCAGCCTGGCATCGACCACCGGGGGTCCCTTGTGCCCCGGCTGGGGGCACAAGGTCGTTGTTCTGCTCGATCCCCCCCAAATCCAACGTGGATTGATTTGTCTTAATGTCAGAGAGACGTTCTGTCCACCGAGGAACCCGCTGGAAATGTTACAGAATTGATATTGAGAGAGAGAGCGGGAGAGACAGAGAGAGAGAGGCCAGTGGAGGGAGAGGGAGGAGAGAAATGGATGGAGGAAAAGCGAGACAGAGATAGAGATTTTTATCTTTTGTAAAGTGGTAAGAACATAACCAGCATTATCACTGGAGCCAGTAGGCTCATAGGCTTTTGGTTCTGTCGGTCTCTGTCTGTCTGGCCTTGCTGTATGTCTCTGTCTGTCTGTCTGTCTGGCTTGCTGTCTGTCTGTCTCTGGTTGTCTGTCTGTCTGTCTGTCTGTCTGTCTGTCTGTCTGTCTTCTTGCCTGCCTTTCTTCTATCATGTAGAATGTGTATGTTTATCTTCTCTGTTCTCCCTCTCTGTGTATCTCCCTTACTGCCATTCTCCTCTACATCATGTCTCCTTCTCTCTGTCTCTCTCTGACCCTGTCCTTCAGACTGTGTGTGTGTGTGTGTGTGTGTGTGTGTGTGTGTGTGTGTGTGTGTGTGTGTGTGTGTGTGTGTGTGTGTGTGTGTGTGTGTGTGTGTGTGTGTGTGTGTGTGTGTGTGTGTGTGTGTGTGTGTGTGTGTGTGTGAAGCATGCATTGGCACATTATATTCCTCTCTGCATACTTGGCTGGGTGTCCGTCCCTCTGGCAGGCCAATGCTGCAGTGCCCCCTAGGGGTTGAATCGCAGCACTCCACCTCAAAGAATTTCCCCTGCGAACCTGCCCCACCTGTCCAATCATCATCACATCCGAACCCACAGGGTCATGCGGTTGGCGGTTGGTTTGTTCAACAGAGATATTATGTTAATGTGCATATCATTGTATATATATATATATATATATATATATATATATATATATATATATATATATATATAAATCAAGTGTTTACCGAGTCAGAAGAGGATGGCTACCACCACCGCTGGGCACTAACCTCTCGCTGACTCTCTCTCTCTCTCTCTCTCTCTCCTGCTCGCTCTCTCTCTCCTGCTCGCTCTCTCTTTCTCCACCTCTCTCTCTCTCTCTCTCTCTCTCTCTCTCTCTCTCCCTCTCCTGCTCGCTCTCTCTCTCTCTCTCTCTCTCTCTCTCTCTCTCTCTCTCTCTCTCTCTCTCTCTCTCTCTCTCTCGCTCTCTCTCGCTCTCTCTCTCTCTCTCTCTTTCTCCCTCTCCTGCTCTCCCTCTCTCTCTCTATTGACAGAACTATTCTACATACCAAACATAACACAACCAAGCAGCTGGCACCTGAAGCGGCGCTACCTGGTGTAGTGTAGTCTGTTATTAACCTTTACTCATTTAGCTCAATGATCACCATGAGTAAGAGCGTGTTCACTCAGCCGTATATGCATTCAGTTTTAAAATACCCCTCATAGGTTTTAATTGCTGCTATCACCGCCCACTCCCTTAACGATGACTCCTGGTGTGTGTGTGTGTGTGTGTGTGTGTGTGTGCGCGCGCATGTGCGTGTCCGTGCGTGTCCGTGGGTGTGTGTGCGTGCACGAAAGTGCAAAGAGCAGTGAGGCTGTTAAAAGAGATGCCTGACGCAGGACATGTGTATTTTGTCCTTCTTCCTTTGCACGTCGTAATTTCAATTTGATAAACCAGCCAGCAATAAACTGAGCATATGCTCTCACTTATTTTACTTACTTACAGTAATAATAGTTTCCTTTGGCTGGTCCTCGACAGCTTCTTGTAGTTAAGGAAGTTGTGTGTGTTTGTGTGTGTGTGTGTGTGTGTGTCTGTATGCGCCCGTGTGCGTGCATCTGTAGTAAGAGTAATAAGAATAATAATGTTTTGATTTTGGCACACATTTTGACCACATTGTAATTGTGACCGTGGATGTAAACATATAGTATAAACGCTCATTGAGGGACGTGAAGGAGGAAAGGATAATTACTACACGAAACGGACAACGGCTAATTAATACATTTAAAATAAATACATGTGTGTAGCCATTTACTGGAACATTGGATCACACCCTCACTCACTAATGTGTGTGTGTGTGTGTGTGTATGTGTGTGTGTGATAAAACGCTGTGTGAAGTGACTGTGCGCGCCTTATCTGCTGCTCCCGGTAGAGTGCTCCGGAGCCCGGGAACCCTGACAGAGAGATACCCTATTCTCTTTCAGCCGTGAGCCCAGACGGAGGGAGGGAGGGAGGAAGGGAGGGAGGGAGGGAGCAACCAACCCCTCGCCTGAGGATCTGAAACCCTGACCTGCCTCACAGCGGGGATAAAAGCTCTGAGAGGGAGGGAGAGGGATGGAGAGAGAGAGAGAGAGAGAGAGAGAGAGAGAGAGAGAGAGAGAGAGAGAGACAGAGAGACAGAGAGACAGACAGAGAGAGAGGCGAGCCTATGTCCTGGGCATCTAAAAGTCATTAAAAGAATTTTCTAATAAATCCTCAAAGTGACAAGAGAGACAGCCAGCGTTAAGAGGCAGTAAAACAGGAGTTATACGGCCACGCGTTGGGAACCCAGAGGCAGTATTTTGAACTGACTGTAGGCGCTGGAGAAAGCGAGAGAGAGCGGCAGGTGTGCAGAGGTTATAGAGAGAGTGGGACGAGATAAAAGTATGCTGTGGAAACCAAGCACATGATTAAAACATGATTGTTTTTTGTACTTGGAGCCCTAAACTCAAGTCACAATCTAGACACAATCTAGTGCTATTTATAGATATAATTAAATATAATCACATCAGATTTTGATGAAAGTTTACCAGCGTTAAATACAAAACAGAAGACACTTTTGGAAAGCAGTCGTGCGAGCGTAATCGCTGTGTTTAACTGATACACATACTGTGTATCATCTGCACTGAAACGGTGAAATCAAACATTGGACTCTCAGGGAATGTCACCAAGGGGGGGAAGGTAAGCAGCTTGAGAATAGCACAAGTCCCAGATATGACCCTTGGGGACCACCGTAGTTGAATGGAAAATTTGGGAGGAGGAAACATTTGTCAGCTCTACGCAAAGTGTCTTGACAGGACCTTAAACTAGGTTAACTTTTTAATGAAATAAAACTGTCAACGGGACCTCTCAAAATACATAATATGGAGATGAACTAGCCACGGAGATCCTAACCGAACAAAGACAAGTATGTATTGGCTTTGTATTAAGAGAATTAAATTCCAATTTTCCCATTGACTTGTATGGTGACCGGTCTTTTTGCATCCAACCACCGTGAGCCACCTGTGGTGGAGTCGCTTCCACCAGGGCTTCACAAACAGGCGGTCATGGCTGCCGCTTGGTTAACATCTGTGTGCCTCTGTGTTTGTGTGTGTGTGTTTGTGTGTGTGTATGTGTGTGTGTGTGTGCAGGTACTCCAAACTGTCAGACCCTGCTAACTGGCTGAGGATCAATAGGACCAATGGTCAGATCAGCACCATGGCCCTGCTGGACCGCGAGTCCATGTATGTGAAGAACAACGTGTACGAGGCCACCTTCCTGGCCTTCGACAATGGTAAGTCTGGTAAGTCCCATGCATGGCTTATTTTTCTTTCTTACTCTAGTCTATCCTGTCTATCTACTGTAAATGAGGAGGTAACGAAAGGAGAGCGTGAATCCTATAAATAGTCATTCTTATAAATCATCTCATTGGGTTCACTCCTAGTGATAGAAAATATCAGTGAACTTAAACAATGACCCCATTTTGCCGGGGACCCCCTGGAAGTCCCTCAAGGACCAATAGGGGTCCCTGGACTCCACTTTGAGAACCGCTACTCTAGACTACACTATCCTACCCCCACCATTGAGCTGATGTGTTGATGTCAAAAAGTGTGTGTGTGTGTGTAGACATTCATGCAGGATGGTATTGGCTCCATGATTGATGTGCCAGTAGAAACTCTCTCAGCCTGGGGAGGGGGAGAAATCGGTATATATTTATCAAGACTCGTGTGATGATACAAGTCTACGCATAGCTTTTGAGCTCGTGCCGCGCCGATGTGCGAAAATAAGAAACTAAAGTACTGCTACGACACTCACAGCGAGGGATTGGCTTGTACTCGACTGGGGGGGGGGGAGCAGCGTTTAACAGCAGCGAGAAGTAACAGAAGCAGCAGTTTGCGGGGGAACGCCTTAATGTTGCCCTGAAGCGCGTCGACTTAAGCCCAACAAAGTGCTGACTGCTTATTGATTCTGTAGGCCGGTGTCAACAAGGGGATATATTCCACTTTGATTGAAATTCTCTTTACTTACCCGACCTCAAGCGAGCGCCACGAGCGGAGACATAAGCAGCCAGCCAATCATAACTGACACGCGGGTCGATGGGCGGAGGTCCCTGGGCAGCGGACCTTTACGTACCAGCCTTAGTGTCTGATGGAAAACAAAGTTGAGATGCAGAGCTGATGAGAGCTGCCGGAGGAAACGTCCACACACGCTGCGCCGCACCACTGATCCAACCACAGCGTCTGACAGTTTGGTGTGGGTGTGTGTGTGTGTGTGTGCACGTGTGTGTGTGTGTATGTGTGTATATAAGATAAGATCAGATATTTCATTTACCCTGAGGGAAATTCAAATGCAGTAAATATATCAAGTGCAACTATACAAATAAACAATATGAAAGTAAAATAGTCAGAGAATTAGTACGGTGCAATAACCATATGTGCAGCCAGAAATGTGACAGGTAATGGCAGTATCATGAATAAAAATGTAAACTAGTTAATATTAGGGTGCATTTCCAAAATATGTGTGTGTGTGCACATTCATATGTGTGCCTGCGTTTGTGTATGTGTGGGCATGCATACGTGTGTGTGTGTGTGTGTGTGTGTGTGTGTGTGTGTGTGAGTACCTTCTGTGTGTGCAACCCGCTGTGTGTGTGTGTGTGTGTGTGTGTGTTTGCATGAGCAAGTCAGTTAGCTGACAACCATGGCTGCAGTATTTCTTTGCAGACTTTGCTGAGCAGATGGTTTTCCGTGCCAAGTGTTACTGATGCTATGGCAACAGTAGATGCACCCCCACCTCCCCAGCGTTAGTATCACTGGGACTGGGTGGGCGGCTTATTAATTTAATGATTCACTAAATGCAACAATGGATTTCATCTGTTCCTTAATGGTTGTTTCAATATTCAAACGTTGTCCCTGCTTACATTAGCATGGAGAATAAAATCTCAAATCTAGAAATATGTGCCGCTCGTAAAGTATGAACTTGATGTACAGACGACCACAATAACAATCACAACAACAATTCAACTTGAATGCCTTGATGCCGCTTTAACAGTTTTCTAGTGTGTGACTGGAATTGGTCTTGACGATAATGAACATAGTCATTCATTATGAAACCTGTCGGCACTATTGTGGCATTAACTCGCTTTCTGACACATTTGTCAAAATGTGCGAAAGGGAGCCGCAATTAAAAAAATAAAATAAAATTTCAGCCACCACCTTATCAGCAGCAACCACAGCCGCAAAATGTTTCAAACCCTTATTGAACTGCGATCCAATTCAGCATGTAGTACATACTGTATAGCAGTTTGCCTTGACGGTGCATAAATAACTGCAGTGTCTGGCGGCGACGAGAGAAACCAAACAAATGGCCACCAAATAAGTTTCTGTGCTGCACTTTCCGTCGTCTCTTGAACCCCTGCAGAGAGTGCAGAGTGGCAAGCTCTGCCCTCTTGTGTTTGTTCTGGCTCTGTCAGGGGCTGAGGCGTTGCGCTACACATGTAAATGTCTCTCAGCTCTTAGTAAACAGTATGGTTCAGAAACTGGCCTATTGGAGCTTTTTTCTTCTCGCCTCTCTCGGTTCACTAGTACATGAATCAATGGGGGAAGTGCAGTTCGGTCTGTGGGATAATGTTTTGATCTCATCTGTAGTTTTCTCATAGCTCCCGCTTTCATCTCTCTCCCGGTCGTCTCTCACCCTCTCTTTTAACTCGTCCGTCGTTCCCCATCCGAAATACAATTTAGCTCTCCTCTATTTGGGTCCTCTCTCTCTCTCTCTCGTTCTGTCTCTCTCTCCTCCCTGTCCTCGCCATCTTTCTCCATGCTCTCCAAGATCTATGCCTGCATGACCGTTATTACTATTGACTATTTTAGAAGATGCTTTTATCTAGTGACGTACAAAAAAAGTACGATGTATGTAATTTATAAGCAGGCATTTTGCTCAGGGATTGCCTACAGGTAGACTGTGGATGTAACCTGTCACCTGGGAGTCAAAAGCCCCAACCTGCCCTATGTCCTTCTCCAGGATATATATCTAATCATGTTTTATATTTCTGTCATAAACCCCCTCCACCTCCTCCTCCACTCCTTCCTCCACTCCTTCCTCCACCTATCCTCCTCCACCACCACCACCACCATCTCCTCTGCCTATTCCACCCCTCTTCTTCCTCCACCACCACCACCACCTGCCCCTCATCCACTCCTTCCTCCACTTCTTCCTTCTCCTCCACCACCACCTCCTCCCCCTCTCTCCACCCTCCTCCACCCCCCCCCCCCCCACCACCACCACCAGGCGCCCCGCAGGCCAGCGGTACGGGGACCCTCCAGATCTACCTGATCGATGTCAACGACAACGCCCCGGTGCTGATGCCGCGCGAGGGCCAGGTGTGCGAGCGCGCGCGGCCCGTCTCCCGGGTCAACATCACGGCCTCGGACGCCGACGGAGACCCCAACGTGGGACCCTTCATCTTCGAGCTGGCCTCCTTCCCCACCAGCGTCCGGCGCAACTGGACCGTGTCACGCCTCAACGGTGAGAAAGGCGGCGGTGGCGCTGGGGTTTTGGTCTGTTTG
Organism: Merluccius polli; assembly: GCA_030340625.1. Lineage (NCBI taxonomy): Eukaryota > Metazoa > Chordata > Actinopteri > Gadiformes > Merlucciidae > Merluccius > Merluccius polli. The sequence continues at coordinate 16,241 of JAOPHQ010004227.1, read as the reverse complement.
TTTGTTGTATCGTTTGTATGTGTCGTTCCATCTGTATTTCTGTCTTTCTATTATTTCTGAATAGTAGACCGCTGCGATGAATAACAGGCCCTTGTTATGGATGCTATTTCCAAACTAACCATTTATTTTCACGTAGGGGTGAATCACCCTGAAGGGGGTTTTTCGCAATCATGACTGTACATAATGACTGTACATTATCCCTTACTGGTGATTTTTCCATCTATCTACGTCTGTCTTTTTATATCTATCTACACTGGTATGTCTGTCTTTCCATCTATATGCACTGGTATGTCTGTCTTTCCATCTATGTGCGCTAGTATGTACGTGTGGTTGAATTTCTTTGTGTGTGTGTGTGTGTATGTGTGTGTGTGTGTGTGTATATGTTTGTGTGTGAGTGTATTACACTACATACAGGGTATTTCACACTTATGTTCGTTGTACATTTATTGTTCATTGTTCAATGTACATTTATTTTTGTGTGTGTGTGTGTGTGTGTGTGTGTGTGTGTGTGTGTGTGTGTGTGTGTGTGTGTGTGTGTGTGTGTGTGTGTGTGTGTGTGTGTGTGTGTGTGTGTGTGTGCGTGCGCTACACTACATACAGGGTATTTCACGCTTACGTTCAGCCAGGATAGATTACAACCTAGCGCAACTCAGGGGACTCATAGCCTGAGAGCAGAGAGAAAAACACACATACTGTTGTATCGCAAGAAAAAAGATGCTTGTGTGTTGTAGTTTAAGTTGCCGTTTACCACATTCAAACCATATTTAAAAATGGCGTGTAATGGCAATCATTAGCACTGATCCGTTTTCATTATGACCAGCATGGCCGTGTAACGTGCTATGATATGTGTAATTGGCCATTTTGCGTGCCTATTTGTTTGGCATCTGAGTGCACTGCTTTCTGTAATGGAAGCAAAATCACCCTGCCTCGACTTTAAGTGACTTTAAATTAACCAGGAGAGTTGGTCGAGCTTTCGAGAGAGGGGAGCGTTTCACAATATGCCTTCCAGCACTCGTAGAGAGAAGCAAGAAGGTTACAATCCTGGGTGGTGACGTATGATCTGTCACTTGTGACAAATGAGGCCCATTCATCTCTCTGTCCCCGCGTGTCACCGATCTGCCACACACTCCACCCAGATGGATGCATCAAAGCAGTTGTCTTGAGGACAAATCTGATCGCAGCCCCCCTGAATCCTCCTCCACGTCTCCTGTCTTCTTCTCCCCTCCTCCTTGTCTCCCCTCCTCCTCCTCCTCGTCTCCCCTCCTCCTCCGCTTCTCCCCTCCTCGTCTCCCCACCTCCTCGTCTCCCCTCCTACTCGTCTCTCCATGTCCTCATCTCCCCTCCTCCTCCGCTTCTCCCCTCCTCGTCTCCCCACCTCCTCGTCTCCCCTCCTACTCGTCTCTCCATGTCCTCGTCTCCCCCCTCCTCCGCATCTCCCCGCCTCGTCTCCCCTCCTTGTCGGCGTCTCCCCTCCTCCTCGTCTCCCCTCCTCCTCCTCGTCTCCCCTCCTCCTCCTCGTCTCCCCTCCTCCTCCTCGTCTCCCCTCCTCCTCCGCGTCTCCCTTCGTCCTCGCCTCCCCTCTTTTGATGATGCCTTTTGTCACGCATACACGCCGACCGGCCCGATAAGCAGTGCGATAATCACATGGTGTGATCACATTCACTAGAGTCACGCTGTCTGATTTTCTATGGGTTTTTTTCTCCGTCTCTACCTCCCGGCCTTCCCCCCTCTTACTTCTTCCTCCTCTCTCACTTCCTGTCTGTCTAACCGCCTCACCTCTTTACCCCAACCACCTCCACCACCACCACCCCCACCTCTCCTACCTCTCTACCACCACCACCACGGCCGCTAACAAACCTTATTTTACCAGAAATTAGGCCTCACCCCAAAAATGGATTAACGGAGTAACAGATTCAAAAGTCAGATTATTTGATTTTGTTTTATCGAACGTGTGCCCAGTCCACAAGATTGGTGCAATTAAAGATTCACAGCGACTTTAGAAACCAATCACAAGTCTAAAGACTTGTGATTGGTTCTGCAATGCAGGGTTTTTTTTTAAACTAGTTGATCAAAGCGTCTAGAGACTGATTTGTGAGTCTACCACCACCCGCTCTCCCCCAGGCGACTACGCCCAACTGAAGCTCAAGATCCCCTACCTGGAGGCCGGCATGTACGACATCCCCATGTTCGTGTCCGACTCGGGGAACCCGCCGCTCTCCAACCGCTCGATGATCCGCATCAAGGTGTGTCCATGCGACGAGAACGGAGACTGCAGCGCCACGGGGGCGGTGGCCGCAGCTGGCCTGGGCACCGGCGCGATTATCGCCATCCTCATCTGCATCATCATCCTGCTCAGTGAGTCGCGCCCTGGTTATGGGCAACGTGCGCATATATATATATATATATATATAAAATTACAAACCTTGTATTTCTGATTCCGATTGCTTTTTTGCACTCACACACGTTTAATTTTAGAAACAATCAGCCTCACTTGTATAGCCTTGGATAAAATGGTCTGCTAATGGACTAAATGTAATGTAAGTGTCCATAATGTGCATAATCAAAATATAATAGTATTAACTAACCTGCCACCAGCTAATGGCGGATATATTTGGCCATATGGCAGGTCAAAAAAGAGAAGGATGGTTTCATATTAAAACAATTACTTCATTGGGAGGTTTTTCCAATAAGGACAACATTGTAATGAATTGGTTAATTTTGGACCCTGGTAATAATGATGTGAAATAATTCCCCCAAAGGGCATGTTTCTCCCCCGTACACATGCAGGATCATTGTACATTCTGCAAAAAAATAAGTTATTCCTACAGTATTTTCTTCATGTGAAGCCTCCACACGCCTACTGTGATGCACTGTAGTCTAACCATTGTGCGTTTGTTGTCCCAGCCATGGTGTTGATCTTTGTGATGTGGATGAAGCGGAGGGAGAAGGAGCGCCAGGCCAAGCCCTTGCTCATCGACCCCGAAGACGACGTCCGAGACAACATCCTCAAATATGACGAGGAGGGAGGTGGAGAGGAGGACCAGGTATGAAGACTCCCACATGGGCACAACCCTTGCCCACTTCTAGATGCCCTGAAGGAAAACTTCTCCCATGGGCCATCGGCACCGAATGTGTTTTGGTTGTTCAGATTTTGCCACGACGCTCTTGAAATATGACATGACCCAATGTGGGTCATGTCTGTCTCTGATTGGTCAGGGAGGAACTAGGCAAGAACAAAACACAGGTTCTTACTTCAACCAATACAGAAGTCTCCATTAATCGGCTCCCATTGAACTACGTTCAGATTGAATGAAGTGGAGAACCTGATTATTAACCCAACCCCTGTGTTTAAAGGCACAGTGTGTAGGATTTAGTGGCATCTAGCGGTGAGGTTGCAGATTGCACCCCCCCTCACCTCTCCCTTTCCAATGACGTAGAGAAGCTATGGTGGCCTGTACTGGCCTGTAAGGTGCCAGTAGGTACTTCCAAAATGATGTCATCGTCTACGACAGCATCAGGTAGCCAAGTGTCAAGTGATGAGATTCCTTAATAGATTCATAAATTGCATTTAGTTATTTGGTCTGTAAAACTATAGGTCATAGCTTACAAATAAAATAGCGATTATGATCAAAAATGTAAAACGTGTCCTCTCTACAGCCGTTTGTTCTCAGCTATTGTGGAAACATGGCGGTGCAAAATAGCGAGCTCTGTGGAAGAGGACCCGCTCCCTTTGTAGATATAAAGGGCTCATTCTAAGATAATGAAATCACAATGACTCTTATTTTCATGGGATTATACACTAATTAAAACATACTTATGAATATTATATTCAATGTCTGCCAAGTCCATCCGCTAGATGCCACTAAATTATACACACTACACCTTTAAAGGACAATACCGGTCTGGGTGATCAAATCATCATAACCATCTCTCATTCGTCACACTCGTGTCAGTTGCGTATAATAAGTAATTTTATAATTTTGACAAATTATATTGTTAAGGGATCTTTTAATGATGCCAGGGGAGACGGTTACGATGGTTTACTCACCCAGACTAGTACGGTCCTTTAAAACCTCCCTGCAGATATACTGTTTTTCTCTGTGTCTAAATAAGCATCATTATTTTGTGGATAAAATATGTATTATGGCAGAAATGGCCTTGATGTCCTCAACAAAGGAGAGCATAAATGTACATTAAATCGAACATACTATGAAGAATGTATGATCTGTAGCCTACTCCAATAACCCAGAGGCTATATTATCATTTTCTATTTCCACTCGGGGTTAAGCAGAGCCTCATCCATATTGTCATATTCCAGAGTATCCACATACGTGTGTATGACATTATGATCAACAAGGTCATGCAACATTACAGTCAGTTAATTCAGCTCCATGGCCTTGTCCACTAGTGCCTCACCTTGCTAAGCGTTTTCATGCTAGGCTGAGTTTATGTACATGAAAACGACGAATAATAGTAAGGCAGGAACTTATAGTGGGGAAATATTTGTTCTTCCTCTCTGTCTGGATCATGTGCAAAAATCATTCATTTCACTACCGCTTTTTCTACAAACAAGTGCTTCATGCAGCAGAAAATTGGTCTGCATGCACAATTTAGGTTTACAGTAATCAATGAAACATTGATTCACAGCAAATGAAAAACTGGGTGAAGCTGGTGGTGCAGTTTCCCATGAACTAAACTTGTTCAACCAAATGATATATAATCATTATATATATATATATATATATATATATATATATATATATATATATATATATATATATATTACCTGAGGAAGAGAGGTAATGAGGGGGGCGATGATGAAGATGTTTGCCAAGGGAATGATGAAGATGAAGAGGATAATGATGAAATTGACTAACACATTTCATGTTATTCTTGTGTTGTTTCCCTTTTCAAGCATTTTGTACTGCTGTGAAAAGCGCAATGTAAATAAAGTTTGACTGATTGAAAATGACAACGACGATGATGACAATGATGATGATGTGGATAATGATGCAAAAAGATCATTACTACGGTGATCGTGATGGCAGCCGAAATAAACAATCCCCGCTTCCTCTCCTCTCTCCAGGACTATGACCTGAGCCAGCTGCAGCAGCCGGAGTCTCTGGACCACATCATCAGTAAGCCTGCGGGGGTGCGCCGGGTGGACGAGAGGCCCGTGATCGCAGAGTCCCAGTACCCGGTCCGACCCAGTCTTCCTCATCCCGGAGACATCGGAGACTTCATCATCGACGTACGTTTAAGCAATAAGCCACCTAGCTGTTCTAAAATCACTGTAAATCACGGCCTCATTGCTTTTATAAAAAAAAGATTTTTGAACACAACCGCAGACTTTTATAGAAAATTAAAACGGTTACTATAGACGACCAGTAAGATTTCACAAAATAAACACACAGCAACATAAAATGCAATCATTTAATAAAAACAAGTTGCTTGGCAATGGTTGCCAAGCAACACAGGCGAGCATACAGGCTTTAGCATACGCGCACATTATTATTGAAAATGAATTGTTATGCGGTCACAGGTGTGTGTTTTCCAACGGCTTTATGCCAATCAAAACCAAGGCCCGGAACTATCCGTTTTATAAATACCTTCCGCCCGCTGGAGGGAGATGGGAGACTGATCGGTTACGTCTAGAGGGAGTCTGCGGTTGTGTTTTCTATTACAGCTGCAGCTATAGTTCCCATATCGGCTTCTACACAACAATGCAGATCATTTACCAGCGCTGACTTCACTGTTGTATCCTTAGCCGTGTGAACCTCCCCAAAAGGGACCAACAGTGTCTGGGCATTAAGGGGCAGATTGGGGTTAGCTACATTAGGAAGGCTGGGGACAATGGGGAACCAAGAACCTTCTGGCTGGGAGTCAAACACCCCAGCCGCTACTGGACTAATAACATGATCTGTCTCTCTCTCTCTCCCTCACCATCGATCCCTCCTCTCTCTCTCTCTCTCTCTCTCTCTCTCTGTCTCTGTCTCTCTCTCTGTCTCTGTCTCTGTCTCTCTCTCTGTCTCTGTCTCTGTCTCTCTCTGTCTCTCTCTACTTTCCTCCCTCTCTCCTCCCCCTCCCCCCTCGCTCCCTCTTTTCCTCCCTCTCCCCCCATCCCTCTCTCTCTCTCCCTTCCTTCCTCCCTCTCTGTCTATCCTCCCCCCCGCCCACCCCTCCTTCTCTCCCCTCTCTATCCCCCCCCCCACCCCTCCCTCTCACCTCTCTCTCTCTCTCTCTCTCTCTACCTTCCTCCCTCTCTCCTCCCCCTCCCCCCTCGCTCTCTCCCTTCCTCCCTCTCCCCCATCCCTCTCTCTCTCTCCCTTCCTTCCTCCCTCTCTGTCTATCCTCCCCTCCGCCCACCCCTCTTTCTCTCCCCTCTCTATCCCTCCCCCTACCCCTCTCTCTCTCTCCGTCCCTCCCTCTCTCCCTTCCTCCCTCTCCCCCATCCCTCTTTGTCTCCCTTCCTCCCTCTCTGTCTATCCTCCCCCCCACCCACCCATCCTTCTCTCCCCTCTCTATCCCTCCCTCTCACCCATCTCTCTCTCCGTCCCTCTCTCCTCCCTCCCACCCCCCCCACCTCCTCCCCCTCCCCCTCGCTCTCTCCCTTCCTCCCTCTCCCCCATCCCTCTCTCTCCCTTCCTCCCTCTCCCCCATCCCTCTCTCTCTCCCTTCCTCCCTCTCTGTCTATCCTCCCCCCCCACCCACCCACCCACCCCTCTCTCTCTCGCCGTCCCTCTCTCCTCCCACCCACCCCTTACCCCCCTTTCTCCCCGCCCCACCTCCTCCCCACCTCTCCCCCTCGAAGGGTCTTCGGGCGGCGGACAACGACCCCACGGCCCCGCCCTACGACTCCCTGCTGGTGTTCGACTACGAGGGCAGCGGCTCCACGGCCGGCTCCGTCAGCTCCCTCAACTCCTCCAGCTCCGGGGACCAGGACTACGACTACCTCAACGACTGGGGCCCGCGCTTCAAGAAGCTGGCCGACCTCTACGGGGGAGGGGACGATAACTGAGGAGAAGGAGGAGGAGGAGGAGGTGGAGGAGGAGGTGGAAGAGGTGGAGGAGGAGCAGGAGGAGCAGGAGGAAGTGGGGGGCAATCGGGGCTGGGGTGTGCAGGTGGTGGTGACTGCGGCGGTGGTGGTGGTGGTGGTGGTGGTGGTGGTAGAGGGTTTAGGAGTGGCAGAGTTTGGTTTTTCCGTCAGAATGACCCCTTCGAACCCCCACAGGCGGTGTAGGAGGGAGGCACCCCCCCCCCCCCCCCCCCCCTCTCCATCCCCCAAGACCCTAGGCATGGTGGATGTGTGACTACTGGGAACTTTTACAGGCGCTGCGTCCGGGTCTACACAGCAACTGAACCCTTGACCTGCAGCGAGCAACTCAAATGTAGTCCGGCTTCATTTTTTTAACAGTGGAGGGTATTGTGTGAGGTTTTTTTCTCCTCTTCTTCTTCTTCTTCTTCTTCTTCTTCTTCTTCTTCTTCTTCTTCTTCTTCTTCTTCTTCTTCTTTCTTCTTTCTTCTCTCTTCTCATTGCCGTGCTGTACCACAAGTCTCTGAAGGTGGTAGAGAACGACTCCAGTCTAGTGATTGTGTGATTAGTTTTTCTGAAACAAATCATTTTAAATCTTTTTTTTTTGTTTGCTTTTCGTCTTAACACTGATGACTCTGCACTGGGGAGACGAGACGCAGACTCTCACTCGGTTCCACTTGAATCCTTTCCTTAGAACAGAAGCACTGTTGTTTTATAAAGTGCCTTTTGTGGTGTGTTTTTGTATCAGACTCTGCTATCTCAGGGTCGGTTGCCGTCGTTGCAGTCTCTTGCAGCACGCTCCCTCGTCACCCCCTATATGCCCCCCCCCCACACAACCCACCCAAAAACAACCCACCTCACCCCCCCCCCCCACCCCCCACCCCCCCCCCCCCCCCATCCTACTGAACCCCTTCCTGGACCCTCCTCTGCTCTTTGCAGCAGCAGCAGCCGATGAACAACCCCAGCAGCCAAGAAGGGAAGGTCTCATCGAGGGCAGGATCTGGTGGAGGACATGGCGGCGGTGGCGGCGGTGGCGGCGGTGGCGGCGATAGTGAAAGCAGGCGATGAATTCAGCTCCCAGACCAAAACATAAAAATAAAAAAATACAAATCAAAACAGGAGCCATGAGAAACTGGGGACGATTCACCGCGTACCTCACGTTCGTAAAGAACCGAGACTCCTCCTCGCGAGCGTCGCGATGAGCGGTCGCCGGTTTAGCGCCATCACGCGGACGGGGGAAGGGAAAGGGGAGGGGAGGGGGTGTGTTTCCCGGCCAGGAGAGAGAGAACTAGGTGTGTCTGCCCTTGCTTTGTGGACTCAATACGTTAGTGAGCCGTTCTGTTGAGATGCTTGCCTGCCATGTATGGTTTTGTGTTGCTTTCTCCACGGTGTAAAGCTTATATAGGCATGAACAGAGTAGTGAGATGATGTAGGACTACATGGGACTTGGGAACGACCTCCAGGACGAAGGCATTCGGAGTAGTTTTTTTTTTTTTAGATGGATTTTTTCTTGCCTTGAACATTCCCATTTTTTATAGTGAGAAAAGAAAAAAAACGATTAAAAGGTGCATGTTTTTTTGTTTTCTTTTCGTTTGGTTGATTTTTTTCCCCCCAACAAAATGTTTTACTTGACGCACTTATTACTATGTGGTGAGAATGTTGAATTAGTAAGCGGAAACTATATGAATATACTCTGTATAAAGACACTGAGAAAAGAACTACTACTGTAAAATACCTATTTTTTAAATATTAATTCCATTAAAATGTTGCTGCTCTTTGTCTCTTGCTCCACAACGGGCTAAGAGGCTGTTGTTTTCTTTTTGGCCTTTTCATTTTCTCTATGTGGGTTTTTCCGGGGGGTTTTTTTCTTTACCGTCTTGAGTGTTTCCATTTTGTTGAAAGGAATTTGCCGTTGCCTTTTTATCTTTTGTTTCTTTTCTTTTTTTTTAATTTGCACAATTATTTTCTAGAGATTTGAAGCTTTGTTAGACGCGTGTTTCTTTTTCTATATAAAATGCAGCCTTCCCTCTCTAGCCGCGTTGTCTTCGACAAACGCCTCTCTTTGGTTAGCGTTTTGGCCTCGTGGGGGGGGGGGGGGGGGGTACAGGTTGTCGAAGGGTTTAATAGCCATGCCTGCTAATAGTTGTTCTATTACTAAGTGTATCAATATTCTTTTCCTCATTCATCTAAATACTGGAAATGTGCTTTAAAAAAAATAAAAACAAGACCTGTTTTGAAATTTGAAAATGTGCCACTTCATATAGTTATGTTGCTGTATATTTATTCACCATTGCGGTCTTATTTTTGTTAGATTAGTTATTAAAAGTGTATTGATCTGTTGTCACTTCAATGTGGCCTCACATGAAAAATAATCGATAATTTGTTTTCTTCAAGGTAAGGGCTCCTGGTGTGCATGCTGGACGCCTGGGGCTCAGGGGCCACAAATGAAGCGTGTAAGCGACTTTCAAGGAAATTGAGCTGGATATAAATCAATCACAAATTATTGCTATTATCATTAAATTAGCCCTTTCAAATTCATGTTCATCTCATGATTACACACAAGAAATAAGGCTTCATCGTGTGTCTGATGTCCTGTAAATACACATAGACTTACAGTTGGCAGTATAGTTTAAGGCAGCGGTCTCCAGGGGATCCCCTGTTGGAGAGGTACTGCAGGGAGTCTAAGAAATGTCTTCCATCTCCAACTAATGGCATTTGTGGAATTTTTGGTAATATATTTTGAAATCATATTTTCTAGTTGCAACTGAAAGGAGTCGGCCGGTTTTCTAAGACCTGCTAAGAGGTTAATTGTTGACATTTTCCACGTTGAGATTTAAATCAGCCATGATTTGTGTTCAACTCACCCCCCTGTTGTGGTGTACACACATTTTGAACTCAGGCAGTTGGAGAGCCATTGACATCCATCCTATTCCAAACAAGTGTTTAGCATTTAGCACATACGAACTGACCTGGCTAGGAAGTTTTCTCCAATAGTGCCCACCAGTCAATGTTTACGTGCCGCTGTGCATGCTCACTGACTTTCAGAATTGTGCGCAATTTCGGGCCGCAACAGTGGATAAGTTGAACTGTGTGCGTGTGTGTGTGTGTGCTGTGCGCGTGCAGTTGCCGCCGTGGCACAGGGGTGGGAAGAATGGGGCCCTCGGACAGATTTCCCAGAGTCTTCCCATCTTCTTACAGTTCTCCTGCTTCAGCAGCACAATGGGCCAGAGGTGCAGGAGGACTGGAGGAGGTCAGGAAGGATTTCTCTGTCGGTTCCTGTGATTTCAATTAGTCTGCGACGGTGCCAAACCCCCCCCCCCAAAAAAGAGCCCTCTGGGGATTTAAAGGAGTTTAATCCCCCCCCACACACACACACACTCGTGTGTCTATCAATTAGCCACACCATTAATCCCTACAGCCTAATCCCATTACACACCGCTCCTTTAATGAGACACCCAGAGAGAGAGAGAGAGGGAGACGAGAGGAGGATGAGGTGATGGAGGGTGAGGAGGAGGGGATGCAGGTATTTTGCCCTGCGGGGGGGGGGGGGGGGTGATTAGATGGGAGAGGGGGGGTGGGGGTGCAGAGGAATATTTCAACTTGGCAGAGAGAGCCAATGCATAACATTTAGATAGCAGGAGATAGAGAAAAAAAGAGTAAATAAGGAGGGAGGGAGATGGAGCGATGTGTCAGGGAGTAGTGCATGCCCGGGCCGAATTAGAGAGAGAGAGGGAGAGAGAGAGGGGAGAAGGAGAGAGAGAGAGGAGAAGGGGAGAGGTCGTGGGGGGGGGGGGGGGGGCGATCAACTGTGCCTAGTGCACTGGGCTGTCTAATGAGAGGAGCATCTCTGTAGGAACCCCCCCAGTAATGAGAATGCCCAATACTATAAACTAACCTTCAGTATAATAATGACGGCCTCCACGGCACGGGGAACAGATAAAATCACGAAGCCGCGTTAATAAGGAGTGTGGCGCCCGGCTCTCCAGAGTTATAATGAAGGCGGTAAAGAGCCGGGTCGCAGCCGGCCGGGATGACAAGATTAGGTCCAGGAAACGGCCTCATCTGGGCTCAGTCGAGAAGAAAATGGCCTCTCTGTGGCAGACAGAGAGAGAGAGAGGGAGAGAGAGGCGGGGACGAGAGACGGAGAGAGAAGAGGGATGAGAAGGAAGTGGGGAGTTGCCCACTTACTTGATCAACAGCGAGCGTGAGACCCAGCAGCAGAGCTTTGCTACTGGGTCGCCGCCAATGCCCTGGCGGTGTACTCTAAATAAAGTACTTCTGGCGTCCAAGGCGTCAGGTGGGAAACATCCAATCTCCAGCGTTACCCGGGCCACCGTATTACCGCCCTGTTGCCGGGCGGCACGTAATCATCTGTTTGCAATTACCGCTTGAATTGGCTTTTCCGCTACTCCTGCAAGGGTTCTGCCCGGAAACGAGCGTAGCGCTTTAGCTGACCACCTCGAGAGCTGAAACTGCTCCGCAGGCTTTGGGGGAGGGGGGGGCTCCAGGCTTTTTAATGCCAGGGTAAAAAAAAATGAGATCAAAGAGGGAAAAATCAATTGGATGGAGAGTGCGAGAGAGTGCGAGAGCCGACCATTTAGCTGCACTACGATGTGGCTGAGCAGTTCATATAAGCTGAATTCAGCTGTTCCGCAGACCGCCACGTTAGGGAAGAAAGATCCGCGGCGGGACTCAGAGACATGACTCAGATCGTTGCAGGGACGCCTGCCTTTATACTTCCACGTCACGGTAACGTGTGCGCAACGGGGGGCAAGCGGTACGGCGTTCCTGACCCCAAACGTACCTGGACCGCCGAGAAAATCCCCATCCAGAATCGCGAGACGGAGGCTCGGTTGAAAAAGCACCATGTGCAAAAAAAAAGATGCAAAATCTTTCAAATGCACCGCTGAGCAACCGGCTGAAAATAGTGTTTGGATTTTGCCGGGTGCGGTCATTTTGTTCTCGTGCCCAGCTGTCGAAAAACAAGACAAAACACGACGCGCGTTGCCCGCGTGACCAATCGGCGATTACTTGACGCCTTCCTCTGCTGAGGAACGGCTAAGGACTGCATGTCTTTGCGTACGTGTCGGGTCATCGGCTGGCGAAGAGGGCCGTGTGTCGGTCTGTGAGCAGCGACAGGGGTCTTCAAGGATCGTAGCATACATGCAGGATGCAGGAGTGTGATTTGGCCTGGATAAATAGTCCTTTTCCCACTGGACACAAAACCCACTAACCCCCACTAAACCCTTTTGTCTTTAGTGGAAAAGCCAATTGGCATTCATTACCGGGACAAACGACCCTGCAGTGCAGTAGCCATGGTTTATTTATTTGGCCCCGGCTCCGATCGGCAGCGATGGAAACGTGACACCCGGATGGACGCGCCGCTTTTCACCCGACGCTAGTTCCGGACGTTGACGTTGTACACCGCTCCGACGTTGTTACAAATTAGTCGGCGCCGAGTTTGAAAGAGAGACTTATTAAAAAAAGAGAAAGAAGTAACCGCCGGTAACATTTTCACCGGCCTCCATGCGGCTTTCTACTGTTTGCTGACTCTGTTTGGTCTTGTTTGCGACGTTGAACGTGACCCACCGGAAAACAAACAGAAAGGTGTACTCGTCTGCTGGCAACGGGAAAGGTATATCGCCTATTTTTAGCGGTTTTCCTGGTAAAAAAAAAAGGGTATAAGTAACCTTCGATAGCTTTCGATCTACCCTACCCCACCCACAGTAGAGCTCGCGCTAGCCGGTGGCTGCTTTCCCGCTCCTTCGTCTCTTTATCGGGACTGATCTACCTCATGGCCTCAGCCGCAGCCGGGTAGTCTGAGCCAGCGCAGCCGGTTACACAAGAGGCTACGTGTTAAAGAGTCCCGTCATTGCTCTAATCAAGGAGATGTGATCCCTGTCAGCAGATAGCGGCGGCACCTTGGCAGGGTGTGAAACGCTTCGCTCACCCCGCCAGACCCCACTCAGGTGCAACCGGAGCCGTTACTCCCGCCAAATTTAAATCCCGCCAATGCAGCGTCTCCTCAGGAAGGAAATCCGGCGATTAACATGAATAATTGATCTATGGACGGAGCTGTGTGTGTGTGTGTGTGTGTGTGTGTGTGTGTGTGTGTGGGGGGGGGGGGGGGGTTGGGTAATTACTATAAATAAATAATTTGCGTACAGCACACTGTCGGGACTGCTGTTGGTCGTCCTGTACGTGTAACGGTGTTATTTCATAACGTGATGCGTGTGAACGCCCCTGCTGTAAACGCGCCATCCTTTCTCCTGGCGCCTGGACGCGTGGGCATTTGCATATCGTGGTATTTTTTATGGCGCTTGTCTATCAAAGAGATTTATAAATCTGCCTCGAACTGCATTATGCATTTGTTTTGTTGCTAAACCATATTCAAGATAAAGGGTCTTTGAGGCGAGAGGAAAAGAGAATTATAGATTTAAAAGTCTGCAATAAAAGAAAAAACGTCCCCGGTCAGGTCCAATTTCAAGTCGCTGCCCATTTTGATGTGATCTGTCTCTCGCACGCGCACACACACACGCACACACGCACACGTATACATGTATAGTATATATATAGGCTATATTTGTGTGTGTGCGCGGTCGCTCACGTCACACGCTCATTTCCGCTACCAGTCTCACCTCGTGTTCTGGTTGTGACTTTGCAAATTGCTGTTTGTGCTTTCCTCGGGACTGGCCGGCTGGTAACGAGCTTTCCTCCCTCCCTCCCTTCCTGACCTCCTTCACCCCCCCCCCCCCCTCTGCAGTGTCACTCTGCGTCCCCGTCTCACCGTCCCCAGGCCTATATCAGCTCCATTAAAAAGGCCAACAGGCTATTAACCCCAGCGTCAATACTTCCCGGGTTCAGTCGCGCCTCTGCACCCGTGCCGGCGAGACTTACAGAGCAGAGGAGACCTCCTCCGGTCAGCATTAAGCAGGGCCAGGCCGGGGAGTCGTGTCTCTCTTTAGGAGGAGGTGCAAAACAAATGGCTTGATCCTGCTGCTCCTGCTGCTCCTGCTGCTCGTTCATGTTTCAAAAAAACAAATGTATCCTTCCTGTGCGGTGCGATTATCCGGGGGGGTTACTGGAAATGGATACTGTTTTATTGAGGATAAAAGCGGTCATAGGCCACTAAATTTGTGCATCCTAATGGGTGATAAAGCGCACTGAGTGAATCAAAGTGCTATATATCCGCTCATTCAAATCCCGCTCTTACGTTGCAGCGAGGAGAGTTTTATTCATAAGCTCAGCGCTTAATCAACAATATGCAAGGAGGCATGGAGGAAGATAAAATGAACGGATTGACTTTAAAGTTTCATTTGTCCCCCAGCGTGATTCTGGATAAGATTAAAAGCATATTTTGCTTTCATTGGTTTCCGTAGGAGTTAATTTTCATCCAGAAGATGAAATCCTGTGACCTTAATGTCATTTGCATAACCTTCTGTTTTACTAATCCTAAGTAGGCCTGCCTGCTGGAAAATCATTGGAGATTATGAGACGGCTAAATAGGGAGGGAATTACAACTTCATCACAAATGTGCAAGTGGGTTTGATAATCAAATCCAAATTTAGAAAAAGCTGGCAAACACAAACCAATCCACACCCAAACGTGTGTGTGTGCGTGCGTCTGTGTGTGTGTGTGTGTGCGTGCAGTTTTCCAAGCAGCCCAACTTACTCCCTTACACAGGCGTAGGGGAACAGATGAGCAGGCCATAAAGAATTGAACAGTTGTCTGGGAACGGACTTGTTGTTTTTGGTCCACTGTTCGGCCGGCCGGCTGTTTACTGTTCACCCAGCATCCTCAGGTGCCCCACGTCACATGTCGCTATGGCAACCGCACCATCCTCCGCTTCCCGAGCGGCGGGGGGGGCTCGTGTGGGATTACCTGTGAACGAGCCGTGGTGCCGAGGAGCACAAACAGGACGGATCACCGGGGGGGAAATATTGAGTAAGACCCCCTCTCCATTACCTCGATGAGAGAGAGAGAGAGAGAGAGAGAGAGAGAGAGAGAGAGAGAGAGAGAGAGAGAGAGAGAGAGAGAGAGAGAGAGAGAGAGAGAGAGAGAGAGAGAGAGAGAGAGAGAGAGAGAGAGAGAGAGAGAGAGAGAGAGAGAGAGAGAGAGACCTGCAGGCTGGTTATGGCTTGTGTCAGGGACACAGCTGCTGACGCAAGCACGCTTCTTTGTCATCAGCACACAGGTGTGTGGTACTGGTGGAGGCCACATGTGTGGACCCCCCGCAGACCCGACCCTTCACTTTAATAAGAAACACAGCGACCCACAGTGGAGATCTGTCTGCTGATGGAGGGGGGGGATGATCCCATGTTGGTCCTTAGTCGTTTACCAACGCACATAAAAGCTGCTTTAAAAACAGCTCAGCATCAGGCTGCCATCCCCAAGGTATAATGGCCTAATTAGACCCACCCAACAGTTGGGTTGGTGTTGGGACTGTATCTGCGGCACGCCAGCTGTTGCCACTTGCAGTGTGTGAGCTGGGAAAGGTAAAGTAATAGGTCTGCCAATAGACAGATTTACACCACGTTCACACATTTGCACGCTGAGATTAAATGGTGACGGCGTTAAGTGTGCACAATATGGATAATCTGCTTTTGTGTGCTGGTTGTTGAGTGACTGCATTGTCCCTCCCTGCTGCAGAGGCCTAACGCCGTCCATGCAAACAAACGCAAGCAGACAGATATTATGTTGAAGCGGTGCTGCCCTCTGGTGGAGGATAAGGAAAGGCATGCATACTGCTGCAAAATCATTGTAAAATCAACATTTATTTCAACTTTTCAATAGATGGGAAATTGTGGGTTTTTTTTGCACAAATAATGCATGAGTTCGTCAATTCAATACAAAATTGTATGTTTTTCGTTAGCAGTTAGATTGTAAGAAACTGTAAGCAGTTAGTACTAGTCGGCCTAACTACTAAAGGCTGTGTAGTAATAGCACACCAAAAATATTAGCACAGAAAGAAATCATGAACAGACAAATAATGCATTTTGATAAAATTGCTAGAAAAAATAACTTCTATTTCAGGTAGATTAAATTTTGGTGGAGCAGTAGATTTAGAAAAGAGATTTAGTATAGATTTAAAAGTACCATAATGTAGTAAAATTACAAAAACATCCCCCTCTAATACAAATATAAACATGCTACTGTGAGATATTTTTCATTTATGGACACAGACGTGTCACAAAAGAAACTAAATAAT
>JAOPHQ010004226.1:5000-11403 GCA_030340625.1 Merluccius polli | reverse complement strand
GCCCTTCATCGCCTGGCTCTTCAGGGTGAACTTATCCTCCATATAGTCCATCATCCTGCTCCTCCTGCTGGGTCCCCACCATGCACCTCCTCCCGGGTCGTCCCCCCCCTCCCCCCCGGTACCTCAGGCCTGCGTGGGTCGGAAGAGCGGGTCTGATGCGCAGTACGGATGCGCAGTAGGGTCCACCCTGCAGAGAGGAGCTGTGAGGCCGGTCTGGGGAGGCGGCTCGGAGGAGCCGCTTTATAGGAGGCGCGGAGCCCCGGCTCGGCCAATCAGACGGCAGCGCGAGGTGCTGAGCCCCCCCCCCCCCCCGACCCGGGTCCAAAGCAAACCCAAATTAAAACCATTATGGTCCCCAGAAGGACGCACATAAAGGAAACAATCAAAAGACATTTCATTTATGACATGTTTGGATATCCAGTGATGGTGGCCCTCATGTAGTCAAGATGTTGGTCTATGATGGTCCTCCTCACTGAGGAGGACCAGAAGGGGTTTGGGCCTTACTGAGGAGGACCAGGAGGACCAGGAGGGGTTTGGGCCTCACTGAGGAGGACCAGGAGGAGTTTGGGCCTCACTGAGGAGGACCAGGAGGGGTTTGGGCCTCACTGAGGAGGACCAGGAGGGGTTCGGGCCTCACTGAGGAGGACCAGGAGGGGTTCGGGCCTCACTGAGGAGGACCAGGAGGACCAGGAGGAGTTTGGACCTCACTGAGGAGGACCAGGAGGAGTTTCGATATAAACGGTGGCCGATATTTACACCAATATTGGTTTAAATATTAAATATCACTATTCGACTATTCGAATCGAATCTACTCTTATAGCGATATAGGAATAAAATGTGTGTGTGTGTGTGTGCGTGTGCGCGTGCGTGTGTGTGTTTGTGTGTGTGTTTTAGACTTTAATTAGGCCGAGTCATCATCGAACTGAACTTTACTTAAAAATAAATATAAAATAAGACTCAATTAGTTTCTGCAGATTCTTCATTCATTTTTTATTTTTATTTTTTATTTGAAGTTAAACATAGGCCTACACACACACACACACACACACACACACACACACACACATATATATATATATATATATATATATATATATATATATATATATATATATATATATATATATATATATATATATATATATATAATTATTATTATTTATTAACAGGCCTGGCCACGGGGGTAGGCCGATATCAACGACCACCAGTAACCGTATTCAGTTAAATCAATCGCATTATGAAGGGTATTTTATATTATTAATTGAGGGTAGGCCTATTTTAATATATCGTTAATAGCCCTACGTAAAGATAATGTCTGTTTTGTATTTTCCGACACTAAATGCCTCTCTACAGAGACGGAGTGGGTTAGTCCAGAGGGTCTGGGTCTGGGTCTGGGTCTGGTCTACTGTCCACCCCGACGTGATCTTCACCCCAAATGCGGACTCACTGACATGATGTAAATAATAACCATAAACCAGTGATTCATTTCACAACATATCAGAAACAACGCAAGAGATACACTAGGAATAACTTAATAATCTGAATAACATAACATTATTCTGATATTTTAAATCATTATAGGCCTAATTATGATATCGTAAGTTTATAATTATGGAGGCCAATCATAATTCCTGATATTTTAAACTAAATGCCGATAACCACGTTTAGGCTTCTTTGTTTTCTGATTTACATCTTTATATAAATGCATTGAAAATACTTTATGCTTTAGCCTATCACGCAATTAATCATTAATGTTCAAGGTTAAATGTCATCCACGGAAAGATAGAGAAATATTATTTTTAAAGTGTCGACTTTCCGTTGGCTAAACATTGTGATTGGTCGACGTATTTCTTTAACGTATTGCCCAATTAGAAAGCCAATTATAACGCCAATTAAAACAATCAGGCGTTGAGAAGCAAAACAGTCCCATTGAAGAAGCATGACTGCAGGAATTAACTACAGATGGGAGGAAAGAGGAGAGGGGGTCTTTACCAAGACTAATTAAGGAACTACCTCTCCCAGTCCCATTAAGGCCCCCTGTATCCAGTCTATACCCCAGTAAGACCCCCTGTATCCAGTCTATACCCCCAGTAAGACCCCCTGTGTCCAGTCTATATCCCAGTAAGACCCCCTGTATCCCACCCAGTCTATATCCCAGTAAGACCCCATGTACCCAGTCTATACCCCCAGTAAGACCCCCTGTATCCAGTCTATACCCCAGTAAGACCGCCTGTATCCCACCCAGTCTATACCCCAGTAAGACCCCCTGTATCCCACCCAGTCTATACCCCCAGTAAGACCCCTGTATCCAGTCTATATCCCCAGTAAGACCCCCTGTATCCAGTCTATATCCCCAGTAAGACCCCCTGTATCCAGTCTATACCCCAGTAAGACCGCCTGTGTCCCACCCATATACCCCAGTATGACCCCTATATCCCACCCAGTCTATACCCCAGTATGACCCCTATATCCCACCCAGTCTATACCCCAGTAAGACCCCCTGTATCCCACCCAGTCTATACCCCAGTAAGACCCCTGTATCCCACCCAGTCTATACCCCAGTAAGACCCCCTGTATCCCACCCAGTCTATACCCCAGTAAGACCCCTGTATCCCACCCAGTCCATACAAGACCCCCTGTATCCAGTCTATATCTGTGCGTGCGGTTCACTGTCCTGCCAGTGGCACCAGGCTGGTCGGCTCGACCCGAGAAGATATGAAAATAAACAGCGGGCCCTGAAGAAGCAGGGGGTTCATACCGGCTCCTGGAGACCCCCTCACACACGCACTCATGCTGAGGAGAAAATGGGAAAAGTTCACCGCAGTTTGGTGGACCTGGAGAGACTTCTGCCACACCCCACAGATGCTGAGATAGGGACTGTGTGTGGGGGGGCACATTCAATATATATATATATATATATATATATATATATATATTGGCTCGTTTTAAAACCCCCTCGGTTTGAGCTGTATCCACTTTTATTTCAAATTGTTCATGGGGTGTTCCTATAATAATAATAATATGAATAATAATAACAAGCCTTTTTTAATAACATTAAAATACGCTTGTTCAATACAAAACAGGGCTAAACATTAAACAATAGTCTTCATTAACAAGATGATAAAAACATTTATATATACTATAGACTAGACTACTCATTCTAGCCATGGAAAATACGTAGACCTTCTTACAACTTGAAATAGGCCTACATCATTATAATATTATGACATCATAATTATCCAAATCTTTCAAAAGTGAGTTATTGCGTGGACCAAGGGAAACAGTGTGGTGCGTTGTGTTTGCTCCAGTGTGAACTGAACGCATGTGTTACCACTGCTGTGGTGACTCTCCTTTCTCTAACCGGTCCCACCAACACAGAACAGAACCACACACACATAAATACAGAGTCCAGCACAAAGAGCTACATGGTCAACGTGTTTTGAGAAGAAAAAAAACTATTTTTCATGATTTAAATGTTTAAATTTAAAAAATTTAAATATATATTAATATTAAATTACCTTTACATGTAATATTAAATTACAATATATTACAATATATTATTATTATTATTATTATTATTATTATTATTATTATTATTATTATGTATTTATTATAGCTGCAGCCCTTACAAAATACTAAATACAACTAAATGTAGCCAATTGAAATACAAAAAATAAAGCCTTAAGTTAAATGTAGGCCTCGGTCAAATTTAAAATGTAAAATTCATGTGCGTGTGAATGTCTTGGTCTACTATAACTACATTCAGGTTCACCTGATGTCATGATGTCATGATGGTGTGCAGTTATGAATAATCATACAACAAGATCACCACATGATGATACTGAAGTTTCAAATGTAGGCCTAGTTAACTTTAATACTACGATGCTGTATTTCTGCATATATAGAGGAGAGAGAGGAGGTGGAGGAGGAGATAGAGGTGGAGGTAGAGGTGGAGAGTGAGGGGGAGATGGAGGTGGAGAGCGAGAGTGAGAGCGAGATGGAGGAGGAGATGGAGGTGGAGAGCGAGGTGGAGAGCGAGAGAGAGATGGAGGAGGAGATGGAGGTGGAGGTAGAGGTGGAGGTGGAGAGCGAGGGGGAGGTGGAGGTGGAGAGCGAGGGGGAGGTGGAGGTGGAGGTGGAGGTGGAGAGCGAGGGGGAGGTGGAGGTGGAGAGCGAGGGGGAGGTGGAGATGTTCTCTGAAGCAGCAGGCCTCCGCCCTGAGGAGCACAATCGGCCCCCTGATGGGAGACACTCTCTGGAGGCTCTTGGGTTTCACATCAGAGCGGAGCCGACGGCAGCAGGACCACCGAACACAAGACAGACATACGCCACTCTCCCCCCCACCCTCCAGCCTGTACAGTCATAACACATTCCCCAGATCAATGTAAACACAGAGAGAGAGGGGGAGAGGGGGAGAGAGAGGGAGAGAGAGAGGGAGAGAGGGAGAGAGGGGGAGAGAGAGAGGGAGGAAAAAAAGCTAAATGGGCTAGATATGCATTTCCTGAGTCCTTCTCTCCCCCTCATGGCTATTTGTTATGACATTCATTACCTTATCGATTCCAGGCCGCGGCGTAACCATGGGAACATGGGAAACGCGAGGCTCACCGCTTCCGATGTGGGGACCGCTTCGGAGGACGGACGCCACGACTAACAGCGTTTGAACGCGCAGGCAGGCAGAGCGCCGTGGCGAGCGGCGTTGAAGTAAGTAAGGCAGTAACGCATCACTGCAGACGTTCGCCACATTGCTTGACAAGGAAAGCGAGACATTAGCATTAGCATTAGCACAGAACCGCACAACTCAACTTTATTCGTCTTTGTTTCACAAAACCAACCTGAGGCCAAAGTGTGTTTTAATCTCTAAATATAATATATATATATATAATAAAAACACGAATAAATAAATAATCGTAGCATATAATCCGTCCTTAATGGAAAGCGCTGGTCCTCGTTTCCTGGCCGTCATGTGTGCACGTGAGGCGTGTCATTGGTCCGTGGTATACCGCCCGTGGGTTTCCATGGCGACTGTGTTGTTGCAGGCTGCGGTCACATTAAGGGGCAGTGATACGCGAGCGTAACCCGGCGCAGGAGAAGCGCCTGGAGATGTTTGGGCTGGGCCTCCTCTCCGCCTGGGTCTGGGTCTCCAGAGGAAGGGAGAGGAGCTGGGGAGGAGCCTGGAGGAGCCTGGAGGGAGACCTCCTCCAGGAAGGCCTCTGTACAGGTAAACAGATGCCTTCTTTGATCCTTCAAAGAAGGCATCTGTTTACCTTTAAGTAGCACAGGCTAAACACACCTGTACTACACCTGTACAAAGTAGCACATGCTAAACACACCTGTACTACACCTGTACAAAGTAGCACAGGCTAAACACACCTGTGCTACACCTGTACAAAGTAGCACAGGCTGAACACACCTGTACTGTACTACACCTGTACAGAGAGTGTATTGAATATATCAGGTTACCTGGACTAGTGCACACCTGTATAGAGTATCCCAGGTGGATTATACCTGGACTAGTGCACACCTGTATGGAGTATCCCAGGTGGATTATACCTGGACTAGTGCACACCTGTATAGAGTATCCCAGGTGGATTATACCTGGACTACAGAGGCTGAAGATCTGCAATGTTTTCAAGGTCCGCCTTTTGATTTCTTACTTACAGAAGATTTCATTTTCTGTATTTTTGGATGAGGCAAACATTGACTTCACTTCACCAGTTCCCAGCATAAAAAATGGCCATTGTTGGAAGTTATGCAGTTGTGGGTATACATATAGGGGGGAAGGGAGGGGGGGGGGAGGGGGGGGGGGGGGGGGAGGGAGGGAGGGATGTCCACATCACCTGAAGGATCAGCACCAGAGTTCACCAAACACAGAGAACAAAGGCGGCACTTCTGCTGGCCGTGATGCGATCCACGTGTGGAGGCTGAGCCGGTGGTCTCCATACCCCCCCCCCCCTCCTCCCCCTCCATACACCCCCCCTCCCCCTCCATACCCCCCCCCCCCTCCATACACACTCCATACACCCCCTCCTCCCCCTCCACACACAGAGAGGAGCAGAACAACAGCATGTGGGGGGGGGGGGGGTGGGGGTGTGTTGGGGGGGGGGGGGGGGGGACACACGAAACCTGCCGTTGGATACCTGCACATCTGCCCCCCCCCCCCCCCCCTGTAAACCACTGGAGGGAGATTCTCAGTCCCATCCCATAATAATACCATTCTGCTGAACTTCTTCTTGGTTTTTATCATTTGCAACATGCAGGATGTGTTTGTGGCGCACCGCTCAGCATCTGTAGCTTAGCATCCGTAGCTTAGCATCCGTAGCTTAGCATCCGTAGCTCAGCAACCGTAGCTCAGCATCCGTAGCTCAGCATCCGTAGCTCAGCATCCGTAGCTTAGCAACCGTAG
>JAOPHQ010004224.1:7500-14075 GCA_030340625.1 Merluccius polli | reverse complement strand
TCTGGGCTCATCAAAGGCGGGAAGCAGAAAAACAGCAGAGGGGGGGGGGGGGGGGGTTGGGATGGTGAGGGTGAGGATTGAGGGTGTGGTGAGGGTGAGGTTGGGGCGGGGGGCATGAAAAGGCTTTGGAACTGACTAGCGTGGAACACCTCAGAATGCCTGACAGAAACAAAGAGATTGGTGGAGGGGCTGGTGAGGTGTCGGTGGCGGCGGTAGAGTAAGGGGGGGAAAGGCTGGAAAAATATGAGGGGTGGAAAAAAAACAAAACCCCGCAAGGATGAGACAAAGGAGATGAGAGCAGTGTCTACAGCCGGCGCATCACACACTGATCAATAGGCGGCCTGTGGGGAGTCACACCGGGGGCCCCAGCAGACTGGAGCAAGGTGGGGAAGCAATTCTCCCTCAGATCGTCCCAAGGGCCCTTTTTTAGCAACCGCATGCGCTTCCCGACCCTTTTTTCGGCGCGTGACCCCATTCCTAGCTCGGAAAATGTTCGCGACCCCCCCGACTTTAACGTTCGGGCGTCCCACACAAATTAGTTTTTTTATACCCAATCGGCGTCTGCCGCAATCCACGTCATCGCTCTACCGCAAATTAAGCGATTAGTCGTATAGTTTGCTCGTGGCTATGAATCGTTAGGCAGTCGGTTTGTATATAAACGCACACAGAGTCTATTGGGGTTCTTTAAAAAATAAAAAATGGTTTGCAAAAATAGATTATTAAATGTCTATAGCTTATGTTCAGCAATCACATATGCATATCAGTCCCGTCTAGGGGTGCAAACGTGTAAACGAGTGCTCGTCAAGCAAATCATCAATTAAAAAAAATATTGTCGAAAATCGTTTTGTAGTCATTTTTCTGACATCTTACAAAGACCTAATATATTATGTTGATGTGTATTTCGGGATATATCGTTAAATAGTCATTAATTAGTCAAGATGTTTTGCGCAGTCGTGCATTGTTTTGTCGAGAGGCAACATAACTGTATATAAATGTCTAACGTTAAAATGGCTGTTTAGAAGTGTATCCTGCTAGCGCCGAAGTAGTGAACAGCAAGTCAACGACTGCGTGTCCGGTCGCGCTCTGGTGCCGGTACAACGCAATGCGGACTGCAAAATGCAGATTAAGACCGACTTTCTTTATGTGTAAATTAGGGGAAACTATCGCAGACGTTTTCTTTCGCAACACGGTGCACAAAAACCTCCCCCAAAAAAATGCCTACAAAACGACGATTTGGGTCGATTATAATTTTTGGGTTATTTCTTGCATAGTCCCGACTCCAAGGTTGGAAACAACTGCTTTAGCGTCGGCTGGTGTGTGTGTCACTGCCACACCCATTCTGCTTGTGTGTTGAGCGTTTGAGTTTGTGTGTGTGTGTGTGTGTGTGAGTGTGTATGTGGGAGTTTGTGATTCTATGTGTTTGCATGCATGTGTGTGTGTGTGTGTGTGTGTGTGTGTGTGTGTATGTGTGGGTCCTGTTTATCTGTGTTTGCATGCGTGTGTGTATGTATGTGTGTGTGTGTGTGTGTTCAGGTGAGAAAAAAGGGGTTCTGGTAGCAGTCGAAACAGCGGAGAAACATGTCTGCCGTGCCCTTTCTCACACTGTCACAGACACACATCTCATCTGGTGACAAGCCAGCGCCAGGCTGTGAATCTGCGGATATGTGTCTGCGCTTTCTGTCTAATTTGTGTGTGTGTTTGTGTGTGCGTGTGTGTTTGTACTGTGTATGAGAGAGGGGGTCTGCATTGCTAAAGAGTGCGGGTGGAAGGCGGGGGGGGGGAATTATCTTCAGCCTGTCTCCCCAAACCGAAAGAAAAATCAAGTTTACCCCGTTGTAAGTGTGTGTGTTGTGTGTGTGTGTGTGTGTTACAATGGACGTGGTTTTTTTTATGAAATGAGCAATATGTACGATTCTCCGGCGTTCGAGTCCCGGAGCCGATTAGCACGGTAAACAAAAGTTTTGAAACGCAATAAATCTCTCATTTTAACTTCCCTGCAGCGGCGCGGATAAACATCCAGTCAGATCCGGACCGCTTCAGCTTCTGCTTGCCAGCAGAACTTACTGATAAACACTG
This sequence comes from Merluccius polli, assembly GCA_030340625.1. Classification (NCBI taxonomy): domain Eukaryota; kingdom Metazoa; phylum Chordata; class Actinopteri; order Gadiformes; family Merlucciidae; genus Merluccius; species Merluccius polli. The sequence continues at coordinate 11,999 of JAOPHQ010004224.1, read as the reverse complement.
ATGAACTGTTGACGTATTTGTTCATTATCACTGATATTTTTAAGGTTTTTATCGTGATAAAAGGTTTTTATTTTTTTATTTTTTTTATTTTTAATACGGGATATTTGCATTTGAGGAATGAGCAAAAATGTATCTATGTGTTTTACAGTATATATGTGTGTGTGTGTATATATATATATTATATATATATATATATATGAAGTATCAATTTGACACATACACACACACCATTACCCTGGTAATGTATGACTGTGTGCAGGCAGAGGTTTGTGTTTGCAGTGGAGAGAGAGAGAGAGAGAGTGAGAGAGAGAGAGAGAGGAGAGAGAGAGAGAGAGGAGAGAGCAAGGCGGTGAGAGAAAGAAAATGAAAGAAAAACATGCAGGGGAGGCAGTCAAAGGGTCCTTTGCAGCTAGAGAAGGGGGGGGGATAAGAAGAAGAAGAAGAAGAAGAAGAAGAAGAAGAAGAAGAAGAGAAGAAGAAGAAGAAGAAGAAGAAGAAGAAGAAGAACACTTGGTCAGTACTTAGGAGTGATTTTCCAATCTTCGCATTTCCTGGAAAAGAAAATCAAAGTGACAGAAGAGGCGGCGCGCGCGCGTCCGCAAACACAGAGCGGAGATGCGTTGCAATCACAGTGAAGGGGCGGGTTCACGTCGGGCCACCTTGACTGGACCGGTCGTTTGTCAACTCCGAGGGGGCTTTTAGAGAGATGGAAGCCAATATCCTCCTGTCCGTCCCGGCTCAGTGCTCTCCATAGCTACAGGCCACCGGTTACTCCCGGACTAATGTCTTTCTCTAGCTACACACGAGCAGCTAGCGCCAAACACTGGGTGGAGAGCCTCGCTCACACACACACACACAAACACACACACACACAGTCCTTTGTCGCACGGCCTCTGTTGCTTATGTAACGCCGGGATCAGACCATACGACGTTTTTTGTCTTTCACGACGGTCACCGTGTCAAATCAGGCAATTATCGCATCCTAAAATCCTGCGCTGCACGTTTGACCCCCGACGCATTCGGGCTTCACGACCTAGCGTCGACTTCACCTGGGCTTCGGGGGAAGAGGAGGTCAGTGTGTCATTCATCAACGTCAGCCTAGGAGCCGTCAGACAATATGATCAAACGCGCTTTTTTGCGTCGGCAGCGCAGCCCCAGACGACCCGATCCGACATCCCGGCGTCGAATTGTCCGCGACGACAAAATCGCGTCGTTTGGTAAAAATCCGGGGGCTGAATTTCGCGTCGTGGTCCGAGTCCCGGCGTTACGAGATGTGAGCATCTCCGCCCGCCCCGCCGTGTTTGCGTCTCCTTTGCGTTTTTAACCCTAACCCTATAGGAAAACGCAGCGCAACTTTCCGAGTGGAAAAATCCACTCGCTCGCTTGTCGCTTACCAGCCGTTCGCGAGCCCCCCCCACCTGGAGCGGTGTCCCTATACATATTAATGACACGCTCCCTCATTTCTGCCACATCAAAGACTTTTCTCTCCTCCTCCTCCTCCTCCTCCTCCCTTGTGAAGAAAAAAAAAAGAAACCCAAACAAAACCTGTCACATTACAATGTCATCTATTCCTTCTGCTGACAAAGTCTTCCCGGGGCGACGCCAACTATCATTTCCACCGGCGTTGTGTCCATAAAAACGCGACATCTGGTAATGAATAGACAGCCCCTCCCGGACCCCCCCGCCCCCCCTCCCCCACCCCCAATGCATTGTGGTAGAAGAATCAATTTAATACCGAGCGAACCGGTGATAGATCCAGGGTCGAACGCTGGGATGTAAAATTAGCTGATATCAGGGTGGTGGTGGCGGGCGGCGGCGGGCGGCGGCGGTGGTGGGTGAGGGGGGTGAGGGGGGGGGGGGTTAAGGGAGGGAGAAATAGATCCATACCATATGGTCTGAGTTGGCACTTTTAAAAGCCCGTTCTTCACCTACCCTGCCCCGTGCATATTAACAAGATAAATCACAGCTGATGAAATAGCGAGAGGCTTAGGGTCTGGTCTTAATGGCTCCGGCGATGGCTACCACAGATGCTCGCCCCGCAACGGCCCAACGGGAGACTGCAAGGAATCGATAATGATGTAGCGCTTGGCTTGTGTGGGTGGCTGGCTGGTTGGGTGGGTGTAGTGGGTGTAGTGGGTGTAGTGGGGGGGGGGGGGGGGGGAGGGGGGGGTGTTGCATCACGGGTTGACTGTAGACTGTCCCTGCAGGGTTTATCTACATGGGCTCGCCGTATATCTGCGTTACTGTAAGAGTGCAGCGTCGGGGCTTCTGAGTCGGCCTCCGAGCGTTAGCAGCATATGTGTGTGTGTGTGTGTGTGTGTGTGTGCGTGTGTGTGTGTGTGTGTTTCTGCATGTGCGTTTCTATGTTTGCGTGTGTCCATATTTCTTCATGTGTATGTGTTTGTTTGTGTTGTAGTTCTGCATGTGTGTGTGTCTGTTTGTATGTGTGCGTGTGAGTGTGTGTGTGATTGCATGTTGGTGTGTGTGTGTGTGTGTGTGCGTGTGTGCGTGTGTGTGTGTTTCTGCATGTGCGTTTCTATGTTTGTGTGTGTCCATATTTCTGTTGTAGTTCTGCATGTGTGTGTGTCTGTTTGTATGTGTGTGTGTGTGTGGGTGTGTGTGTTTGCATGTATTTGTATGTGTGTGTGTATTTCTAAGTGTGGAAATGTATGTGTGCGTGTGTATTTCTGCATGTGCGTTTCTATGTTTGTGTGTCCACACTGTTCATATTTCATCATGTGTATGTATTTGTTTGTGTGTGTAGTTCTGCATGTGTGTGCGTCTGTGTTTGTATGTGTGTGAGTGTGTGTGTGTGCATGTGTATGTATTTGTGTGTGTGTGTGTGTGTATTTCCAAGTGTGGAAATGTATGTGTGTGTGTGTGCGTGTGCGTATTTCTGCATGTGCGTTTCTATGTTTGTGTGTCCACACTGTCCATATTTCATCATGTGCATGTATTTGTTTGTGTGTGTAGTTCTGCATGTGTGTGTGTCTGTGTTTGTATGTGCGTGTGTGAGGGTGTGCATGTGTATGTATTTGTATGTGTGTGTGTGTATTTCTAAGTGTGGAAATGTATGTGTGTGTGTGTGTGTGTGTGTGTGCGTGCGCGTGTGTGTATTTCTGCATGTGCGTTTCTATGTTTGTGTGTGTCCATATTTCTTCATGTGTATGTATTTATTTGTGTGTGTAGTTCTGCATGTGTGTGTGTCTGTGTTTGTATGTGTGTGTGAGTGTGTGTTTGTGTGTTGTGTGTGTGCATGTGTATGTATTTGTATGTGTGTGTATTTCCAAGTGTGGAAATGTATGTGTGTGTGTGTGTGTGTGTATGACCGTGTGTTTTTTGATGTGTGGGTATATGTGTATTTCTATGTGTGTCTGAGTGTGTGTGTGTATGTGTGTATGTGTCTGAGTGTGTGTTGTGTGTGTGTGTGTGTGTGTGTGTGTGTGTGTCTGAGTGTGTCTGTGAATGTGTATGTGTTTTTATGTGTTTCTAAGATATATATATGCTTGTGTGTATGTCTGTGTGTGTATGTGTATGTGTGTGTGTGTGTGTGTGTGTGTGTGTGTGTGTGTGTGTGTGTGTGCGTGTCCTGCAGCTGATGTCTTCATGGGGGCGCGGTGGGCTACAGCGCTCTGTGACAGTGTGAAACGAGAGGGTCCGGTGAGCCGGTTTGTCTCCCTGCACTCCGGCTGGAGGACCCCAGCGGGCCGAGGCGGCTTCACACACTGACATATGATGCGTCTCAGAGGTGTCTGTCTGTTGTTTGGTTGCATTTCTTACTTTCTTCTATTTTGCCCTTGCCCAGGTGGCCAAACACACACTGTCTCTCTCTCTCTCTCTCTCTCTCTCTCGCTCTCTCTCTCTCTCCTTCCATCTCTCTCTCTCTCTCTCTCTCTCTCGCTCTCTCTCTCTCTCCTTCCATCTCTCTCTCTCTCTCTCTCTCTCTCTCTCTCTCTCTCTCTCTCTCTCTCTCTCCCTCTGTCCCTCTCTCTCCCTCTCTCCCCCCACCCCCCCCTCTCTCTCTCCATCTCTCTCTCTCTCTCTTGGAGCTCGGCCGACAGCGGTGCGTGCGGAGATACAGCTGTCGCCTCGCTGTTTCAGTTGACTGCTAACATGGCGTTTGCGTGACACGCGCACAGAAGACCCTGTCAGACGTCAGCATCAGACAGACACACGCGCGCGCACGCACACACACACACACACACACACCTGTCAACACCGCTGCACACTCCACCACGGCATCTGCCATAACAACCCATCCTCGGCAAACCATCTCTCTCTCCCTCTGTCTCTCTCGCTGTTGTCCACCATTTTGAATTGAAATTTGAAACTTTTCCCCGGTAAAACAAAAAAGGGATGAAAATAATGAAAATTGACGGAGGATGAGCGCTGTCCTGCAGTTCCCCCGCCAGACATGAACGATGGGGTATTACCGGAGCGATTAGCAGCAGCAAATTCAATTAATCTTCACAAATCTCTGCTGAGGCGAATCCGAGGCG
>JAOPHQ010004223.1:0-18596 GCA_030340625.1 Merluccius polli | reverse complement strand
GGGCTAATTTCTAAACGTAACGGGTACCATATCCAAGGCCTATTAGACTTAGTATATTTGCTTACCATAACATTAGACTACATTAGGCCTATATTGTTTTGGTATAGGCCTTATAGCTCTCTTGCTTTTATTGTGCCACTTATGGTTGGGGGCAACGTCTATTTAGGAGAAGCCAATGGCCTTATAATTAAGAGCCTATAGTCGGCTGCACGGCCCCCCACACAACCACTCCAGTGGGTTTTAGTTGGGGGCCTATATTACAATTCACGCTTTCTCTGAGCGTAGGCTATGCTCTTTCGGGTATTGTTAATTTCAAAATGCATTTTAGGCCTATATGTAATTACGTTTTATTTAAGGTTTGAATACCCTTCTGCAATGAGTATGAATTAATTTGCTTTTTTTTTTTTTTTTTATTCGGTGCGTTTCTAATGATAATTACATCGTCCATGTGTCATGTGTTCATGCACATTTACATTTCATTCTGAGACATTTTTTTTGTTTGACTTTCCATCCTTTTGATCGGTGGCATAGTCCTTACCCCAACACAGTCACCTCATCACCTCAACGGATCGTATAAAGTGGGGATCCGTGAAGATAAAAGGCCGGATCAGATATCAGAGTATTTATTTTGCATGGCTAATCCGGACGGTCCCTACCTAACGTGAAGGGTTATTCCTGAGTAACCCCGGCTGACCTTAGGTCTCTTTCTCTGGTATTTGCCAATCTTTTTGTGTGCAAATTGGGATTAGACAAAGGTGATTAGGAGGATCATCTGAGGGATGTTTTTGGATTAAGATTTCAGAAGAATGACAGCTACCCTAAAACAATAAAAATGATAGATCAGTCAATGGGCTGCAAGTTTCACAAACCAAGAAGTGAATACAACTTCTTCTTTATTTATTTGTTTTAACAATAACGTGACAGCAGACCTGCAGATGAAGCGCAGTCCGCGGTGAGAAGTGCAGCTGCACCGGGGGCCGCTGGCCGCCAGGGGGCCCCTCGAGGCTGGATCTCACTGTGTCCACGCTGGGCCTCATCATTCAAGGGGTTACAGGCCCATTCAACCTGCGGCCCGCGGGCCACATCCGGCCCGTGGATCCCTTTGATCCGGCCTGGCAAATTATTGATGAGAACAGAAATAATCACAATCAATCCCCCCCCCCCCCCTCCAAACACCCAAAGGTAGACAATGAAAATGGACAATTCAACAAGGAGTGGACTGTGAAATATCTTTTTTAGTAACGTGGGACCGAAACCCACATGTTTGGTCTGCAGCGAGGCTATCGTCACTAACTTCAACTGAGCGTATCAGGTGGTTCACCTTTCACCGATTGCGAAACAGCGAAAGACTGCATGCTAGCTGTCCTTGAAGATGTGGTTAGCGATGATAAGGTGGAGAAAAAGCATATTCTCGACTATCCGAAAAATACCGATATCCGACACAACAACGGTCAGAAGAGTCGAAGCTCTTGCAACAAATGTATTGGAAACCCTTTTGGATAAGTTTAAACAAGTTAAACAAGTTAAAACAAGCAGAGGTGATTGGCTGTCGACGAGTCAACAGGCCGCAGCGATGGAGCAGACTTGTGCGGTTCCTTGATGTAGAGTATCTTAGAGAAGATGTGCTTGGACTTCTGTTAATAACATGATCACTTGCCATCTCTGTTGAATGTTAATAACATCAGCACTATTACTATTTTGTGCAGTATTAAGGGTGTTTAGTGTTGGTTTTTATGTTCACATGTAAGTGCTTGAGTGATTTTTCCAGCCCCCCTTTATTTAGAATTTCAATATTCTGGCCCTCATAAGAAAGTAGTTGAATAGCCCTGGGTTAGGGTTATGTTTCCCACTTAATACCTCATCACTGTTACAGGTTTAATATACCTGTAATTAATGCAATAAAATGAATGTATGCTTCTCCATACACAATAGTTTTGGATCAGGGCCCACAACAAATATGTTTCACTACTGAGCTGAATTCAACAAAATGCTTAATTTTCTCAAATGTGGAAGTGGGGTGATTTGTCATATAGTTCGACCTCAAATCCGTAAGCTTTCTCTCTTTGTTTATTTGTATTTATTTATATGAGTAATTGTAGGCCTATGTCTTCTGTATGTGTACTTACATACATGTGTATGGATTTGTATTTATTTGCTTTTACTCAACATGTCCATGTATGTTCGGGGTTCTCAACCAAAGCATTAAGTACATTAATAGTTGTTGTACCCGACACACAGGAAAACTTCTGTTCATATCGTGTTCTAATAAAATTGCATGTAAATAGTACAAATGGACAATACATAAACCTGTCCCCACAGTTGAAATGGTCTCGAACCACTGGCCCCCATACATTTTAGACTACTGCTGTTTTCTAAAGTAGGTATATCTTCTTGGCACCACAAGGGGTCTTAAGGGAGCTTAGCATCCTCAGTTGTATTTTTTGCCCCCTCTGTTTAAGCTTCTTGTATCTATGGAAAATATATATTGGAAAAACATTTAGCGCTCTGCTAGTGCTATGTTGTTACGTGAGTGCTCTGATTAATACATGTATTCTTTGATTTTAAAACAGTAGCCGCATGTTGTTGTTATTTAGCCTTTCTGAAGCTATTGCGCGGTTAAATAAATGAATTTTATTTTATTGCCCCCTCTCAATTTTTAACAGCCCCCTCAGTCACTTCATCCTAATGCCGGGCCTGTTATATAGGCCATGTGTCACTTTGTCACCCGTTGAAAACAATGTGCTATTTTCTGAACTAATGCCTTGAGCCTACATAGGCTATGGCTTATTTTGAATCCAATATGTCCCTGGACCTTTCACACTGAAAAGTGTCATCTATTGCAACTGCACTGTGACGCATTGGTAGAGTAGGCCTATGTGTCACTTCGTCACCCATTGGAAAACAATATGTATTACTATTTTGTGAGCTAATCTACTACGCCTACATTGGCTATGGCATGTTTTTGTATCCACACACAGAAATGTAGCTCATCTCCAGTGGTTAGTCCATGGCACTTTGACAGTGCCGTGACAACTGGCAGCGTATCCACAGCGAGGTGTTACATGCCGTGGGGAGGATGGGGAGGGGGGGGATGGCCTGACAGCAGGCAGCCAATAGAGAAGAATGGGTTGATGTCACCGTTGGAGCAACAGCGACCCAAAGTCCCAAAGACAGCAGTTTGGGGACTTTGCCGTCGAGATCTAGCCGACAACCGCAATTTGAGCGTTTTTAATACCAACATTATGAGAATTCAATGTGTATTTACTTTTGTACTTTTAAGTAGGAATAGCTACGGAGCCCCAGACATGACATGGTAAAAAAAAAAAAAATGTAGCCAAGTCGTGCGCACGACATACTAAGTCGTGCGCACGACTTACTATTTCGTGCGCACGACTTACTATTTCGTGGCCACATAAGTCTGCGTGTGTGTGAAACGATCTGGGTTCTCATAAACCCGTTCGCGGTGGTAAGAGACGAGCAGAGTCTACAGCGTCCGCTCGCAGAGCAGAGTCTACAGCAGTGGCGTAACAAGCCAACGACGGGCCCGTAAGCAGGATGATCAAGACGGGCCCTCCTATAGACTACAACGCGTATTGAGCGGGGGGGGGGGGGGTGCTACCAGACGATTTCTGTTGCACGATTGTTAACCGGGGGGGGGGGGGGGGGGGGGGGGGGGGGGGGCGCTAACCGATAGTTACGCCACTGGTCTACAGCGTCCGCAGTCTACTGTGAAACAATTCACTCCAAAAAGGGTTAGGGTTATGGTTAGCGTAATCTATCACCGTGACCGGGTTATTATTGGAGTGAATGGACGCTGTAGACTCTGCTCGTCTCTTACCAACGCGAACGGGTTTAACCCAGATCGTTTCACACAGACGCGGGAGGGTACCTTTTGCGTCAGTATCAGACGTCTAGGGGCGTGACAAATCGCTTGCTGAAGATGTTATCTAATCTCTAATTAGTTTTTGCAAAACAGAGAGATTGGCCCAAACCCTTCAAAATGCAACTCCAGTGCCATCAGTAGATCCCAACGTAAACAGTTGACACGTGATATTTGTATTAAGCAGAAATGAATTACAGAATGAAACACATTGACAGGTAGAAAATTGTGTTTATTTATGGTGATTACAGTGGGTAAAACATTCCTTGAAAAAATGTGCCATTGTTTAAAGACATTTAAAGTTCAAAGAAGTTAAAACAAAATAAACTACATTGAAAAAGCGCGAATGTGACAAATATTAAACAATGCCATTATGAAATTATACATCTGGCTTTTGCTTTAGAACTAATTTGCTTTTGCTTTCAAAACACATTGGCTTTTGCTTTCAAAACAAAACAAGTCAATAGTGTTGGTGTATATGCTTGGTCTGATGAACACACATGACACATCTCGGCCTAATTTGTGTCGCCATCACAGCGGTAGGCCAATTTAGAGACCCAATTAGTAACTCCATAAATTGCACTCATTTTCTTTTACACGACATGCACGACATGTGCAGAAAATCATTACCCATAAGGCATTGGAGTCCAAATTCGGACCCCATATTTTTTCCCCATGAGATGTAGCTTACAGTAACTGCACCTGTGATGCGAATCACAACAGCCTTGACTGAAGAAAAGGAAAAAGCGAAACAATCTGTACTTCCCCATCTCATTTCCAACTGCGGCGAGAACACAAGCTACAAGCAAAACAAACTACTCCCCTTTCCATCCAAGAGCGACAAGTGCACCTCCAAGCTTCAGTCAAGAATGCGGGAGCTACAGGTATTGAAATCCAAAAATAATATATATATATATTTATATAATAACCCCCCTTACCAACCAGAGGTATAAATATTTGTATACACAAGTGTATCGAAATGTATGATGGAAAGAACTTCATCTTCTGAATGCGGAGATCTTCATTTTTAAGAGCACCTCGGGCAGGACGACTAGCATCACACACACACACACACACACACACACACACACACACACACACACACACACACACACACACACACACACACACACACACACACACACACACACACACACACACACACACACACACACACACACACACACACACACTCCAGTGTTGTCCGGGGGGATGGAAAAGGGACAGTTGAGACCGCACACGACTGCCAGGGTTTGGAGTTAAGACGCACAGCAGTTGATAGTTTAAGAAAAGCGCTGGCTTTACCAAACAAACCAAACCCCCAGAACTATCAAAAAAAAACAACCACCTTCATAAAGACAAACATTAACCGGTTGCCTTACTGAACAGGTGGGATTTAATCTAGCTTCCTTGTCATGTGAGAAAACTCGAATAAATTATATTCACTATTTATTTAGTGCCACGGAAGATTCATAAATAGCACATGGATAAATAAGTGGTTAATGCTCTCCAAATCACTGCTTTGACCCCGGAGGTCATGCGCGCGCGCACACACACACACACACACACACACACACACACACACGCACACGCACACGCACACGCACACACACACGCACACACACACACGCCGTGCGGTTGGCATATTATCCTTGAAATAATAAGCCACTTAATTCCAGTCCACTGACGAATCTCCTGATACCTTCTTTGTATCATGGCTGGTAAAAAATTCAAAAAATTTGAAATAAACAAAACGGAACCAAAGACTCTCTGTGCTTACATGCCCAGCCAAGTTAACGGTCTCTGACTAACAGTCAAGACGTTTCATTACATAATGCAAAAAAAAATTAAATAATAAAAACACACTTACAGAAAAGGTATAGGACCATTTAAAGCCAATATTAGTCTCAAGAACTTATGACTATTTTTTTTTAACTCATTAACAGAAGCAGAGAACAGAATTTTTTTGTTTGTTGTCGTGTTTGTTGTTGTAATTTCACTTCCACTTTTACCACATTTGCCCCACCAAGAGGCCGGCTGTTACGGTTTAACCGTGCTTGCTCTTGGTTAGGACAAAGTTGGTATCGGTTACTGCGATTCTACCCCCCCATGACCTGGTCGCTTCTCAGCCACTCTTGTTGCTGCCGTCCCCCGTGCGCTGGGCGCGGGCACGAATCGTGTCCTTGGACACCTTCTTGCGATCCATGGCCAGACCCAGGTAGCACATGCAGTCTATGAAGACCGTGGTCAAGTTCAGTTTGTGGCCAAACTCGCTGGTGGCGTAGTCGAACGGGAAGGTGTGGTGGTAGTTGTGAAAGCCCTCCCCTGTGAAGAAAAGAAGGAATTAAAAACAATCAGGATTGAATGCATGATGGACTCCCAGCCGAAAGGTTCTGGGTTCGATCCCCAATGTCGACGCGTTTGCATTTTTGAACAACATGGATCCAGGACAAACAATTCACTGTGAGTCGCTTTGGATGAAGCAAACTGACAAAAATGTCTGCTAAATGACTAAATGGTAAATAGCAGTTAACCAACAAGTATTTAAAAAGAAGTTTGAAGAAGTTCGACATTACATAAAGCTAATACGTTCAACTCTGATGTCACTTTTGCCTAAAAAATGTAATAAAAAACTCCAGGACGTCCCCGAGTAAAATAAACAACCAAAATAAACATCAACTGCTGGATTAGCCAGTTCCGCCCCATTATAAATGCTTGGCTAACAAAGGGCTCCCGATGTAACGCAGCTTGACAGGAATTCAGAGACATGGGAATATAAATATCGCCCGTCCTTTGAAGCACACAAACATTAAAGGTGCAAAAACAGTGAAACGCAACAGGGGCCATGGTTTAATTTCTTCCACTGTAAACTATATGGTAATGACTACAGTCAAATCTCAAATGTGAACTATATGGTAATGAAGATATCACGTCCACTGTAAATAATTCTGTCATGTAATTGCATACGTACAATATTGTGAATGCATAGCATGGAATGCTATATGGTATAACGACAGCTACAGTCATACCTCTTCCACTGAACTGTATGGTAACGACAGCTACAGTCATACTTTTTCCACTGTAAACTCTATGGTAACGACAGCTACAGTCATACTTTTTCCACTGTAAACTCTATGGTAACGACAGCTATAGTCGTACCTCTTCCACTAAACTGTATGGTAACGACAGCTACAGTCATACTTTTTCCACTGTAAACTCTATGGTAACGACAGCTATAGTCATACTTTTTCCACTGTAAACTCTATGGTAACGACAGCTACAGTCATACTTTTTCCACTGTAAACTCTATGGTAACGACAGCTATAGTCGTACCTCTTCCACTAAACTGTATGGTAACGACAGCTACAGTTGTACCTCTTCCACTGTAAACTGTATGGTAACGACAGCTACAGTCGTACCTCTTCCACTAAACTGTATGGTAACGACAGCTACAGTTGTACCTCTTCCACTGTAAACTGTATGGTAAGGACAGCTACAGTCGTACCTCTTCCACTGTAAACTGTATGGTAACAACAGCTACAGTCGTACCTCTTCCACTAAACTGTATGGTAAGGACAGCTACAGTCGTACCTCTTCCACTGTAAACTGTATGGTAACAACAGCTACAGTCGTACCTCTTCCACTAAACTGTATGGTAAGGACAGCTACAGTCGTACCTCTTCCACTGTAAACTGTATGGTAACAACAGCTACAGTCGTACCTCTTCCACTAAACTGTATGGTAAGGACAGCTACAGTCGTACCTCTTCCACTGTAAACTGTATGGTAACGACAGCTACAGTCGTACCTCTTCCACTAAACTGTATGGTAACGACAGCTACAGTCGTACCTCTTGCACTGTAAACTGTATGGTAACGACAGCTACAGTTGTACCTCTTGCACTGTAAACTGTATGGTAACGACAGCTACAGTCGTACCTCTTCCACTGTAAACTGTATGGTAACAACAGCTACAGTTGTACCTCTTGCACTGTAAACTGTATGGTAACCACGGCTACAGACGCATCTCTTCCACTGTAAACTGTATGGTAACGACAGCTACAGTCGTAGGGTTAGCGTCACTGTGGCCTAAAATTTTCCCAAGACACACATTCCATAGTATAGGAGTCGACCTACTTCCAATTATCAAACAGCAAATAGGTGGTTTGAAAATTGTGCAAACTTCTGATGAAATTGCACAGCAGCACTAGCCCTATTCACCCTAAGATAAATCACACAGGCACTATTGGGGATGATGGATTGCCATATAAGGAAAAAAACATTGCTATTTTAATCACATTAACCACCTGTTATTATTAGGAGGAAAGGAGGAAAGCAAAGCTTTTTGGCATCTTTTGGCATCGTTTAAACATTGAAATAGCTGCTAAATGCCTTCAATATTAAACCATTAATACCCACACTTGCTGCAACCTTTTATTTCTATGGACCCAACTGACTAGTGGAATGCCACTACAAAAACCAGGGGAGAACCCTAAAACATTTAATAAATATTATTATGATAACCAGTCAGTCGGTCTTGACGATTCTCATGCTGGATGGCAGGTGTGATTTTCATAAAAAATAAACAAACATTCGAATCCTGAATTGAGATTCAAAAAACTTACCGAGCGAACGGATATTCAAATAGTCGGGCTAAGCCCTTCGGCTCCCCTTCATCGTCGGTACTAAACCCAAAATACTCCCAAACAGGGGCAGCGGCCTTTTCCTTTTTTACTAGTATGCTATCCCCACAAACTAGCAGTGCCGTCTTTCTCAGCTCAGCTGCCTGTTCCACCAGTAGACTGACCTCTGGTGGCACGTGTTGTGCACTACAATATCACCTAATCTTCGTGGGTCTTGAGCCCGCGGTGGAAACGCAGACAACAATGGGCTAAAGGGACCTTTTAGTTCCTTCAAAAGTAGTTCCTGGGCGTAAAAGTTCTGGGTACTTTGGGTGGAAACGCGGCTTATATGGCAACTATGGCTACAGTCGTATCTCTTCCGCTGTAAACTGTATGGTAACCACGGCTACAGTTGTACCTCTTCCACTGTAAACTGTATGGTAACGACGGTTACAGTCATATCTCTTCCGCTGTAAACTGTATGGTAACGACGGTTACAGTCATATCTCTTCCGCTGTGAACTGTATGGTAACAACAGCTACAGTCGTATCTCTTCCGCTGTAAACTGTATGGTAACAACGGTTACAGTCGTATCTCTTCCGCTGTAAACGGTATGGTAACCACGGTTACAGTCGCATCTCTTCCACTGTAAACTCTATGGTAACAAAGGCAACAGTCACATCTCTACCGCTATAAACTGTATGGCAACGACGGCTAGTCGTATCTCTTCCGCTGTAAACTGTATGGTAACAACGGTTACAGTCGTATCTCTTCCGCTGTAAACTGTATGGTAACAACAGCTACAGTTGTATCTCTTCCACTGTAAACTATATGGTAACGACGGCTACAGTCATACCTCTTCCATTGTAAAACTACGGAAGCAACTTAGTGGTTCCTTACCCACTGCACTGAATGCCACGAAGCGGTTCTCTCGGGGGTTGATGGTCTGGTCGTATGGCCGGTTGCCCCACATGTGCGCGGCGCTGTTGACCAGCCAGGTGGCGTTGAGCACCACTGTGTAACGCAGGAGGCCTGGCAGGAAGTAGCCCACCGTCAGGGACTCACCCCACAGGTACCAGGGCACCAGCATGGGCACCAGGAAGCAGAGCAGCAACACCTGATAGCTTGTAGTACCTGGGAGAACAGGGGAGCCCATGCAGAGTTCTTCAGGTTCACACGAGACAAACACGGCTAGGAGAAGGGCTCGCTATTTGGAGCGATCCAACTGGCGACACATCACTTGTATTGCATCTTTTCAAAAATAATGCTTTGAAGTGCCTTGAAATACAATCTAACCAGAACAACACAATAAAACATGTCAATAAATGTGAAATAACCATTATTAATAATGAATGAGAGGGTAAAATACTAAAACAATAAGCACGATGAAGCTCGAGGTCAAAGTAGCCTGACACCATTGGCCAGACGCTGGTATCGGATCTACTGGCACGAGTAAAAAAATAAAAAGCTAATCTAATTGCCCTTGATTTAATTTCATGTAGCAGGGAAGAAACGGGGCAGCCTGACAAGAACCAACAGGCTGACACCATGTGCCAGTGACTACACCCTTTGCATTATCCCATCTGCACCCTTTAGTGCCCGTCTCCGTTTTATGGTCAACTGACTCAGATTAAAAGTTTCCTGAAGATTAGGACAATCCTTGAAGCATTGATAACAAACAAAAAGATGTGTCGTTGGGATCCTTAATTTGCTTGAATGGCCATCAATGCTGACAAGAACATGATTACACTTGTTTTGTATCTGATAGCAGCAACTAGCGATTAAAACAAAGATTAACTATTTAAATTGACAAAGTTGGCTGGCTGCCTTAAAAGAGCTGTTATACCACTGAGATTGCCCCCCCATTTATACTACATTTGTACTTTAGACTACAGCATGACACATATTCACTGTTTGCCAAGTTTTTTGGGGGTGTAACGTGTTTTATGGACATACTTAAGATTATTTTGCGCTCGCAGAAAGTAGGTCGAAAAAATAACGACACTTGATCTAATCTAAAGAATAAAAAGGGAAAGGGGAGTATCGCTGCACATTTCCTTTTCCCACTCTTTGTACTTTGCAGACTTACTTTCTTTGAAACATGACCACGGGGTCCGCCTTCAGGTCCGACAGCTCCAACTTGCGCCCCTTCTCCAGGACGTCCGGGTGCTTGCGGACCAGCAGCCATCCGATGTGGGAGAAGAAGAAACCCCTGGAGGCATTGTGGGGGTCAGCATCCGTCTCGGAGTACTTGTGGTGGACGCGGTGGTCTCTTGCCCATTCGTAGATATCATTCTGTACCAGAGAAAAGAAAAACACGTCAACAATGTGCTAATAACAATACAACTGTATTGCCATATTTACACAGGTAATAAGGAATTTGTCTTTTTGCATACACACACACACGCACACGCACACACACAAACACTTTTGCATTTTTGGAACAATGGAGACCTACTTTATCACGTGGATAAATATCCTGGGCCTACTGTGTTGTTGTTGTTTTTTTAAATAGTGGTTGCCATAACTTGAAAACGCTCATGAAAAGCAAAAGCTTCTGTCCGAAGATTGCGGGAAATAAAGAAATTACAGCTGGGCAATATTTGATTCAATTTGACGCCTACCACTGTGTGTTTTTTATTACGTGAGCCTTACTCCTTCTCTAGTTGTAGTTCGCTCTGCTGCAAGTGAACGCCTATCTGACTGCTCATCAGCGTGCGAGCCGAGGGCTGTGAAGCCCACCGGACCGCGACAAGCACCACTGTTTACATTTGCCTCTTATTGACATGCAAAAAACAAATTAAGATACACGTTGCAATTTTAAGGGGTAGGAAAGAATATATTGTTAATTTTTCAATACAAACTTGGCGAGTAGGTAATGTAGAATCAATGGGGGTTCCTAAAGATACTACCAATGTATTTATCTATCATCATTCATATACGTCTCATTATATACCATTAGATGTAATCTAGATGTTATCATCATAATGTGATGAACAAAGTGAGATCAAACAGAAGTTACAGCCTTGTGCATGAGCCCTTATTATTCCATAGACCATACAAAGGCAAAACACCTGCACTTACAAATAAGGGTCAGGATTAATGTGTGCATTAAATAACTTCATAAAAAGACAAACAACTGCTACATTCCCAATGACCTACCTAATAGGGAATGTGGATGCGCAACAGTAAACCTTTAACTCTTGCAAGTTAAGCTTTTTTGCCTTTGTACAGCAGTAAACAACCGTGTGCCAACAAGCTTGCTGCGCCCGGAGCCGTTTGCAATGCAGATGTTAAGGTGCTATGGGGGGGGAGAAAAGAAAGAAAGAAACAAAGAGAACTCTCTCTCTCTCTGCTCCCTCCCTCCCTACGTTTCTCCACTATTGAGAAGTGTTGCATTTCACGCACCTGTGATTGACAGGCAAGATGGATTTCCCGAACCAATCACAGAAAACACGCCCCCCCGGGGAGCGGTCTACTCATACAGAGGCAAGCGCCGTCAACTCGAAGCGGATATTTTCAGAGCAGAGCCCTTACGTCTGACCTATGGCACCTTAATAATAATAATTCTAACCTTAATTAACCTGCGATAATAACCTCTTAAAACCTGCCTGCTGTTTGTTAGCGTGTGTATCCAGGTGTGTGTGTGTTGGGGGGGGGGGGGGGGCGGGTACCTGGAATGCCATGGAGTTAGCCAGCGCCAGGAAGACCCGCAGGGGGGTGGTCGCTTTGTAGGTCCTGTGGCTCCATAGCCGGTGGGCCCCAGCGGTCACACCGAGAGCACTCATAAGAAAGCACACTGCAGCTACAAGAGACAGGGGGGGGGGGGGGGGGGGGGGTTGAAGAGTGGATAAACAACAACAAAAAAAACATTAAAAGACACTTTTAGACTATACCGGAAATATATAAGCCTATATAACCATCTCAATGTTTCTTTTTCCCTGTGAACTGCCCCCCCCCCCCCATGATGAGCACATCACGCTACGCCCAGTTTCCCCATGCTCGCACGCAGCGTCCCAAGTCATGTGGGAGTTATTTATTTCCAGCGGGCCACGGCTGCGGGTACACGCCGGCTCGCTCCCTCTCCCTGGCGGCGGCGGCGGTGGTTGTTGTTGTTGTTGTTGTTGTTGATGTTGCTGCTGTTGCTCCAGCGGCTCTGAATGCGTGTCTATGTGCGGCCAGACGGCGCTGTGGAATGGAGCGGCCGGGGGCTGTGACTGGCGAAAGGGCACTCGCTTGTTCAGCGATGCTGTGCTGTGCAGCAGCAGCAGCGGCGGCGGCGGCGGCAGCAACAGCTCACAATGGGACGACTATTGCAACCGTGGGGCGGGGGGCGAGGGGGGGGGGGGGATTGTGCATTGTCTTCCCTTGGTGAAATAATATGCCGTGCAGCATTGCCAAGAAAGGGGAGGAGGAGGAAAAAAAGGTGGTGGTGGTGGTGTTTGGTGGGTGGGGTGGGGTGTGTGTGTTATGCAAGTGTCAGAGTGGAAACAACGGGTTCAGTAATGCCAGGCATGGCATGGCAGTGTGTGTGTGTGTGTGTGTGTGTGTGTGTGTGTGTGTGTGTGTGTGTGTCCACCGGCCTGTCGTCATGTGTGTGATTCGTTTCAACGGAGTTTAGAGAAGAGGAAAGAGAGAGAGAGAGGGGGAGAGGGGGAGAGAGAGAGAAAAAAAAATGGCTGACGTGTCTGTCTGTCGCCTCGGCGTCACTTTGAGCGCCACGGAAATTTAGTTTAAAAAAGAAAAAGAAAAAAGGGGGGCAGACATTTACGAAGAACCGTGTTAACGACAAAAACAAAAGACAAATACGACAACAACCACAACAACGACGACGACGAAAAAAAGGGCCGCCACCACTTTAGTTTTGAACCGTGGCGGTTACTCCACCCGCCGCCGCCGCCGCCACCAGCACCTGGCATGGCATTGGGGGGGGGGGGGGGGGGAAAGGGGAGATAGAGAGAAGAAAAATAATAATAATACTGTCATTACTTACTCCAGGCGAGGGTGAGGACGGAGGCGGAAGGGACCAGCGTCAGGCCGTACAGCGCGCCGCTGTGCAGCAGCAGCATCAGCACGATGTTCCGCCACACCAGCCTCCTGGGCGGCTTGGGACCCTCGCGCTCCCGGTACGTGTCGTCGAAGACGTCCTCCACCGTGGACGTCAACTCCCCACCGGGGGTGGAGGTGGAGGAGGAGATGGTGGTGGTTGTGGTGGAGGAGGCAGCGGCCCCGTTATGGTGGTGCTGCTGCTGCCGGTTCCGTGTGGTGTCCGCCTCGGTCATTTTTTTTTTTTAACTGGGGAGGCAAAATGGGGAATTTAGAAAAAAAAAAAAAATGCGGTTAGCGACACGGGCCCAACACCAGACCCGGACCTGGATCCGGACCGGATCGGGTCCGGGTGTGGGTCGAAACACATGAAATCCGGCAAGGGGAGGGGAGAAAAACTTGAGGCGAGGAGGACTGTCGCGGATTTCCATCGTGGCGCCGCGCATCCACGGCCGCCAACTACGCATTTATTTCTGGGTTGTTGTTTTTTTTTTCTCTCTCTCTCTCTCTGTCTCCCTCTCCATCTCCCCCCTCTCTCCAACTCTCTCTGGCTCCGTCTCCCAGCGTTATTAAACTACGAAAGCGGGGCTTAAAAAAAAAACGTCACGCTTTTATACTCACCGATTCTTCTTTTTTCTTTAATAAGGGCGCGGACGTTGACGTTGTTGTCGTCGTTGCGTCGTCGTCGAAGTAAAAAAAAAGTCGACGCTTCGCTTCAGGCGGATGGATGGATGGATGGATGATGGAGGAGATGAGAGACCAGCAGATGCGCGGCGATGTCGTCTCTCGTCGTCGTCGTTTCGTTGCCTCCTAAAGGTTGTGATTCATTTCCCCGGCGCCAACACAAGTATAACCACCACACCCCCCTCCCTCCTCTTCCTCCCTCCCCCCTCCTCCCCCCCCTGGCTGCAGACCGCTGGAGGGGGCGGGACCAGCGGAAATTGATGCCCCCCCTACGCCTCATTGGCTGTCCGTTTATCTGATGTTCGCGGACGGATGGAGGTGACGTCCAGGCCGTCTTGTACAATCTTGTTTCAAATGTGTGTTTTTTGTGTGTTTTATCGTCTTTATGATTGCGTTTTTTTGAGAATGTGCTGATAACGACGTTCATTGGTTATTAGTGCACTGACAGTACGCATGTCCACATATCGTGGACCACACAGTTTGGCCCCCAGACCCCACATGATGAGATGTCACCATAAAGTTGCAGACTTTAACTAGGTCATGGTGTGGCTGTGTGGTAGCCTATATTGTACGTCAGCATCGGGCAACACGAATGCAATTTGCCTTGATGTAATCTATTTTCATTTCCTGTTTTAAGTTTTTAGAGAGACATTTAGGCTATAGGTGCTGGTAATAATCACCTGATTATAGATTTCAACATGTGATGTACTGAGTGACCTTTTCACTGGGATCCATCGCTTTTGTTGAAACGTGTTTGAAAATGTGAGCGTCTAAAATAATAGACACTCAGACAATAAGGCCTAATATCAATCATCGTCGCGAAAAAGGCGTCGGGACGGAGATGCAGTGAGTTAAACGTGTTTAAGCGGGTTGTACAGTAGCCTAGGTTTTCAATAGTTTTGAGCCACCGTGATGCTGAAGTGCAACAGTTACAGCCACAGCCACCCCTTCATTCTTATCTGATGTGACTTGCACCCACCACGAGTTTCGTGCCATGCACAGACATCCCGATCTCTTTTGTCATATATAGATATAATATGAATTTTAACAATGTGCCAACAACACCAGTGTCGTTGACTCCCATTGGGGGGGGGTAACTGAACTCAATAAGGAAGGGACTCATTACTTAATTCAAGAGAAAACTGTTTACCTCTGTTGCAATACATGAAGGCATATAAACGATGATAACCTGTCCTCGGTTGACATACTTTAATATTCAGCACATGAACTCCAGTGAACTGAAGTTTGACCATAATCAATTGTGCAACAATTACTTTTTGACAATGTGACAGAATATACTGGACCCGTAGAAGCCAAAACAGTACCACCTAGTGTATGAATACAGCATTACAGCAGTGGACCATTTCATTGGTCAATCTATTTGCACAGAACACCACATCCTGGACTCGAATGAATCCACTAACTGGTTACGCAAATGTGTCTGGTCATTCCTCCATTAAATAAAAGGCTATCATAGCAGGATTTAAAAAATATAAATGTACATAATGATATTAAATTTCAAAGCTATCTCTCAAAAAGCAGCACCAGTTCACAATGCTGCGTGTGTGGGAACATATCGATTGGCACGGCCACTCTTGGGGAAAAGGCCTCCCCTGTGAGCTTTTTCTGTGGGTCAGGAGGGCAGCACAGTTCCCTGAAGTTCCTCATGGCCTCTCCGTCCGGTTTACAAGAAATGTACACCAGTCTGCGGATGGCGGGTTGGTTTCGCAATGCCCGGACCACACGGTAGTGTAGCCCGGCTCGGGCGGGGTTGACCAAGGCCGTAATGCCTCTGGCTCCGCCTCCTTCTTCGGAGCTGCTCAGCTGGGGCACGATCCCAGGTAGGACCACCTCTGCTTTGCCGGCGAGAAACTCGCAGTTGAGCACGCCGTTGAGCACGGCGTTGTGTCTGGCGTCCTCCACCGCCTGTTGGACCAGCTCCACGCCGATGACCCGCTCCACCGCGGGAGACAGGGTGATGCCGATGGCGCCCGTGCCGCAGCACACGTCCAGAAGGGTACCACCCGCCCCCCCGCCCCCACTCTGTGCTGCCCCCTCCGGGAAGCACAGGTCCCGGGCAACTGTGAAGAGCACTTCGGC
This sequence comes from Merluccius polli, assembly GCA_030340625.1. Lineage (NCBI taxonomy): Eukaryota > Metazoa > Chordata > Actinopteri > Gadiformes > Merlucciidae > Merluccius > Merluccius polli. The sequence continues at coordinate 2,266 of JAOPHQ010004223.1, read as the reverse complement.
CGCTGCTGTGTTGACCTGGAAGAAGGCGTCTGGGGAGACGCGGAACTTGAAGCCCAGCAGCTGGGAATGAATGACATCACACGAAAGACATAGGAGCATGAAACAAATGCCAAATCTAATGTGCAAAGCAGCTGCTATTCATTACTATTTTCATTTAACTGACACTTTAAACCTGCAGTATGTAACTTCCGCAGCTATTTACTCGATAAAAGAATATCTGAACTAGAAAGTTTCTCAAGAATTAAACACGTCCATCCACGAGTCAATCCATCCATCAATCCATTTTTGTCTAAAAATCATTGTTGGGAAAATCTCGCAAGGGTTTGACGACAGTAACTGTCTCAGCTACAACTCAAGCCACTGGAGGCTGTTAATGGGAAAACTTGCATAGTGCAGATTTAATATCCAAAGGGATTTACAGTCTTATTTGTCTTTGATACATGTCATTGAGGAGTAGTAGGGGTGAGGCATATCGCTGCAGGATGGCCTACAGGTACAACAACTGTGGACACATTGGTGTTCAAACCCAGAACCCTTGGGCTGGAAGTCAACGCCCTAAACTATCCTGCCGTCAGTACTGTAGTACTGAGCAAATTATAATTATAATGCAAGTAATAATAATAATAATAAAAAATTTCATTCTAGTGAGAGGCAGGGGAATGTGGTATAATAACACATATATCCTTTCCTTACATACTTAAAATACTCTGGTTTACAGTATGTGGTGGAATGTAGTTCCTGTGTGTGTGTGTGTGTGTGTTCAATCAGAACTCGCCTCCTCGTTGATATGAGGCTGGCCGTGGAGGAGCTGGTAGGGGGACACTTCGTGGCCGCAGCGGGTCATGGCGCTCTCCTGGAAGAACAGGGAGTCCAGCTCACAGGCCGCTCCGGGGCCCCTGGTGAAGTACTCCACCAGGGCCGCCCGGTGCACGGCTATCTCCTCGGAGGCGAGTGTTTGTGGGTGAAAATAGACTATAGCCATAGTTTGGCCCTTTGCGTTGCTCCTGACCGTGACCTCTCTCCAGTGACCCCCTCTGTGGAGCAGAAGGCAGGGCTCCAAGGGAGACAGGCGGATGAACTCTTGGTAGCACCTGGCCACTTGCTTGTGCTTTTCTGGCATGTTCACTAGGTGGTCCCCATTGACACAAATGATGTTTCTGTCCTTGCCAGTACCAAGGTAAAACCCGACTGTCTTTGGGTTGCCGTCCACTCCTACGTTGACCGAGAAGGTGGACTTATTGCGGTAGCCATCCCTAACCGGTGACGGTCTTATAGGCTGAACAGAGAAGCCCAAGGTACCGGTGGCCACCGGTGACGACGATGGCTGAGCTGAGGTTAAATGGGCAAGTTGGGACGAGAAGTGGGACAGTATGTGTTCTTGGTTTTGCTGTTTGACGTGGAGTTGTTCGTCATAGCCGAGTCTCCACAGAGGCGTCACGGCGTCGGCCAGTCTGTCTTCCCACGACAGGCTTTCATCGAAAGCTTTCATATTTGGGGGTTTTCTCCTCCGTATTTTTTGGGGTGGTTTAACTTCAGCACTGTCCACAACCGACATGCTAAGGTAGGATCTCCCAAGAAAACCCTGGAGATGACGTTTGGCGGCCATGACCGGCCTCACGCATGGGACTGCCAAAGCCATGTTAGTGAAACGATGGAGGTGACGAGGAATCACAATCTCACCAAAGTCTGCCGAGGAGATGGATACATACGTTACCTATCCCCTTAACCAAAAAGTGAAATAAATACATTTAAATAAATACTTCTTTTTTTTTAAATAACGATATTTCCCCTGAACACTTAATTATTTTTGATCGGCGCAGCGTCTTTCAAACAGTGTAAATAATAGCCTCGCTAAGCAACCCGATGGGGAAGTCGCCTTCGCAGAGACGCATAAAGATGACGTGTCCGGCCGCTCGGCGCGCGCGTCATCTTTGCGCGTCCGGCGGCGAGTAAACAGTTCCGCTGTGTCGCGATGGACTCAAACAAGGACGAAGCCGAGCGGTGCATTAATATCGCCCGAAATGCGCTCGGCAACCACCAAGCGGAGAAGGCCAGGCGCTTTCTGGAGAAGGCGCAGCGTTTGTTTCCGACAGAGCAGGCGAAAGGTACGTCGAGTCCGCGTCCGTTTCTTGTTTCAGTCGAAAGGGCCAACACGTCCGAAATCCACTCTATGCTAACGTTAGCATTATCGAATCAGCACAAGACGACACTGGTATATGTAGTTCTTTTCTGTTTTGTCGGCCAGTGTTTTTCCTTCCTTTTTTTT
>JAOPHQ010004221.1:0-10000 GCA_030340625.1 Merluccius polli | reverse complement strand
AAATAAATAGACGGTCGGATGACGATGGCCTCTGCCACCGAACCTTTTATCAGTGGGAATCTAACAGCCGTGCCATTTCAGATTTTCAGTTTAGCATCCGATTACGCTATGTCCCCGCATTTTATTCCCTACATCTCAATGCTTCGCAGCCCTCAAACACTCCTCGGTAACTGCCTATTATCTAACAGTTCCACTCGGGTGGCCCTGCCAATAAAACTTTTCATATCCTTATAAATGAACTCAATTGCCACGTTCTAAACATTTACACTGCACTAACACATCATCTCCACACCTTGGAATTGGCTAAATTTCCCCCTCTTTTTTCCCCCCCTCTCCCCTCCTTATGAATATATAGGAGAAGATTAGATATGATGTGATAGCTTTTCAGATTGCCGCGCCCGCTGAAATTAGTTTAGCGGGCGTTTACAGACTAAATTGGAACCATTAAATAGCGGATTGAATTGATGGCACATTCATTGTCTTTCCATCGGTATCACTGTAAAATCAATTAGCCGTCACTTTTCCATTCTCAATAAAGTATGATTGTCAGCTACGGATGAGCAAAGGAGACCCTGACAGCCACTCAGAGCGGCGCGCGGCGTGCGGAAAAAACAACCGTGTGTGTGTGTGTGTGTGTGTGTGCGTCGTGCGGGCAGGGGTGGAAAAAGTGATCTGTAATTGAGGGAAAAGGGAATCAGCGATTGTCTTCATCAAAAGACCGCTCTGCACAGAACGGGTCATTAGTTTAAAAACGTAGCCGCCCGGTAAGGAGGACTAGCGAAAAATATTGAGAGAAGCAGCGGGATTTGTTTCAATATGAGGCTAATGGAAAATAATGCTTATTGAATTTTTTACCCCTCGGGAAGAAATGTTTACTTTGCTTTACATATTTAAATGTGGGCTTTCGTGCTGTGGTGATGCTGGCTGCATGGAGGCCTATAGGCGGTTGAGACGTGTGTGCGTTCACTTACTTACACCGAGTTACGTTAAATCTACATTTAACCGCTTTCCAAATGTTGGTTTGAAATCATCTCAACAAAAGTGAATATCCATGACTCCATTATAACTGCATTATAACACAAAGTTATAACACCACTGCTACCACATATGCTACTATTGCTGCTCAAATATGGATTGCTGCTTCATGCTTACCTGTGAGGTCCATACCATTTTTGAGACATACACCAAGTGAGTATTTTTTTATCTTACTCATCACCGATCAGACCTGGATCAGATCTATTATCTCCTAATCTGTTGGCAAAATATCCCCATATATACTCAGCTGCTCAGCGCTATGGCTGCAGCTCAAGCCGCCTGAGGCACAGTGTCCGCAGAGATTGGCGGTTTTCATCTAGATCCCTCTTCCTAATGAAATTAAACGGGGTCCTCCAATATCTCCATCATAATGAGAGCCTCTGGATGCGGCGTGTCGTCTATACGGTGACATATGAGCGGGCATATGACGGTGTTGACCGGCCGATCGCGGCTTCCCATATGGCGACGGAGCCCATCGATTGGCACGCAAAAAGGTGTGCTAGCCGAGGTGCCGGCGGCGCGCGGGTGAAGTGGCATGACGTGTTTTGGTCGCGTCGTGCCAAGAAACCATTGGACAACAGTGAAACAATGTGGCCAATGGTCTGAAGGATTGTAAAATACACACCATCTTGTGCGTGGATTGCCAAAAAGCCCCCGATTCAGGTTCCCAAATGTATATTATTATTATGATGGTATTTCACGCATTTAAGCAGATGCTTTCATCCAAGCGGCGTGCAGTGAATCCAGAAGCGTGTCACGTTAGGAGCAGGTATAGGGGTGAGGGACCCGGCTCATATCATACCTACAAATAGACGCTGGCATTCAGGGATGGACCCCTGTAGTTTTTTTTTCGTCTGGGAGTCGAACACCCTTAGCCACCGCTACCCTATTCAGCCCCGTCTATTGCCTTTGTGAGCCGATGCTAATGTGCATGCTGAAACACTGCTGTTCAACCCCCCCAACACCCCCCCCCACCCCTGAGTAAGCTGGCGAGCTGAAGCATTCCTGGTCGTTTTCAAGATCACAAGGATCTCGGAAGAAAAACAATGGAGTCTCTCTCACTGCAATTACACACGTTTGACTTAGCAAATCAAAGCCACTGATCCTGCCGATGGTAATTCTGTTGCACCTCGGTCTGAAGTTAATTACTCTGCCTGCTTATGATGCAAGTAAACATCTCAAATGGTGTCGTAGATAAGCCAATGAAAAAAATGGAGGAAAAAAATAATTATATATATATATTAGTGCCAATAATAAGGAAATAATTTCAAATCCTGAAGGAACTAATTATATGTTTCTAAAGCGCACGCCATGCTGAGTATGATATGAAGAGAGAGAGAGAGAGAGAGAAAAAAAAAACTATTTGCCATAACAAATTGTACATATATTAAATCCACTATCAGGGCCGTATTCTTCTAAATTACAAATTAATGAATCCTCCTCTTTCCCGCCTCAATTATCCCGGTCTGCACACACTATTGGCAAAGGCTCGGTAATCTCCACACAAAGTAAAGAGCTTTACAATCCTCAGATGAAAGGTGATATGGAAATGTGATCCACTGTTATTGCCGCGTGTTATCGACACTTCAGCTCCAACACAGTATCTCCAGATGTGTGTGCACAATATAGTAGAAATCTCATCTCGCAGATAAATACATTGATTCCATGAATACAAATGGTTGTTCACAATGGGGCACAGGGAAGGGAGGAATTCAATCTATAGCAATGTGGGTCCGGGAGACTATTTTCGCCACGGTGGTACTTGTGGGAAAAAAAAAGGACCGGTCCACGATCCGCGGCTCGGCCCTCGGTGTGAATGAATGCTGCGTGTTTGGCTTGAAGGGCGGCGGACCTGAATCACAAACAGCAATAGGCCCGTTTGGTTTGTTTTCATTCAGTTGACCGATCGCTTGTTTGTTTGACTTTCCGTGAGATTGGCGGCGGGGGGGGGGGGGGGGGGGGTTTAAGGAAGGGGTGTTGTTTTTTTGTTGCACGGGAACGCCGGGTACCGAGGCCAGATGGATAACGCCGTGGCCATGAGGCGGGTAAAAAAAAACCTAAAACGTCTCTTCAGGAGGAACCTGCCGGGAGGAACGGCTGCAGGTGAGAAACGCTTAGTCGGGGCTTTCTCATGAACCTGGATGACCTGCGGGGAGAGACTATGTGTGTGTATGTGTGTGTGTGTGGGGGGGGGTGGGATTGAAACCCAGACAGGCGGTGTGGATAGAGGAGAGACAGCTGATGTCGGAGGTTGGGTTTGGGGGAGGGGGGGGGGGGGGGGGGGGGGGGGGGGGTTTGTGGCCCTGTGCCCACAGGTGCTGCACAGATGCCTCTCCAGAAGCCAAAAGCCGAAAGCAAAAACATGGCACCACCACCACCACCACCACCAGTTATTCAGGGAGTCCAAAGGGAGACGCTATGAGGGCTCCTCATTCACCCCCATCACCCCACAGCCCTGCCTGGGGTGGGGGTGGGGGGTCCCAGCATCTGCTCATCAGCCGGTTATCTGGGAGTAATAACTCACTGCACCGGGGGGTGGGGTGGGTGGTGGTGGTGGTGAGGGAGGGAGAGGGGTGGGTGGTGTTGGTGGAGGAGGATGATGATGATGGACATGATGGAAGCGATGGAGGCAGGAAGCACAAATGAAACACGATGATTGGTCTGGGAGCACCCCTTTTTTTTCAAAAGGTTAAAAAGAGCGTTTTTAACTGGGCCCTGGTTTAGGGTCGTCCTTTAACGACTTTTCTCTTGTACGCTATATTGTCTCTGGAGTAACCGCAACACTGGACTGCATCCACGCAGCGGAGACATTTCATTTGATCGTCTGCTCTCTACTAAAAGGCTGTGAAGAATAAATAAAATGCATGAGGAACTGTTGTTCAATTGGTGTGCTGATAGCTATTTGGCGGATCCCTAATTACCGGCATCACAGCCATCAGATAAAAGCAGTGCGAGGAAAAAAAGAAAAAAAAGAAGCAGTTGGTTTGGTAATGGGAATCTGGCTGGAGAGAGGAACGGCTCCTAATAAGTAATTTTGGCTAATAAACTATAACCGATTTAATCTTCACCTTATCAGGCCAAGATTTCACCACTTTCCTTTTTAATTGGCTATTTTGTAATCCTGATTCCCAACAGAGGGGATGGTGCGCGTGGCTCTCCTGAGACTTGGCGTGAAATCGGTTTGAAACACTGTGTCAATCTTATTGCTGGAGTGGCCATCTGGCCAGCAGTACAGAAAGCTGAGAATGGCACGCTGAAAGCGCACCGGGGCTCTGAGAGGCAATCACTGAGCAGATTTACACAATGTGTTAATGCAAATTTAATAGAGCCTTCCCCTATCGACCGCGTTTAGGCTTCTGTGCACGTGCACTTTCCTTCGGCGGGTCGGCCGCTATCCGAATTTTATCCGCCGCGACCCGGAAGCTGAGCTAGCCCCGTTGGCGTTTCCGCGGACGAAAAATGTTTGCCGGTTTGGCTTCTGACCCGCTGGCTTGTCTGTTGTGCAACATCGTAAATAAATGTCTTTACTTGCAGTAGCATGTCCTTTTTAGAGGTATATCTACAGTGTACGGTACATCGAATGGTTCCCAGTAGTAGTGACCAATATTTTCTTCTGTTTTGTTCTTGCCACATCAATATAATTGCCACATGAATCAGTGGTGATCCTTACATTTTATTTTATAACTGTGAGCTGAATTTATTGTAACTGTCGGTTCCATGATGGCCCCAGCTAGAAAAATATTGGTTTCACACTTCAGGTTTTAGTGTCGTACTGTTTAATTGGCCGTACAGAACTACGATGCTGAACTGCATTTGTTTAATTTCTATCAACAAACATTATTTTCGGTTGCTTATGTGTTATGTTTGTATTAGTTTAATAGCATGGCTACGTCAAATGTGACTTACAAGCACTTACTACATCCATGTGTAACATCCAAGTACAAGTTATTACTTTTAGATAGGAGAAGGTGTATTGAAGCTTAAATCTCGCTTGGGTAGAGAAGATAAGACTTTTGTTGACTTCAGAGTCAAACTCAATATTACAGCTGCAGCCAGAAAATACGATTTTAGATGGAGAAATTCAATATTGTGTTCTTTGAACCTACAGCAACCTACATTGACGTTATCAATCAAATTAGCAATGAATGAGATCACATTAATTAGTTCTAAGGACCATTTCTCAATTATGGCCTAAAATAGGCCCAATCATTTTCGATCAGTGAAGTGTTTTATCATACGGTATTATTAGTATGACTTCAAGTCTAGCAGTGTGGATGTCAAAGTAGTGGAGCTCTCAAAGTAAAAACCGTCACATTTCTACTCAGCAATTTCAAATGAATGCACTCTCACCATAACAGTGAGAGAGATGCGCTGAAGTCGGATCGGTGAATCTCTATCTTCCCCCATACTGTATACAAGTACCAAATGTCAAACCAAGTGTCTGAGAAGCAGATCATGCATTGTTACAAAACAAACAGACTAAAGAGCTCCTCCGTCAGTGTCACACATGAACTGTATACAACACCGCTCCATGACCACTCCACCCCACACTTCACTTATAAACCACTCAACTGTCAAACAGCAACGCATAATACACACACACACACACACACACACACAACCACACACACACCCACAATACACAGAGACAGCACTCGTCTGCTGGAAAGCAACTGAAGCGCTGTTAAGCATTGAGTGGCTATGGCACCAAAGCAGTATTAAACAAACTAGTTAAAACTTAAGTTTCACCTATTTTTAATTGAGTGTTGATGTACTCCATTGTTGTTGTTTTTTTTTGTCTCCATAACTTTTCGAAAAACGTTTCAATTTTTTTTATTGTCATATCTGCTCTTTGGTGTTAAGGCATTGTAAAATGTTGTTTGGTCACGCCGATTTCCAATGTAATTAAAACAGTTGGAAACTACAGAGCGGTTGAGAGGGAAACTGGCAATTCCCTATCTGGATAAGACAGGAAAATGAATTTGTATGAGCCATTTAGAACAGGTAAATACAACCCCTTTGATTTAATTTCAGCCAGAGTGTTTCTTAACAAAAGAGCTAAAGAATAAAATGGATATCGAAATGTAAATTTGTATTGTCTGGCTAATTGGATGGCCGCTCTCACTCAACTTATCTCTTAAAGCGCGACGGCTTCAAATAAAGCGAACATTTCCCACTGTGGGGATTCGGGGGAAACAACTTTTCCCATCAATCCAAAGCCTTCTGCTTTTTTTGCCACTTATAGTTACCATAATATACAATTAAACAATGTAAACTAAGTAAAATAAACCCTGTACATATCTGTGTAGTGAAAATATGTTTTCAGACTTAAGCTAATGACTACTCTCTGTTCTTTACATATGCCATCAAAGATAGGATTCAATTGGAGGAAAAAAAAGCGAAACAACAAAACACATACAAGTTCATTATTTCTAAGTATGCGTTTCATTCTGACATGCAAGATAAACGTCCACCCTGGAGACGGTCTCTAAGTAAGTCAATATGACCCTGAATCATGATGGAAGACGTCTTAACGCGCGGCTACGGCTACAACATGTAACCCGCGACCACAAGCCAAGTTAGGAGCATAAGTGCTTTTCATCCACTACAGCCTACAAATAATAGAAAACACCCCTGCCTTATTGCCCATTCCACCCAGCAGCTATAGAGTCTGACATTAATCCCGACTGTCAGTAAAATTGAAGCAATAAAAACCGCGAGTGGTGCCATTACACCTCTCCGCGGTGATGCGCCTCAAAAATATAGATCCGCGAACAAACAGCGATACCTATATATTTGATTGTTTCGGTAAAGGTTTCAGGGCCCGTCTGTTTCCCCCCCCCCCCCACGCATCTACCTCCTTTTTTTTGTTGTACATGGGAGAGACATTAAAACCAATGGCAGAGTATGACCTCGTTCGGCGCGTGCGGAGACAGAGCGGAAGAAGAGAGAAATTTCATTAACAAGGCAAACAGTGTCTGCGACCGGCGCTCTGCAGAGACCCGGGAGCAGAGTCTGAGATGCATCCATTAGACAAAGCTTGACACCTTCTAGGGGCGGACGCCCGGGCCTTGTCTCTTGCTGTAAAATCAATGTATTTACAAGGCTTTGAAACAGTCATTCAGTGGGGCAGATACACACACACACACACGTTCACCACATGCATGTATGCATGCATGCATGCACATGCATGCACACACACGCAGGTGTGCAAACACACACATACCCACACACATGTGCACACACACACTCACACACACACACACACATACACCTCACACATCATAGCCAGCAAACTCTGTGAGACTACAGCTGCTATTCTAGGCGTTCATTAAAGGAGAGCGGTCGTGTATCAGTCACTTCCTTAAGATTCTGCTGATCAATGCATTTTTTCCAATAATATATAACATAACAGACTGTTGGACCTCCCAAAAGGTTTCCTTCGCATACCCTAACATTAAAAACTCAAGAGGTGCCGGGAGTGTGTATTAAATTTAACATTAGCTTTACCTTCCCCATGAAATGTAATCTCGGATCCAGAATTTCCACAATGCTATAGCCGAACACCTGGGGGGAGACTGCACAGCGCCTGGGCCAGAGAGTGCGACCATGGGAAGATGGGTTTTCAGAAGACGATTTTTACAAATGTACTTATTTTATCAAATGTATTTCGACAGGGGCCAGTCTACTACACAGGTTTGATTCTACACCTTTACAGACACTTTGTGTAAGGACGTTGGTGTCCAGAAAGGATGTTTTAGCTCGTCTTCCCACCGGGAAAAGTTTAATTTACTGGTGCTGGCCGAGTTTGTGTTGCCCTCCTTGGCCCTGATGGCCAACAACGGGAAGATTATGCTATCGTTTTAGTTATCAGTCCTCTTCTGGATCCGAGATTATTGGACCTCGGCCCATATCACGTTTGTTGTGGTTCTGCCGATCAGCTTGTTTCCAGTATGATCCTCCCATGTAAACGCGCGCCGTCTACAGATCCCGGCCCCCCCCAAGCGACATGACTGGTCGAAAAACATTTGAAGCGATGGAAAATTAAACGCCTCACTCACCCAGATTTTGGCGGGTCTGCCATCCGACTTTAGATGTTAATCTGAAGCCTTATTTGTGGGACCACTTGAAATGCGACCGTGTTTGTGCTCCAACATCCCCAAAGTACACTCAAAGGAAGGGAAGTAGATAGAGATTACTGGGAAATCTGTATCATAATGCGCAGGCTATACACAACGTGCCGGGGGTTTAAACAGTAGCTTTCACAGACCAAACAGCAAAGGAGTCGCTGGCTGATCAGCCTCGAAGCGCAGTATTGATCACCGTCAATAGAGTGCTTTTGTATTATTCATACGCACAGAAGTTAACTTTAGAGGTAGCTTCTTTAGCACGCCGCCTTATTTTTCCTCAAATGAAGCTGTAAGCGAAGGTTTCGGACAGGAAGATTTCAAGCCCTTTAAGAGATACAGATGACCTCAGCGGGACACCGCAATGCCTTTAAGAGATTCAAATCTCCCCTCCCCACAATGGTCCATGTCGGTATGTAAGTATGGCCGCTCGCTTCTCTTCTCTGTGTCTTTCAGATGCTACCTTCAAACCTGCGAACCTACAGTACCTCCTCCCCGTCTCCGAGAGGCTCATCGTCCCCACCCCAAGTCAGAGCAGACCGGTTCCGGTCCCATCCCCGCCGGCGTCAGGACTTCATGGGAGGATTATCTATCCTTCTACATCATATCCTTCGAAGAAAAAAAAAAATCCCCCAAAAAGACTGTATTAAATGATCATTTTCAATCCAACTGGTCTCTCCTGACTGCGACAACGTTGATTGTTTTAATTCATACACGTACAAATTGAAGTAAAGTAAACTCGAAAACTAGAGCATTAGCGTGCTTTTTATGCCTTTTCTCAAACAACTTTGGATATCTTTGTTTTATCATTAAAAAAATAAATAAACAGCATGTTTTGCTGTCTAACTCCACTGTGCACTTAAAAGTAATAAAACGGCAAAGATGGGAGAATTACACGCCGTAATTCGGTTGGAGGAAAAACAATAGATAGTCCCACTTAGTGACGCTAAATCCGTTTTTTTTTTTATTTCTCCACCCTTCGAATTTCCTCCACAGGAGTATATATATAATTGGTTTCCCGTATTATTAAATTAATTGCCAAAGTGAGCGGCATCCAAACTTCGGCAAACAAATTTAAGCCTAATTTGGCAGGGAGATTTCGACGGGCCCCAGTGGCAGTGTTGCAGCTCCAATTACGATAAGGATTAAGCACACGCAATCAAAAGATAGAACAAGATAACGTGCAAAAGATACATTTAGCGCACAAGAAATTAATTGGAGCGAAAGCATGACACCCCGGCTGTTCGACAGAGGAGGAGAGGAGGAGGAGGAGAAAGAGGAGGAGGAGGAGGAGGAGGAGATGTGTCTCCGCACCTCCTGTCGTTATTCATTGTACTACGGAGGGGAGGTTACTGATGATTGTAACAAACAAAAATAGGGGTGCAGGACGCTGTCGTGGTGAGGTGATGTTTTAATCCCAGGTAGAGTTGAACGGTTCTGGGTGCGAATCCCCCAACATGATGCTCAAACAATAGAGGATGCAGAGGATCCAGAGGTTGTAGTGCGGGGGCTCCTTCCGTTAAATCTTTAAAAAATACATTGGATCAATTCTGGTCAACGAACGAAAGGATATTTCATATGATTACAAAGCTGATTTGTGATGATTTGTGAAACGATTGTGATTTTTAAATAACTATATTGTGGTATTTTGTATGGTTGTTTGTTTTGAGTGTAGAGTCTGGTGTGGAGAACTGAAATCCTGTTCCAGAAAATGTTCAATGCATTTCAATAGGGGGCAGGTTAGTGTAGTGCTGAGGATGTTTGACTCCATGTTAGTTGAAAGGTGCTGGGGTCGAACCCCAGTGTCTGCAGTGTAGGCCTGAGCAAGACGCCTCACC
>JAOPHQ010004220.1:0-19083 GCA_030340625.1 Merluccius polli | reverse complement strand
ACCGCTCTGGGCTGGTGGAGGTTTTCCTCTGGACCTCAAATACTCCCTCACCCCCGCCGGGTCACTTTGTACTGAGACACTTCTTCCTGTTTACTATTTACCATGTAGTCACTTTTATTCACTTTTATCCAAAGTGAATTTAGATACGTTTTTATTTTTGTGGAAGCAGGTTGGGGGGTTAGACAGTGAAAACCACACAAAATGTATTTTCTCTGCATATCTAGAGATGGAAACCACAGGGGGAGGGGGGGGGTCTTTTTTTTTTGTTTTACTTTTCCTTTGGTTGAATCGGCACCAAATTTTATTCCCTCCAAATGTTTTCCCGCTCTTCCTCTTGCGGGCCTTTTCGATTTCCGTTTCTGTTCTGCCGGCGCCACCATGGCGGCAGGTGGTCCTCTATATATATTCAGGCGTGGAGATCACATGATCAGATTGACCAGTGACATTTAACGGCGGTTCCTGAGATGCAGATCTCAGCGGTCCACAAAGGATGTAATTTTCATAGCCTCCGCCACCCGCCTGCAGTTCCCCACAAACGCAATAACTGGACCGGGGCGGCCCGGCTCACCGCCGCCCGCCTCCCCGCTGCTTGAAAGATGACATTTTATCGAGACTATCTTCGACTGGGAGCACGGGTGAGCGCAAACAGTGTTTGGGTCAATTGTTTCCCGGCGTCGATGTATGGGCTTCCTGGTTCCCGCGCCGCAGTACAGATTGAAGTCATTCCGTTTCCGTCAGCGGGCCTCCCCTCCGGCGCGCGGCTCTCATGCATAAAGAGAGAGAGAGAGATGTGTTTACGCTGGGAGGCGGACGGACGATGGGGGACGACGACGATGAGGAGGATGATGGTGATGGACACAAATGGGGATGTACACGTTTAATTCATGGAGGACCACAATGTGTCTTCTGAAATCTCGTTTTCTTCTTCTTTCTGTTCTGGGGAAAAATCTTGACACTGCTTTGATGTGTCAAGTCATTTTTCAGGAGCCGTCTAACTTGACAGACGCGGCCGACGTTGAGTCTGGGCTTTATTGTATTTGTACTTTTCTTCCTCTTCCTCGCCGGTCTTGCTTCAGCAAACAAATTGTGTTTCAAAACTTGCCCCCCCCAACCCCCCCCCCCCCCCCCCCTTCGGTCCGAGCGGCGAGAGTGAAGGAAGAGGAGGTCAGCATCCGACCCAAGTGATCGATTCTCCCCCCCCCTGACAACCTGACCTTTCGTCTGTGCTTACCGGGCGTCGGAGGGAGACGGCGCTGGTCCAAATTACAATAAGAGAGTGGAGCGCCGCCATCCCGACCGTCCTCTGACCTTCTGGCGACTTGACACCATCGACTCGTTTATCAGGAGACCCCGGGCGCCCGGCGCCGCCGACAATCACAGGTGTGCCGCCCGCGGTGCGTGGCGGGAGGAGGAGGGAGGGGTCGGGACCGGGGGTCGCGCGGCATAGCGGGTCACGGCACCGGTGTGGCGGTGTAATCACGGGTCAGAGCCGGACCGGGATGAGGGTCTTCTGCCTCGCCGCCGGAGGTCAGGCGTGGGGGGAGGGGGGGGGGGGGTTGGAGCAGCTGGAGACTGCTGGGCTGGTTTCAAAACCAGGGAGCTCAGTGTGTTTTACAGGATTTCAAACTCACTGGGGAAGTGTTCCCCCTGTAGAGCTTCAGAAGAGGACAGATATTTGGGGAAATTCATATCACCATGGCAAATAAAATAATACTGATTTCATAATTGGATGAAATAGGAATACATTATCATAAATAACCTCTGCCTAGGCGTATGAATTCACATGCAATGTGAAAACATAAACGATATAGTCTACTAAACTGCTGTCCACAAGTGATTCTGTGGAGGTGTGACAACAATTGACACATCTACTTTTTGTCGCTGTCCTTGAATTGCAACGCGTCCGTCTATAATAATGATCCTTTAAGCGGTTTATCCTGTGTGGCAGTATGTAATGTAACGTCCAGCTGTTTAAACAACACAAGGTTGTTTTTCCTCCCTGTATGCCAGCATGAACAATAAGCATGCTGTTTACAACACGCCTGTTCCTCCCGTCCGCTTCCCTGCAGAATAAGCGAGAAGCATCATTCATCGTTATCTGGCACTGCCAAACATGCTTTTAGTGTTGGGTAATGTTGGACAAATATAATAATTGTAATATAGTCCAGGCTCACATAAAGCTGGCAACTCTATGTGAATTGAAAATATATATATATGTGTATATATATATGTGTATTCATTCATCGTCATTCATCCTAAACAAAGGGTTACCTACTGTCGCCTTTTGAATAGCGAAAAATAAATCAATTATTCTCATCACTCACTGGAAGCTTAGCTCATTGACTTAAGTGACCGTATTGCTATGAGACAATACGACATCACAGTATCGTTTCCATCACATCCATTAAGGCTCTCTACAGCGTGACGCCATTCACGGCCAACTGTGGAGGACAAACAAACCGCGCCAAACGGCAATTAATCACTCAGGCGCCGACAGAGACGAGCGTGTTCTTTTTAGCGCTTCGTGGGTCTTTTTAGCTTTAATTGCGGTCATAACTGACGGGAATGATAATTAGCCGTGACCGCTCGGTTTGACATTACGGACGTGCAGGAGGGGGGGGGGGGGGGGGGGGGGGGCGTGTTGACGTCACATCCGGACGGCTGCCAGCTGCTGTTGGGGGTTTTTGACGTCTGTGCTGATGCAGACTCAAAGTGTGTTTGATGGTAATGGTCGGGTTGGTAGATTATTTTATTTTATTGTTTTTTTTTTGTGTAATGTCTTGTCTAATTTCTAACCCCCCCCCCCCCCCCCCCCAGTGATTGGCAAGTGATTATCCGAATAAATATCCCACAAAATAATAATGAATGATGGTTAATGATTAGTTAATGACGGCGAAGAAAGTGAAACATGTAAATTATTCATTTTCTAATAGGAAATTAGACATTATCACTCATATTTAGTTAGGTTGGCATGGTAACTGATGGATACACAAATCCCCTTTCAGTTCCTCAACTCAACATGACACTTTCCACGAAGTAACCCAAGATTAATCCTTACTATTAATATTATTATTCTCAGTTTGATTCCTTCTGGCCACCGATGCTTGTATGGACTCACGCTGTTGTAAGACTTGTAATACATTACACCAAATGTAATATATTTATACCACAGCATTGTTAAATACTTGATCCTGATTGGTTGAGAGCCTTCCAAGGGTGTGCATTATTTAAACGGTCAAATACAACTCAGCTGCGCAGAAAAATATTTAAATTTCAGCTGATAAGTCGATAAAAAAACAACTTTAATACTACTTTATAGTTCCTTGTTCGTAAATATGGTATAAGCGTAATAAAACCACTGCGGGATGTCCTGGTATTGGAACATATTGTTGAGGTTTATTCCTTACATATCCTTCTTCTGGAGTCTCAGGCCTGTGTTTAAATAAGAAATCAATGCGAATATTGCATTTAATTAAATTTCTGGTCTGATTTTTCTGTTTCTCAACCCCCCCCCCTGCCACCAACCCTCCTGATGCTCTTCCTGCTCCCGAGGAGAGCAAATCCTGTAATTAGACACCGGGCCCACGGCGCAAATCAACCCTTTTAAAAGCTAACGACGAGTGTCTAACGAGACGAGAGGACGTGTGTCTCACTAACTTACAAGCCAGCAGCTCCCCTCTCCCCAGTCATCATTCATCTCATAGAGGATCCCGAGAAGAGCGGCCGTGGTCGATGAGGTCATCGCTCCTCATCCCCCCCCACCCACCCCCTCACCAAGAATATGATAATGGCTGAGGCCTGGATGAGTGGCCTACAGATTGGGGTCTGGGCTGAAAGCTGATGTGATTACATTCAGATTCAGATCCATACGCGGTGGATGGCCTTCAAGAGCTCTTCTGCTCCTCTTCCTCGTCTGGAGCGCTGCGGCGGCCCTCGCGTAAGAGGACCGCTATCCCTGGTTTTGATCAACGCCTGATGACTCAACAGGGAAGCGGATCTGTGAGACGGTAGAAAGATGCCCTATGTCTGACCCCAGACTATATGGGCTGCTGTGTTTCTCCCGTCATGAGTTATAATTTAAACAATGTCGCTGGCGTATTCATATGGTTACTCTCTTCTTCTCTGTTTCTTTCCTCCTCAGCCTTTAAGTAGGTTGCTTCTGAAGGCGTCTCTGGTGACACGCGGCAGCAATGGCTTCTGCTCAGGGCCACATATTAATACGTGTCAGAGCCGGTGAACTGGGTTAACTGGGTTAGATGCACACTTAATGCACTGCTGCATCGGCCCGCTGTCCGCTGTCCGCTGTCCGTCCGTCCACCCGTTAGTAGGCCAACAATACAAAGGTGGGTTGACCAAGGTTGGCGTCGGTCGCAACCTCAATTTGGACAGACATGCGGTCTTCATGTGTTGGTCGTTTTCGAAGGACAGTGGCGAAAACAATCCCTGCAACGGTGTTTGGTTTCAGTGATGAAACACACACCCTGCCTTGGTGTTGGGCAGCAACGCAGCATCTCGCGCGTACAGTATCAAAACAAACCGTATGTGTGATCACACGGACACAGGTGAAAAGCTATTAAGATATGTTTTTTTCATTTTCACAATGCCTCGTGTCAAAGGCATTGTGGGGTCTGGCTTTGTAGACTGAATTCTTTAAAAGTTATGTTCAAAAAAATTAAATTAAACCTCAGCGCTTGCAGAGCGCCCCCGTCTGAAAATATAACTCCTTATGCCGAAGGTATTCGGATGGACTATTCCACTCCGGTATAACCGTTCCTCGACAGCCGCTTAGCGGTTCCCCACAACCGACAGAAGCTATTTGTTTTGCCGTGTCAGAAAGAGATTACAGCCCTGTGGAGCTAAATACAAGAAATTATGTTGTTTTTTTAAAAATAAATATTAATTGGTTCCAAAAAAAACCCCAACATTGATAATGAGATGCGGGAAAAAGCGTTTTCCACGCTGCTACCTGTCGGCAAGATGTTTTGGAGGAGCTCATTACAGGAGCCTGCATGTCGGGAACAGCCCCCGAGTGTTTCCTAACCGAAAACAGCTTGTACACAACATGGCCGACGCCGTCCTGCGTGGATCTCCTAATGGACAGGAGTGAGAGGACGGAGAAATGCACCTGATGGAGGCAGCTGTTTGAAGCTGAGGTTGATCATTAGGGTTTGTGTCGTGTAGCCTCAGTCCTTAGGAAGAAGCAGTACGGACCCAAATGTACTCCATTGTCGCATTAATCCACATCTGTATCTGGGGCACATGGCTTTTTTATTCAAATTCTGCTTCTCCGAGTCCGATTTGTCCGTCACCTCGCCGACCGCCCCTGACATTGGTGAGGAGGTGTGTGTGTGTGTGTGGGGGGGTGGGGGGTGGGGGTAGGGGTGGAGGACTGTAATCTGCGATTAGACATGATTGCCTGCTTAGACCCCGCAGTCACGTCTCAGGGACCCGCTCGTATCCGCTTCGCATTACCGCCCCTGATCTGCCGCGATCTCATCTGCATGGCGGCGGTCCCGCCGTCCGCACAAGCGCTGGAAATAGGACCTCAAGTCGGGAGCTAAGCGGGCCTTCAATTCCAGCAGTCGTTTTAATCTTTCATCAATCAGGGGGAGCCGGAGCGCAGCCATGATCCCATTATTACAGTTTCAGGGAGAACGGCGTCAAAGTGACAAGCCGAGAGCTCAGGTAGTTTGGCCTCGCCGGGAAAGTTTGAAAGCTCAGGTCGGCCGTTGGACAGTTGGAAGGACAACACTCAGAAACTAGTTTCCCTTTGAATTGAACACAAACACATTTGAGTGCGTTGTGCGTTGGACATTTGAGTGCGTAAATGATTTTCTTAATCGGTGGTTTTGGTTGGAAATCACCGAAGGAGGTGAGCCAAAACAAATGAAAGTCAAAACAAACAAAGAATTGAATTTACAAAGGCCGCTGCACCATAGCCGCTCCTAAGTACACCATTTAGAAATAAATCCAGAGTGACGGCTGCTTTACTACCACTATACGGTCCTATAATGGTATGTTCCCAAACCAAACCTCAGCATTAAAAGTTCTCCTCATTGGGTCAATACACAATCCAAAACAAAGCAACAAGTCATTTGTTATTAAGTTAAATAAAGTTATTATCATTCTTATATTGAGTTAATATGCTTGTATGTAATGTGTACTTGAACGTAAATCTTAAGATGGGTGATGGATGGATGGATAGATAGGTAGATAGATTGATTATTGATAGATTGATTGATTGATATAATGATCGATTGAATGATAGATAAATAAATAAATAGTTAGATGGATAGATGGATATATGGATAGATATATAATAGATAGATAGACAGACAGACAGACAGACGGATAGACGGATAGATGGATATATGGATATATGGATAGATAGATAGATAGATAGATAGATAGATAGATAGATAGATAGATAGAGTAATAGATTAATAGATAGATGGATAGATAATAGATAGATAATGGATAGATAGATGGATAGCTGGATAATAGACGGATAGATAAAAGATAGATAGATAAAAGATAGATAATAGATAATAGATAGATAATAGATAGATAGATAATAGATAGATAGATAAAAGATAGATAATAGATAATAGATAGATAGATAAAAGATAGATAGATGGATAGATGGATGATAGATAGATGGATATATAAATGTAGATGGTGTGCAATAGCCACACTTGACACTCATTGGCTTTCCACATTGCAGTGCCTGAAGAAGTAAATGTCAAACTTCTGCAGAATAAATTATTATACAATCTTGTAAACACCCAATGCTCATTTAGTTGTAGAAAATGTGCTTCATTATTTGTTCGCCCTACAACATTACAACCATCAGGCAGGAGGAGGACGTGCTTGTGTTTTTTCTGATGATTAATTTTAATAAGTTTGCAGAGGGATACTGTAAAGGCGACGGAGACAGGGGGAATACGATGGCTAAGCCGACTCTAATTAGGAGTTTTATGGGGCATATAATTTAAGTCACAGCGCTAAGCTTTGACTCAAAATCAAACACGGTTTCTTCTGGAAGGCTACAGTACATTGTGCGACTCACAAGTATGCCTGCAGCCCTATACATCTTTCACAATGTCTATCTATTTGATTTGACATCAAGTAGCCTATATTACATCAGTTGATTAAATGTTAACCAAGCCTATACATTCTGAAGTGAAGCAAATGATTCGTACATTTTCTTTAATTATGTTATTGTGTTGGTCGGGTTTCCCCCACGACAAACTGCCATTAGCGCCATCTCCTAGCGGCTAGCGGTGCCAAGGGTCGCTGTAGCTCGCCTCAGACGTTCATGTACTGAGTCATTTAACAGATAGCTCTGAACTTGTTCACTTAGCGCCGGGCTGTCATGCTCTCCGGTCGCTACAGGACGTGTGGCGCTTCTCCTCCTCAAGCGCGCTGCCAAATTAAGCATGTAGCCGCCGCTAGCACAGATGACAACGCTAACATCGGGGTCGTGACTAGGGTGCTAAGGTTTAGCTTGGCTTCTCACTGCATCACTGGGATGAATGATTATTACTTGATGCCACCCCTAGTGAGTTAATGAATGTGCTCATTTAGTGGCTTAGCTCATTTAGTTAGCTAGTTAACACGTTATTTTGTTTCCTGGTTTACAAGTCACTTTGTTAGCTAGGCTACTTGATGCCACCGCTAGTTAGTTAATGAACGTGTTCATTTAGTGGCTTAGCTCATTTAGTTAGCTAGTTAACAAGTTATTTTGTTTTCTGGTTTACAAGTCACTTTGTTAGCTACTTGATGCCACCGCTAGTGAGTTAATGAATGTGTCCATTTAGTGGCTTAGCTCATTTAGTTAGCCAGTTAACAAGTGGGTGAGTTTATTAAGTTAGCGAGTCACCAATTTACCTTATTTAGTTCACTACTTACTTCATTGTTTACAAATTAGGTAGTTAACAAGTTGGTGAGTTTATTTAGTTAGCTAGTCACCAACTTAGTTTATTTAGTTCACAACTTAGTTCATTGTTTACAAATTAGCTAGTTAACAAGTTATTTTGTTTTCTGTTTTACAAGTCAGTTTGTTAGCTAATTGATGCCACCGCTAGTTAGTTAATGAATGTGTCCATTTAGTGGCTTAGCTCATTTAGTTAGCTAGTTAACAAGTCGGTGAGTTTATTTAGTTAGCTAGTCACCAACTTAGTTTATTTAGTTCACTACTTAGTTCATTGTTTACAAATTAGCTATTTTGTTTTCTGGTTTACAAGTCAGTTTGTTAGCTAGCTAACCCGGTCATGTGTTTGCTAGTTGGAAGCATTGAGGCCCTCCTGCCACCTCCTCCGAACGGCGCTCCTCTTTACATGAACCTGGCCTGCGCCTCCTATATCCGCGGCGGCGGCGGCGGCTCTCGGTTTTACATCTGAAAGCATACTTAACTTTTCAGTCAGCCTTTCAGCTGTGAGCGCTAAGACCCTGAGCCCGGTCCAGATTAGCTTTTATTGGGGGCGCTGGGTGGGGACAATACGGTGAATTAAAGTCCACATGGCGCTGTTGTTGCGTGTGTGTGAGACCAAACACAGTCCTGGCCCTGGACCGGGGGCCCTGGACCGGGGGCCCTGGACCGGGGGCCCTGGACCGGGGGCCCTGGACCGGGGGCCCTGGACCGGGGGCACTTGACCAGGGGGTCCTTGACCCCGAGAAGAAAGCGAGGAAAGCGCAACGATCTCCAACGGTTCGGAGGTCCAAACTCAACGGCGTGCAGACAGATGGTCGTCGTTACAACCCTCCCCGGGTCTGGGGAAGGTGGCGGTCGGGGTCAACCTTAACACGTCTTGGGGATAATTAAATATTTATGTATTTGTTAAAAAAGACATGGGTTTAAAAGGTGCAACCCCCCCCCCCCCCCCCATTTTAAATGCCTATTTAAAATATAAACTATAATGGAAATTTAAATTGGATATATAATAATGAAACATGGAGCCTAACTAATTAACACGTCAGTAAATTCAGGGATAAATAAAACATAATATAATGTTGTTTTTTTTGGATGAGCTGCAGACCGAAGGGGGCGACCACGTACACTCACTCCCTCTCCGGTAGGGAGGGGGGGGAGGGAGGGAGAGCGAGAGAAGGAGAGAGAGAGAGAGAGACTCAGAGCACACACACACACACGGAGCAGAGCAGCACACCTTCATGCTGCTGGATGGTGTCTCCTCTTCTCCTCCTTCTTCTTCTCCTTCTTCTCCTCCAGGAGACCATCCTGTGGTTGAGGATCCTATTCACTGACTTTCGCAGAGGATTTCCATCGCGTGGAGACCTCCACGTCCAGGACCTCGCCTCACGCCCACCCGGCTCCTGGTCCTGGTCGCACCTCCTCGGATGTTTTGGTCCATTCCGTGTCTCGCACGGCGGAGATACCGTTGGCTCCCGGTCCCGCTTAGATCCTGGATCCCGGTCCCGGTCTAGATACTGGCTCCCGGTCCCGTTTAGATACTGGATCCCGGTCCCGTTTAGATCCTGGATCCCGGTCCCGCTTAGATACTGGATCCCGGTCCCGGTCTAGAGGAGAACCGAGGAGGAGAACCACTGTGGGATCCGCACCGTATCGGCGACTTATTATCCCCGGGACGGGCCTCATCGGACGGGTTCCCAGCATGGTGAGCACTGGGTTTAATTACCTACTGGTTGTACTGAGATGATGGGTTTAATTACCTACTGGTTGTACTGGGATGATGGGTTTAATTACCTACTGGTTGTACTGGGATGATGGGTTTAATACTACTGGTTGTACTGGGATGAGACACAGCGCAGTGCTTAATACCTACTGGTTGTACTGGGATGCAATACAGCACTGGGTTTAATACCTACTGGTTGTACTGGGATGAGATACAGCACTGGGTTTAATACCTACTGGTTGTACTGGGATGATACATCACTGGGTTTAATACCTACTGGTTGTACTGGGATGAGATGCAACACAGTGTTTAATACCTACTGGTTGTACTGGGATCATGATATAGCACTGGGTTTAATACCTACTGGTTGTACTGGGATCATGAGATACAGCACTGGGTTTACTGGTTGCACTGGGATGAGATACAACACTGGGTTTAATACCTACTGGTTGTACTGGGATGAGATACAGCACTGGGTTTAATACTGGTTGTACTGGGATCATGATATAGCACTGGGTTTAATACCTACTGGTTGTACTGGGATCATGATATAGCACTGGGTTTAATACCTACTGGTTGTACTGGGATCATGAGACACAGCACTGGGTTTAATATCTACTACTGGTTGTACTGGGATCCTGAGATACAGCGCAGTGTTTAATACCTACTGGTTGTACTGGGATGAGATACAGCGCAGTGTTTAATACCTACTGGTTGTACTGGGATGAGATACAGCACTGGGTTTAATACCTACTGGTTGTACTGGGATGAATTGGCGCGAGCGTCCTGCAGCAGCAGCGCGAGCCGGAGCGGCGGTTGGTGGTTGGCGGCGGCGGCGCGTGCGGCGTTTCCGTGGTAACATGTGTGTGTATGTGGCGGTCCTCGTGAGCAGCGCGCGCACGACGTCGTGCGACGTGCGCGTCGCCGTTAACGCGAAGCCCACCGGAACGACGACCCGAAATGTGCTGTTTTGCCTTGACTCGTCGTGACGGTGAGGGAAACGCACACACGCACACACACACGCACACACACACACGCACGCACACGCACGTACGTTGAGGTGGTGCAGGCGTCTGGATGTATGTGAACACCGCATTATCTACTGCGTGGTGAAGGTGTAACACAGTGGGGGCTGGATGTAACACAGTGGGGCTGGATGTAACAGAGGGGGCTGGATGTAAAAGTGGGGCTGGATGTAACACAGTGGGCTGGATGTAGCACAGGGGGTTGGATGTAACACAGTGGGGCTGGATGTAACACAGTGGGGCTGGATGTAGCACAGGGGGTTGGATGTAACACAGTGGGGCTGGATGTAACACAGTGGGGCTGGATGTAGCACAGGGGGTTGGATGTAACACAGTGGGGCTGGATGTAACACAGTGGGGCTGGATGTAGCACAGTGGGGCTGGATGTAACACAGGGGGTTGGATGTAACACAGGGGGTTGGATGTAACACAGGGGGCTGGATGTAGCACAGGGGGCTGGATGTAACACAGTGGGGCTGGATGTAACACAGTGGGGCTGGATGTAACACAGTGGGGCTGGATGTAGCACAGTGGGGCTGGATGTAGCACAGTGGGGCTGCGTGTATGTGAACACCTCATATGTAACACAGTGGATGTGGGAGACATGGAGGCTGCTGGGGATTACAGACCGTCAGTAATAACTAGTAGTACACTGATAACAGACCCAGTAATAACTAGTAGTACACTGATAATAGACCCAGTAATAACTAGTAGTACACTGATAACAGACCCAGTAATAACTAGTAGTACACTAACAGACCCAGTAATAACTAGTAGTACACTGATAACATACCCAGTAATAACTAGTAGTACACTGATAACATACCCAGTAATAACTAGTAGTAACAGACCCTGTAATAACTAGTAGTAACAGACCAGTAATAACTAGTAGTACACTGATAACAGACCCAGTAATAACTAGTAGTACACTGATAACAGACCCAGTAATAACTAGTAGTACACTGATAACAGACCCAGTAATAACTAGTAGTACACTGATAATAGACCCAGTAATAACTAGTTGTACACTGATAATAGACCCAGTAATAACTAGTAGTACACTAATAATAGACCCAGTAATAACTAGTAATACACTGATAACAGACCCAGTAATAACTAGTAATACACTGATAATAGACCCAGTAATAACTAGTTATACACTGATAACAGACCAGTAATAACTAGTAGTACACTGATAATAGACCCAGTAATAACTAGTAGTACACTGATAACAGACCCAGTAATAACTATAGTAGTACACTGATAATAGACCCAGTAATAACTAGTAGTACACTGATAACAGACCCAGTAATAACTAGTAGTACACTGATAACAGACACAGTAATAACTAGTAGTACACTGATAACAGACCCAGTAATAACTAGTAATACACTGATAACAGACCATCAGTAATAACTAGTAATACACTGATAACAGACCAGTAATAACTAGTAATACACTGATAACAGACCCAGTAATAACTAGTAATATACTGATAATAGACCCAGTAATAACTAGTAGTACACTGATAACAGACCCAGTAATAACTAATACACTGATAACAGACCCATTAATAACTAGTAGTAACAGACCCAGTAATAACTAGTAGTACACTGATAACAGACCAGTAATAACTAGTAGTACACTGATAACAGACCAGTAATAACTAGTAATACACTGATAATAGACCCAGTAATAACTAGTAGTACACTGATAACAGACCCAGTAATAACTAGTAGTACACTAATAATAGACCCAGTAATAACTAGTAGTACACTGATAACAGACCAGTAATAACTAGTAGTAACAGACCCAGTAATAACTAGTAGTAACAGACCCAGTAATAACTAGTAGTAACAGACCCAGTAATAACTAGTAGTAACAGACCCAGTAATAACTAGTAGTACACTGATAACAGAACCAGTAATAACTAGTAGTAACAGACCCAGTAATAACTAGTAGTACACTGATAACAGAACCAGTAATAACTAGTAGTAACAGACCCAGTAATAACTAGTAGTAACAGACCCAGTAATAACTAGTAGTAACAGACCCAGTAATAACTAGTAGTAACAGACCCAGTAATAACTAGTAGTAACAGACCCAGTAATAACTAGTAGTACACTGATAACAGACCCAGTAATAACTAGTAGTACACTGATAACAGACCAGTAATAACTAGTAGTAACAGACCCAGTAATAACTAGTAGTAACAGACCCAGTACGTAGCAGCGTAGTGTTTTAAATGAGTCACTGTATTCCACAGTAAAGTGGTGCAGATGGGTTTGATGGACGAAGAGTATGTAACAGTGTTTTAATGAGACCGTCAGTGACACACGCTAACCATCCAGCGGATTAAAAGTTTGCAGCAACATAAGTGCGTTCAAAGTGCGCTGGCCTTCTGCGATAATAAAGCAATATTGACATCACAGGACGACGTATCGTATGTCTTGCTCTAATACTGGCAGTTTCCCTCAAAAGAAAATTCAATACCAAAAACCTCCTTCATGTGAATAAATCAATACAAAATGAATTGATGTCAGTAAAAAAGGAAATGGTCCATGTAGTCTATTTCTGTGCTGGGGGTATTAAATATGCGAGGGTCAGTGTGCCAACATCATCTATCCCCAGTGTTGAAACCTGGAGGTTGTATAGCTTGGTGCTATGGAAACTATATCATGTCTTCATAAGGATCTGTAGGATGAAAGTGAATTAACCCCGTGATTGGTCAAAATTTCCCACACTCACACACACACACACACACACACACACACACACACACACGTACGCCTTCTTTCAATTCTCCCAATCGTTGAGATCCTCAGCATTTGACCTCACAAGAACACCCATTGGTGTTGGGCTGACCCCGCTGACCTCAAATATTAGAGGTCAAATCCAAAAGGAGAGCGGGGGGGGGGGGGGGGGGCAGGGGGGGGGGGGGGGGGGGGGGCGTCCTTCAGGGCTTTATTCCCATGGAGAATTCAAATGAGAGCTCAGTGCAGATGTAAGGTCTCTTTGAGGGCAACCTGGCTGCTCTCTCTCTCTCTCTGTTTTCTTTGTGGTGTTGATGAGGTCCCACAAGCTCTGCTGAGGTGGACCAGACCAGACCGCCCTCCCCTTACCCCTCACCTCCCCTTACCCCTCACCTCCCCTTGCCCCTCACCTCCCCTCCTCCCCCAGATGTAAAATCTGTTGCCTGCCTTTTGTACCGGGCCTGGTGAATGAATGTTGTGTGGGTTGTATAGTGGAAGGAGCACGGCGGTGCTGTTGGGGGTGAGGACCTCCAGCCAGCAGGGTCTTGGTCTACCTGTAGGTCCTGTAGGTGCCTCACCGTGGAGCGAGACGCCTATAATAATATGCACCTGCATCTGAAAAACACACAGTTGACTGTAAGTGACTTGAGGAAGACATCTGCTGGATGTGTTTTCTCTGCTTGCGTGTGTGTTTTCGTGTTGTTTTGTGTGACATTCTGCCTCTGGGTGGCAGGACCGGGTCGTGTCCCATTAACCAGCTGATGGGCTTTGAACTGCTGCAGCATATGGGGCCGAAACAATGACTTTAGATGAAACAATGAGCTGGCGCCTTCTCCCCTCTGGCGAGGGAGAGAGGGAGGTGTGGGAGGAGGAAGAGGAGGAGAAAGAGGAGGAGGTTGTGTTTTGTGTGTTTCAAGTAATAATTGTGGTGAGGACTGTATTGTCGTCCTGGAGGGAGAGGTGTGTGTGTGTTGTGTGCGGAGGTGAATGGCGATGCGCTGTGTGTTTATGATCCTCTCTGGTCGGCGTTGAACGACGCGGTAGCGATGATTTCGTTGTAATTTAAAAGTACAACGGTAGCAGCAGAACGGGACGATGTTAAAATCATTTTGGTGGCAATGTTTCATTGTTATTATTCTATGGAGTTGGATATTCATTGGACAAAGGTGCTTCTTTTTGGATAAATGAGCATTCGTAAAGTGGGAAAAGCAAGGAGAGAGATAAATTAGTTATTGTAGTTATCTATGTAGTTTATTATTTATCTATGTAGTTTGTATGTCGGCCTATTCATGTTCTGCATTACATAAATAAATAGATGTGATCTGCATGTTAGACTTTAAGTGAAGGAAAAACGCTCAACTCAACCTCTATAACGATATCACAAATTCCCCTATCCCACTAAATATCCATGTCTGCATACCACAGTATATATAATTCAAACACATGGGCTCTTCATCTAGGCAACAAGTCGTAGCTTGAGCGGTTTCTGCTGAAAGCTATGCGGTAAGTAAGGTTACATAAGGTGCGTTTAGTGCTGCAGGCCTGCTTCACCCCAGCAGACCTCATCAACACTCACTCCCAGTTGATAAAAATATGTCACAGAAAACAAAACATTGTGTATTTGGATGTTAATTGTAGTAATAGATAGATAGATAGATCCCAAGACGGACATAACACCACACATTTCCTCACAGCTTCCATACTTAATAAGTTAAAATACAATAAATAATACAAAAAGAGTGCAAAGTTATTTTTGTGCATTGTAAAAACCTTATGTTATAACCTGAGAGTCCTCTATAAACCTACCTGGGTGGCAGTAGGAGGTAGGAGGTAGTCTGGGGTTGTCTGGCGCCTGACGGTCGCCGGTTCGATCCCCGGCTCCTCCTATCTGAGTGTGGCGGTGTCCCTGAGTGAGACGCCTCACCCTCGCTGCTCCCGGCGAGCCGGCTGTCTCCTCGCACGGCTGACACGGCCGTCGGTGTATGAATGGGTGAATGTGAGGCCATAATTGTAAAGCGCTTTCAGCGGCTAGAGGTCTGAAAAGCGCAGTATAAATGCGGTCCATGTACCGTTTTAGAAGGCACGCCATGATCCCAACACCAGCCGACATTTGGAGGGAATGATATTTTGAATTATTACTAGGAAATGTTCACACTATTTCACACACAGCGGACCTTTAAAAAAAAGTTATTATTTATTATTTGTCAGAAATATGTATTGACATGGAGTAAGAACTTGCACTCTGTGGAATAATTGAATCAATAATGAAGCAAATCATAAATATAGCAGTAATTATATTGTAAACAGAAACTACTTTCAGTCTGTTTTTCACTCGCTCACTTGCGTCGCTGTATCCTATTTCAGGAATATGTATTGCAGTATTAAATCCCACAAAAGTGTCACGGCACACCTAGCCTTGCCTCAAGGCCTGCCACACTGCTCTGATATAACGCTAGAACTAGTGATGCACCCATCCATCGATGGACTGATCATTATCTGCCGATCACGATCACATGTTTAAGGCGTTTATCGTCAACTTGAAACGTGTTGATTGCAGGAGCCGATCACATGACTCCATTGTGAACCACTGTGCGCAAGACGACCCGCAGCCTTCACAGTGGCAGCCTATGCTAAACACAGCTGTATGCTTAGGTAATAGACATACGCCTAAAATATTTGGCATCATTGTTATTATAAAATTATTATTTTATACTATAACAATATAATAACTATAATTAATAATTAATAATTATTATTTTACTTGATTTGAGGAGGCTGCTGCTCTGCTGCTTCATGTTCAGTCGTTTGATTTACCACTCAGAGCACCTAATGAAGAGCTGTCCAAATGACAACACCTTAACAGACACAAACACCCTCAAACCTCTCTCTCTCCCCCTCTCTCTCTCTCTCTCTCTCTCTCTCTCTCTCTCCCTCTCTCTCCTGCATTGTCTGTCTCTTTCTCTCTCCCCCTCTATCTCTCGATCTATCTCTGCCTTTCTTTGTCTGCCTGTGTCTATGTCTTTCTTTCTAACACTAGTCTCTCCATCTCTCTATTCCTCTCGCATGCGTGTGTGCATGTACGCACACACATACACACACACACACACACACACACACACACACACACACACACACACACACACACAAACACAAACACACACACAGCCTCAAGTGTTTTCAGGACAGACTGTGTAGGTGGCACATGGCAGTGACTGACCGACTCACAAACACACACACACATACACACACACACACCATTATCACCTCTCTCTTCACTCATGTTCCTTGTTAAAATCTAGGCCGTGTTGTATGCTTAGTCCTGTAGCATTTAGCTTTTCATCCGTTGATCTACATTTTAAGCCCAATGGCTCATGTACTTGGGGTAAGGATGTATTGCTACAGGTAGCATAGTTGTAGTTTATTATTTATTATATTGTACTTTTAACATTTTTGGTCATTTGTAGTATTTTCTCTGCACATTGGCAAATGAATGCCGGCATGCGTCCGTCGGAGAACTAGTCGGGAAAATAGTTTGGGGAGCAAGAAGTGAATGAAAACCTTTGAATTCACAGTCGAGGAAATTGAAAAAAAGGAACAAAAAAAGCTCAAGGAACATTTTTAGAAAGCTGAGAAACTAAAAAATACGACGGCGACTAGTCCCAGCCGATTTCTCCTTGACGACGACTATGTCTCCGAAATAATCCTTCTCCGGTACATTCAGTCCTGTCTCCGGGTGTCGCCTCGCCCGCATTCAACTTGAAACCTAACTGTTATATTGATTTGTACGTTTTACATTCGGCTGGCTCTGGGCGGTGTGCTGCAGGCAGGGATGCTCCTTACGCCTCCAGACCTGCACACTTATTTAGACACGCTGGACACAAACTCCGACTAATGTCATGCCAGGAACAAAATAAGCATACTTTAATGAAGAGGAAATCAGTTTGAAAAAGGATTTATATGCCTCTCTAATGAATAATTTAAATCACTAATGATTAGTGTGGGGGAAAAAAAAAAAAAAACGCTTGTTGTTTAATCAGCTTTTGGGTTTCACGGTGTATAATTTCTCAGTAACCTCGCCTGTACACAAAGCATACAAAGAACAGTTATATATATTATAGTATTTATTTGAAATATGTACGAGCATTTCTATATGCATGTTCGGTTAGTGTCTGTGTTGCGAGACTTGTTGTGTGGAGAGCTGTTGAGCATCTCTCCATCTGGATTGCTTTTGACAAAACCGTTCAGTGTGGTATTGATTCTTGATTAAATATTACAGCATAGCTCTGTCTTTTGACATGCTCTCCATTCATCCTCGCCCTCTCGAGAGCTTTAGTATGCACACGCATGTTTGTATATGAGTGAGTTTGTGCATGTATGTGTCAGTGAGTGTCTTTGTGTCAGTCTGTGTGTGTGTATGTTATTCAGTGTGCTTGTGTGTGTGGGGGGATGTATGTATCAGTGTGTGTGTGTGTGTGTGTGTGTGTCAGTGTCAGTGTGTGTGGGGATGCATGTATTTGTGTGTGTGTGTGTGTGTATGTATGTATCAGTGTGGGCGTGTGAGTGTGTGTGTCAGTGTGTGTGTGGGGGATGTATGTATTTTCTTTTGTGTGTGTGTGTATGTATCAGTGTGTGTGTGTATGTGTCAGTGTGGGCGTGTGAGTGTGTGTGTCAGTGTGTGTGGGGGGGATGTATATATCTTTGTGTGTGTGTGTGTGTGTTTGTGTGTGTGTATGTGGCAGTGTGTGTGGGCGGATGCACGTATCCGTGTGTGTGTGGGGGGGGGGGGGGGGGGGGAGGAGGTATGTATCAGTGTGTGTGTCTGTGTGTGTTTGTGTGTATGTGGGGATATATGTATCAGTGTGTGTGTGTGTGTGTGTGTGTGTATGTGTGACAGTGTGTACGTGGGGAGATGTATGTGTGTGTGTGTGAGTGTGTGTGTGTGTGTATGTGGCAGTGTGTGTGGGGGGATGCATGTATCAGTGTGTGTGTGTGTGGGGAGATGTCTGTATCTGTGTGTGTGTGTGGGGAGATGTATGTATGTGTGTGTGTGTGTGTGTGTGTGTGTGTGTGTGTGTGTATCTGTGTGTATGTGGCAGTGTGTGTGGGGGATGTATGTATCAGTGTGTGTGTGTGTGTGTGTGTGTGTGTCAGTGTGTGTGGGGAGATGTCTGTATCAGTGTGTGTGTGTGTGTGTGTGTGTGTATCTGTGTGTATGTGGCAGTGTGTGTGGGGGATGTATGTATCAGTGTGTGTGTGTGTGTGTGTGTGTGTGTGTGTGTGTGTGTGTCAGTGTGTGTGGGGAGATGTCTGTATCAGTGTGTGTGTGTGTGTGTGTCAGTGTGTGTGGGGAGATGTCTGTATTAGTGTGTGTGTGTGTGTGTGTGTGTCAGTGTGTGTGGGGGTATGTATCAGTGTGTGTGTGTGGGGGGGGGGCTGTATGTAGGATCATGGTATATTTCACGTCGGCCCCAGGTCAGGGTTAGTGTTGCTCCTCCAGACAACAGAGGGCCCTTTGTCCCGCCGCCGCCGCCGCCGCCGCCGCCGCCGCCGCCGCATTCACATACCCGTTTCCAGGATGACTCAGTGTGCCATGTGATGATGACTCCACCGGCGCTATTAGCGCTCGCTGGAGATTATCTTCGCCTGGTTTAC
>JAOPHQ010004219.1:12500-16240 GCA_030340625.1 Merluccius polli | reverse complement strand
TATAATAAAATAATAATAATTATTCTGTGGTATTAATGTCTTTCTAAATGTTATTATTTATTTATTATGTGTGCAATTAATGTCTGGAGGACTGAAACAGCTGAGGTGTGTATTTTATAAGGAACATTTTACCATTTTAAATGTACTATCAGGTCTGGTCGATTATTTTGGTTATATATTATTACGCTCGCCAAGTCCATTCAGAGCGCTAGCCAGGGTTCCTACAGGTTTCTTCAAGTCAAATTCAAGTCTTTTTAAGACCTTTTTAAGACCATTTATATCAAAAATGAATACCTATTTCACAGCCCTACCGGCAAAGAAAAATGAAATCCTTGAATTTCATCAAAATAAATTTGATTTGATCAAAATAATTGTGGTTGAGAAATGAAACTTTTGATGAGAAATGCGATACAGATAAGTTACATACAGCACAATTTTTAAGACCCAGATATCAAAATTCAAGACTTTTTCAAGTCTTTTTAAGGTATTATTTCCAAATTCAGAAATTCAATGCTTTTAAGACTTTTTAAGACCCCGCGGGAACCCTGGCTAGCATTAGCATTAGCATTAGCATTAGCTAACTCTAATCGGATGAGATCCCAAATCTCCAGCATCACTCCGGGAGATATTAAATAATCATAAGCCGGTCGTTAATATGAGTCTGTTCATCAGCGGTTCAGCTGAGCAAGGGGAGTGTCTCTCTGTCAGCTTTTTAAAGTATAAAGTGTAACGTTACGCCGCCTTTAGAACTGAATTACATAAAGACAACGGAGAGGAACGGTAACAATAAACGCCTCACCCTGCGTTTCATATTTCTGGTTTGTTTATTTATTCATATTTGTATTTAATATCCTGTGATGTTGCTTTTTTGTCATACACACACTACCCAGTGTTTCTGAGCCGGGGTCACATGACCCCCCGGTCACATGACCCCCGGGGTCACATGACCTGCTTTAGGAAGCAAACGCTGGAGATATCTGGACGATCTCTCAGTTCTAAAGAGGATCCCTCAGAGCCCTGTCACAACGGGTGTGTGTGTGTGTGTGTGTGTGTGTGTGTGAGAGGGGGAGAGAGAGAGAGAGAGACACAGAGAGAGAGAGAGAGAGAGAGAGAGAGAGAGAGAGAGAGAGAGAGAGAGAGAGAGAGAGAGGGAGAGAGCGAGAGGGAGAGACAGATGAGTGGCCAGATGTTATCTCTGTCTCTACTTCGACTGTCTGAGAAGACTGACAACAACAACACACACACACACACACACAGAAACACACACACACACACACACACACACACACATCAGTCACCCCCTCAGTCAACACACACATGTCCAGGTGCAGATGCATGCTAATGTATTCACACACAGAGAGTTAGAACAAGAAAACAGCTGCGCTCAGATAGCACACACACACACACACACACACACACACACACACACACACACACACACATACCTACACACACACACACACACACACACACACACCTACACACATATCTACACACACACACACACACACACACACCTACACACACACACACACATACCTACACACATACCTACACACACACACACACACACATACCTACACACACACACACACACACACACACACATACCTACATACACACACACACACACACACACACACACACACACACACACACACACACACACACACACACACACACACACACATACCTACACACATATCTACACACACACACACACACACACACACACACACACACACACACATACCTACATACCTACACACACACACACACACACACACACACACACACCTACACACACACACACACACACACACACACACACACACACACACACACACATACTTAACATGCGTGGCCATTTCATCGATAACCAATATTAACGTTCTAGGGAGGAGGTGGTGGGAGGTGGAGGAGGTGGAGGAGATGAAGGAGAGGGGGAGCGGGGAGGGAGGAGAGGGGAGGTGGAGGGGGAGAGAGGAGGGGGAGGAGAGAGGAGGTGGAGGAGAGGGGAGGTGGAGGGAGGAGAAGGGAGGTGGCGGGAGGAGAGGGGAGGTGGAGAAGGAGGTGAAGGAGGAGAGAAGAGGAGGTGGAGGAGGAGAGAGGAGGTGGAGGAGGAGAGAGGAGGTAAAGGAGGAGAGAGAAGGTGGAGGAGGAGAGAGGAGGTGGAGGAGGAGGTAAAGGAGGAGAGAGGAGGTGGAGGAGAGAAGAGGAGGTGGAGGAGGACGTGAGGAGGTGGAGGGAGGAGAGAGGAGGTGGAGGAGGAGAGAGGAGGTGGAGGAGGAGAGAGGAGGTGAAGCAGGGTACCATGTTGCTGTGCAGCTGTGTGTCACTCTTGCCGTGCATGCTGGGAGTCGCCCCTCTGATGTCCCGCCTCCTGGGGGGCGGAGTCAGAGACACATGAGTGACAGGGAAGGCAACCAATCTGATCTTCAGCTAAACAAACAAACAGTCCGAGTTACCTGTTGGGTTCTTCCAGTACTTTCTCTGTGAACAGGGGTCGCTCTAGGTCCTGGGGTCGCTCTAGGTCCTGGGGTCGCTCTAGGTCCTGGGAGTGCTCTAGGTCCTGGGAGTGCTCTAGGTCCTGGGATCGTTCTAGGTCCTGGGAGTGCTCTAGGTCCTGGGAGTGCTCTAGGTCCTGGGGTCGCTCTAGGTCCTGGGGTCGCTCTAGGTCCTGGGATCGCTCTAGGTCCTGGGAGTGCTCTAGGTCCTGGGATCGTTCTAGGTCCTGGGAGTGCTCTAGGTCCTGGGATCGCTCTAGGTCCTGGGATGGCTCTAGGTCCTGGGATGGCTCTAGGTCCTGGGATCGCTCTAGGTCCTGCTTCAGGAGGCTTCTGAGGGCTCTCAGGGCGTGATCCTGGTAGTCTAGTTCTTCTAACCGACCACAGAGATCTGATAGGGAGGTCTGGACTTCCTGGACTTCCTGGACTTCCTGGACTTCCTGGTCCGTTTCACTCTTCTCCTTCTTCTTCTCCTGAAGGTTCCACAGCTCACTGGTCAACAGCTGGCGACGGCGTCCGATCTCAGCCAACCTGGAACACACAAAACCTCTGGTTAACCAACACTAGACCACTAAACATCTGGTTAACCAACACTAGACTACTAAACCTCTGGTTAACCAACACTAGACCACTAAACCTCTGGTTAACCAACACTAGACCACTAAACCACTGGTTAACCAACACTAGACCACTAAACATCTGGTTAACCAACACTAGACCACTAAACCACTGGTTAACCAACACTAGACCACTAAACCTCTGGTTAACCAACACTAGACTACTAAACCTCTGGTTAACCAACACTAGACCACTAAACCTCTGGTTAACCAACACTTGACCACCAAACCTCTGGTTAACCAACACTAGACCACTAAACCTCTGGTTAACCAACACTAGACCACTAAACATCTGGTTAACCAACACTAGACCACTAAACATCTGGTTAACCAACACTAGACCACTAAACATCTGGTTAACCAACACTAGACTACTAAACCTCTGGTTAACCAACACTAGACCACTAAACATCTGGTTAACCAACACTAGACCACTAAACCTCTGGTTAACCAACACTAGACCACTAAACATCTGGTTAACCAACACTAGACCACCAAACATATGGTTAACCAACACTAGACCACCAAACATCTGGTTAACCAACACTAGACCACTAAACCACTGGTTAACCAACACTAGACCACTAAACCTCTGGTTAACCAACACTAGACCACT
>JAOPHQ010004219.1:0-7500 GCA_030340625.1 Merluccius polli | reverse complement strand
TATAAAGTACTGTGTGTTGTATAAAGTACTGTGTGTATAAAGTACTGTGTGTATAAAGTACTGTGTGTTATATAAAGTACTGTGTGTTATATAAAGTACTGTGTGTTGTATAAAGTACTGTGTATTATATAAAGTACTGTGTATTATATAAAGTACTGTGTGTTATATAAAGTACTGTGTGTTATATAAAGTACTGTGTGTTGTATAAAGTACTGTGTGTATAAAGTACTGTGTGTATAAAGTACTGTGTATTATATAAAGTACTGTGTGTTATATAAAGTACTGTGTGTTATATAAAGTACTGTGTGTTGTATAAAGTACTGTGTGTATAAAGTACTGTGTATTATATAAAGTACTGTGTATTATATAAAGTACTGTGTGTATAAAGTACTGTGTGTATAAAGTACTGTGTGTTAAAGTACTGTGTGTATTAAGTACTGTGTATTAAAGTACTGTGTATTATGTACCATGTAGTAAAGTACTGTGTATTATATAAAGTACTGTGTATTATATAAAGTACTGTGTGTATAAAGTACTGTGTGTATTAAGTACTGTGTGTATAAAGTACTGTGTGTATAAAGTACTGTGTGTATAAAGTACTGTGTGTATAAAGTACTGTGTGTATTAAGTACTGTGTATTATATAAAGTACTGTGTATTATATAAAGTACTGTGTGTTGTATAAAGTACTGTGTGTTGTATAAAGTACTGTGTGTATGAAGTACTGTGTATTATATAAAGTACTGTGTATTATATAAAGTACTGTGTGTATAAAGTACTGTGTGTATAAAGTATTGTGTGTATAAAGTACTGTGTATAAAGTACTGTGTGTATAAAGTACTGTGTGTATTAAGTACTGTGTGTATAAATTACCTGCAGCAGCAGAACTTCAGCCTCTGGGATCTGCTGGACTTTCTCCACCGGAGGATAAGTAATACTGTGTCTCCTCCCAACCTGGAAACACAGGAATAATGAAACCACCGGGAATAGCACCCCCAACCCTGCAGTGTTAGTGCCTTGCTCTACCTACTGAGATACACAGGGAATAGGACCCCTAACCCTGCAGTGTTAGTGCCTTGCTCTACCTACTGAGACACACAGGGAATAGGACCCCCAACCCTGCAGTGTCAGTGCCTTGCTCTACCTACTGAGATACACAGGGAATAGGACCCCTAACCCTGCAGTGTTAGTGCCTTGCTCTACCTACTGAGATACACAGGGAATAGGACCCCTAACCCTGCAGTGTTAGTGCCTTGCTCTACCTACTGAGATACACAGGGAATAGGACCCCTAACCCTGCAGTGTTAGTGCCTTGCTCTACCTACTGAGATACACAGGGAATAGGACCCCTAACCCTGCAGTGTTAGTGCCTTGCTCTACCTACTGAGATACACAGGGAATAGGACCCCTAACCCTGCAGTGTTAGTGCCTTGCTCTACCTCCTGAGATACACAGGGAATAGGACCCCTAACCCTGCAGTGTTAGTGCCTTGCTCTACCTACTGAGATACACAGGGAATAGCACCCCTAACCCTGCAGTGTTAGTGCCTTGCTCTACCTACTGAGATACACAGGGAATAGGACCCCTAACCCTGCAGTGTTAGTGCCTTGCTCTACCTACTGAGATACACAGGGAATAGGACCCCTAACCCTGCAGTGTTAGTGCCTTGCTCTACCTACTGAGATACACAGGGAATAGGACCCCTAACCCTGCAGTGTTAGTGCCTTGCTCTACCTACTGAGATACACAGGGAATAGGACCCCTAACCCTGCAGTGTTAGTGCCTTGCTCTACACATCGAGTTCGAACCACCAACTATAACTATTATAAACTATTAAAGATTCGTATCAACATACTCACTGTTAGTGTTGTACAGACAGGATTAAGCATGACGGGAGAGAGAGGGGGAGAGAGAGGGAGAGAGAGAGAGGGAGAGAGAGAGACAGAGAGAGAGAGAGAGACAGAGACAGAGACAGAGAGAGAGAGAGAGAGAGAGAGAGTGGGAGAGACAGAGAGAGAGCGGGGGAGAGATTGGGTGGGCTGTGTACTGTGTTGCCCTTAGCTACAGCCTTCCTATTGACCACCATGACTGGTAGAGAGAGGACCACATAATGTGGGAGAGAGGGAGAGAGAGAGAGGGAGAGAGGGAGGGAGAGAGGTGGGGTGTTGGTTAATATCCTATGCTGGATTAGTTGCCTGATCTCTCTCTCTCTCTCTCTCTCTCTCTCTCTCTCTCTCTCCCTCCCTCCCTCCCTCCCTCTCTCTCTCTCTCCCTCTCTCTCTCCCTCTCGTATCTAACCCAGGTTTTGGAGAGTTTCTTTTCGGTTTTGTTTTGTGTGTGCGTGTGCGTATGTGTGTGTGTGTGTGTGTGTGTGTGTGTGTGTGTGTGTGTGTGTGCGCGTGTATGTGTTTTAATGTAAAACTACAACTGAAGTAATGAACAGATGAGTTGCCTTGGCAACAACAACAGAACAGGATCTGAATCCAGTAAAGCCCAGAGGAGAGGAGCGAGGCGGACGCCGCCCCGGCCCCCGGCCAGAATGTGCCCAGGTCAGGGTGTGTCTGGGTGGGGCCGGGCTCCCCTGGCTGGGTGGTGCTGCTGCCGGTGGCTGGAGGCCAACACAACACTCCTCAAGACACACAGGAATGAGGGTGGAGAACCTCCTGCAGACACCTCCCAGTCTCACCTCGCCTGTCCTGTCTCTGTCTGTGTCTCTCTTCAAGTGGTTTCTTTTCGCTTTACTATGGTAACTTTACAGACATGTATGGTTACTATGGTTACCCCTGTCACTTTACAGACACGTATGGTTACTATGGTTACCCCCGTCACTTTACAGACATGTATGGTTACCCCCGTCACTTTACAGACACGTATGGTTACTATGGTTACCCCCCGTCACTTTACAGACACGTATGGTTACTATGGTTACCTCCGTCACTTTACAGACATGTATGGTTACCCCCGTCACTTTACAGACACGTATGGTTACTATGGTTACCCCCGTCACTTTACAGACACGTATGGTTACTATGGTTACCCCCGTCACTTTACAGACATGTATGGTTACCCCCGTCACTTTACAGACACGTATGGTTACTATGGTTACCCCCGTCACTTTACAGACACGTATGGTTACTATGGTTACCTCCGTCACTTTACAGACATGTATGGTTACCCCCGTCACTTTACAGACACGTATGGTTACTATGGTTACCCCCGTCACTTTACAGACACGTATGGTTACTACGGTTACCCCCCGTCACTTTACAGACACGTATGGTTACTATGGTTA
Source organism: Merluccius polli (assembly GCA_030340625.1). Taxonomy (NCBI): domain Eukaryota; kingdom Metazoa; phylum Chordata; class Actinopteri; order Gadiformes; family Merlucciidae; genus Merluccius; species Merluccius polli. The sequence continues at coordinate 4,209 of JAOPHQ010004219.1, read as the reverse complement.
CCCCCGTCACTTTACAGACACGTATGGTTACTATGGTTACCCCCGTCACTTTACAGACACGTATGGTTACTATGGTTACCCCCGTCACTTTACAGACACGTATGGTTACCCCCATCACTTTACAGACACGTATGGTTACTATGGTTACCCCCGTCACTTTACAGACACGTATGGTTACTGTGGTTACCCCTGTCACTTTACAGACATTTATGGTTACTATGGTTACCCCCGTCACTTTACAGACATTTATGGTTACTATGGTTACCCCTGTCACTTTACAGACATGTATGGTTACTATGGTTACCCCTGTCACTTTACAGACATTTATGGTTACTATGGTTACCCCCCGTCACTTTACAGACATTTATGGTTACTATGGTTACCCCTGTCACTTTACAGACATGTATGGTTACTATGGTTACCCCTGTCACTTTACAGACATTTATGGTTACTATGGTTACCCCCGTCACTTTACAGACATGTATGGTTACCCCCGTCACTTTACAGACATGTATGGTTACTATGGTTACCCCTGTCACTTTACAGACATGTATGGTTACTATGGTTACCCCTGTCACTTTACAGACATTTATGGTTACTATGGTTACCCCCGTCACTTTACAGACATTTATAGTTACTATGGTTACCCCTGTCACTTTACAGACATGTATGGTTACTATGGTTACCCCTGCATCTTTACAGACACGTATGGTTACTATAGTTACCCCTGTATCTTTACAGACACATATGGTTACTATGGTTCACCCTCTCACTTTACAGACACAATGGTTACTATGGTTACCCCTGTATCTTTACAGACATGTATAGTTACTATGTTTACCCCTGTGTCGTTTACAGATACGTGTGGTTACTATGGTTACCCCTGGAACCTTACAGATGTAAAGATTGTTACTATGGTGTTACTATGGTTACCATAACACCATACCGTAATACAAAATACCATACCATAATACCAAAGCATTGAGCACACTTGGGAAACTAAAGTATGAAACATGGTAGGGGTTAGGAGGGTCCATCCTCTTAGGGCTAGGAGGGTCCATCCTCCTAGGGTTAGGAGGGTCCATCCTACTAGGGTTAGGAGGGTCCATCCTCTTAGGGCTAGGAGGGTCCATCCTCCTAGGGTTAGGAGGGTCCATCCTACTAGGGCTAGGAGGGTCCATCCTCCTAGAGTTAGGAGGGTCCATCCTCCTAGAGTTAGTAGGGTCCATCCTACTAGGGCTAGGAGGGTCCATCCTCCTAGGGTTAGGAGGGTCCATCCTCCTAGAGTTAGGAGGGTCCATCCTACTAGGGTTAGGAGGGTCCATCCTCCTAGAGTTAGGAGGGTCCATCCTACTAGGGTTAGGGTTAGGAGGGTCCATCCTACTAGGGCTAGGAGGGTCCATCCTACTAGGGCTAGGAGGGTCCATCCTCCTAGAGTTAGGAGGGTCCATCCTACTAGGGTTAGGAGGGTCCATCCTCCTAGAGTTAGGAGGGTCCATCCTACTAGGGTTAGGGTTAGGAGGGTCCATCCTACTAGGGTTAGGAGGGTCCATCCTACTAGGGCTAGGAGGGTCCATCCTCCTAGAGTTAGGAGGGTCCATCCTCCTAGAGTTAGGAGGGTCCATCCTACTAGGGCTAGGAGGGTCCATCCTCCTAGAGTTAGGAGGGTCCATCCTACTAGGGCTAGGAGGGTCCATCCTACTAGGGCTAGGAGGGTCCATCCTCCTAGGGTTAGGAGGGTCCATCCTACTAGGGCTAGGAGGGTCCATCCTACTAGGGCTAGGAGGGTCCATCCTCCTAGGGTTAGGAGGGTCCATCCTACTAGGGTTAGGAGGGTCCATCCTCCTAGAGTTAGGAGGGTCCATCCTACTAGGGTTAGGGTTAGGAGGGTCCATCCTACTAGGGCTAGGAGGGTCCATCCTCCTAGGGTTAGGAGGGTCCATCCTACTAGGGCTAGGAGGGTCCATCCTCCTAGAGTTAGGAGGGTCCATCCTCCTAGAGTTAGGAGGGTCCATCCTACTAGGGTTAGGAGGGTCCATCCTCCTAGAGTTAGGAGGGTCCATCCTACTAGGGTTAGGGTTAGGAGGGTCCATCCTACTAGGGTTAGGAGGGTCCATCCTCCTAGAGTTAGGAGGGTCCATCCTACTAGGGTAAGGGTTAGGAGGGTCCATCCTACTAGGGTTAGGAGGGTCCATCCTCCTAGGGTAAGGGTTAGGAGGGTCCATCCTACTAGGGTAAGGGTTAGGAGGGTCCATCCTACTAGGGTTAGGAGGGTCCATCCTCCTAGGGTAAGGGTTAGGAGGGTCCATCCTACTAGGGTTAGGAGGGTCCATCCTACTAGGGTTAGGAGGGTCCATCCTCCTAGGGTTAGGGATAGGATCTTAAAGAATCTTAATGCTGCTACAGACATGTTGACATACTACACATACTACACATACTACATGTGTGTACGGCGCCAACTGCCTCTGATCTGCGAAATTGTTCAGGTAATTAGAGTTGAGGTGAGGCCGTCTGGGGCCTGGAGCATCTCTCTGTTGAGGTGCAGCTAGGGGGGTGGAGGGTGCAGCTAGGGGGGTGGAGGGTGCATCTAGGGGGGTTTAGGGTGCAGCTAGGGGGGGGTGGAGGGTGCAGCTAGGGGGGGTGGAGGGTGCAGCTAAGGGGGGGTGGAGGGTGCAGCTAGGGGGGTGGAGGGTGCAGCTAGGGGGGTGGAGGGTTCAGCTAGGGGGGGTGGAGGGTGTAGCTAGGGTTAGGAGGGTGTAGCTAGGAGGGTGGAGGGTCGATGAGGAAAATAGGAGTCATGTCTGCGGCATACAAACACGTCTTCCCATCAACGTGCCTTTGAACATGTCTGCACAAAAGCCTCCACCTGTCAGCCATCACCTGGCAACACCTACAGGTGGAGGCGGCGCACGCTGATGATGTCATGCTGTCACTCAAGCTGTGTCCCAATTCACGGGATGCATGCTTCGAAGTACGCATTCGAAGGCCGCTTACGTCACAACGCGGCGCGAAGGCTGTCCCAATTCGCAGGGTCCTTCAAATGCGCACTTCAAATGCGCACTTCAAATGCGCACTTCTTTTCCCTCTTTTTGGAGGACGCACCGCAACCATCCTTCGCCGCCTCGCATATCCCATGATCCTTTGCGCGCCGCTGTTCAGAGGCGGGAAAAGAATAATGGCGACACCAAGCGGCGATGAATTTATATTTAAATGTAATAAGTATTGGGTTTATATTTAATTACTTTTACTTACTACGAGTTATACTTTTACTCATTACTTATGTATTAGTTTTATTATCCCCGCTTTATTCCCAGACTGTAAAACTGCAAACTCAGTTAAACGATTGGATTGAATAAAGAGCTACGTTTAGGATTATCACTATTATATGTTATACTTAATTATTATCATTATTATGATCATTTTTTGCTTTATTACAACCCTTCCGTCTGTTTTTCAACTGACGACAAACTGACAGGCAACGGCTACGTTACTATGGTTACTACCAACTGACGGCTGGTGACGCGGCTGGTGACGCAACCAGGAAATGCTTCGGAGGCCGGACCGTCTCATTTAACAACGGTTGATGCGGCCTTCGAAGGACCCTCAGAAGTACGCAGCCTTCGAAGGACCCTCAGAAGTACGCAGCCTTCGAAGGCCGCGAGGCTGCGTACTTCGAAGCATGCAACCCCTGAATTGGGACACAGCTTCAGTGTAATGGTTTTGTAATAAGTCCTGATTGTTGTTGTTTTAAAACATTATTCCACTTTCTAGCAGATCCGGATGGCTGTAGTACTTTACTCATATACTGTATATATGTATATGTATACTCTACTGTAGTACTGTAGTCATGTATATGTATATGTATACTCTACTGTACACACATACAATCAGGTGTGTGTGTGTGTGTGTGTGTGTACATATTATGTTTGAGGGCGTCTCTGAGTTGATTGACAAGTCACTCCGGTTTAGAGTCCAGACACACAGACGGACAGACAGACAGACACACAGACAGACAGACACACAGACAGACACACAGACAGACTGACTGACAGACACACAGACAGACACACAGACAGACTGACAGACAGACAGACTGACAGACAGACACAGCATGTCAACTACATTCAACTAAAACCAAACTAAAGTAAACAAAACAAAAAGTAAATCATTAACACCCACCCCCCCCCCCCCCCCCCCCCCCCCACCCCC
>JAOPHQ010004218.1:12500-16657 GCA_030340625.1 Merluccius polli | reverse complement strand
CCCACCCTCCCGCCAGGCCCGCACACACGTGCGCACACACACACACGCACGCACACACACACCACGCACACACGCACGCACGCACGCACGCGCGCACCACACACACACACGAGCAAACGCACACGCACGCACACACTTAAAATGAGCTTTGAACAATTTGCCTATTAGTTTGCAATAAAAATCTCAAAGAATTCGCGCTTTATCTAGCCTAGTGTTTGACAATGTTAAATAAAAAACGAAATTCCTCCTATAAACGAATCATTTACAATTTGGATTTTGTGTCAGCATGCTTGTAAGCTCCGCTGTTTAAGACACAACAATGGCTAATTGCAATTAACTACGCCTTCCTACACCGCCCTCGTCGTCCGTTTAAATCGACACTTTCAGCGTCCATATGGCCTTTAGTGTACCGTGGAATGAACACAATTAAAAGCAGAATATGGATTTCTAGAATTACCGGGCACAGCAAGCTGTCAAGGTCAGGATGTCAGTTAGTGGTCTCTGGGTACACCCCCCCCCACCCCCCCCAACACCACCAACACCACCACCCCAAACCCACAGCACCACACCCCGGTACCCCTTGCCCCTGACCCCCCCCCCCCCCCAAGAGAGAGGGAGAGAGAAGAGAGAAGAGAGAGAGAGAGAGAGAGAGAGAGAGAGAGAGAGAGAGAGAGAGAGAGAGAGAGAGAGAGAGAGAAAGCAGCATTGTACCCTGTTGGGCTCCCAGCCCTGGTCCAGACAGACCCCTGAGAGGGCGACCCGGGGGTCTCCAGGGAGCAGGCCTACCTAGTACCCCATGGTAAGACCCCCGCCTCAGACTGTAAATGGAGGCGCGCTGGATTGCCGCCTCTTCACAGCCTCTTATCTGGGTGATGCTACCCTGTTGATTACCCCACTTATAGGCTACGTTTATAACACACCGCTTGGCGAAGAGCGCATATATACCGTGAATTAAAATAAACACATGACTCCCACATCTGGGACAAAATGCCATAATATAGATAGTCCCTGAATCAAGCAAATAGGGCCGATGCGGTATAAAGTAATTTGTGGTTTTTGGGTCAAAAATGTCCCTGGCGAAGACACCTCTCGGTTCGTAAAGGAAACACAAAGGGGTTTTAAATTACGCTGAGAACATAGTGTCCCTGGACACACATTTGACAACCGCGTTAAAACTAAAACGACGGCGCAACACGTGTGGATCCTGCGACCTGTGCGTTTTATAAGGTCCTAGCTGCAAATTGTCACCCCCACTTGCCCGGTGACGTCAGCCTGGCTCGGGAGTTGGGAGTAGGAAAGCAGGGGACAAAAGCTAAGTGGATGAAGGAAAGCGGAGTCCTCCACCCTCCTCCTCCCCTGGGATCCCTACATATCACCGAGGTTGTGCTGCAGTAAGTCACCTCGGCTCAGGGCTTTAACAGCTGGTTACAAGTGTTAGAGGTTTTCTTTATCTCGCATCCACAACCTGCTGCTGCTGTGCGCCGCTTGGTCTGGTCTGGGTGAAGGGCGCACCAGAGCGCAGTTTTCAACTTTTGTGCACCAGTTGCTGCGCGGCCCCAAACCCGCGTGGTGGTCCTGACGGTGGTCCTCCTGGGAACAGGCTCGGTGTCCGAGCCGAAGTGAACCGTCGCTCTCCTACCCGTCCGGGACCTCCTGTGACCCGGGATCAGGTCCACCGAAGGGAAAGACGCACAACAATGTCCCGTTAAACTGCTTCATTCTGGCGCTGCTTTTTGGACGCATGCTTTAGCTGCGGGTTTATCGGGACTCAGGGCGAGGCAGTCGGGAGAATTGAGAGACTGTGCGGGTGTTTCCATCGCTCACCTTTTATAACACGAGAAATACGGTTTTCACCATAAACTTCATCCACAAGAAGAGTCCACGATGAGCAAACCTGCAAACTCAACAAGTGGCTGTTTGGATATTTTGAATGTCAAATCAAGTAAGTCGGCGCTTTCTTTTATCCTAACAACCTAATATTCCGAATCGGTGTTATAATTGCGTTGTTATTTTTTAACAGAAAAAATGCCTAGATTATGATATGAAATGTGTATATATCTGCTTGAACCATGTGGTATTGGTATAGGCTATATATTTCGTCAAAGGCCCAATATCTATTCCTCTTGCATGCAATCGCATGTGCTCTTGCGGAGTCTATTTTTCACTGAAAATAGCCGTAAATCAAGAGGCTAATTTACTGGATTCATAATACAGGCGATACACTGGATTATTAATAGGCTATCTGTTAAGTGTGTGTTTCTGGACAGTGTTATAAAGTTAGACAATTACAATTTTGATCGGTTTATCAACAAGATGCACCTGTTGCAATGGACTGAACGTTGGTCTCAAACGTCACTGTAATATATATATATATATATATATATATATATATATATATATATATATATATATATATATATATATATATATATATATATATATATATATTCATGCCCCTAAAACAGAAGGTATAGGCCATAGGCCTCCTCTAGGCCAGACCAACCATCAAAAAGCAGATAACGCCTGTGTCCATTCAAACTTCGGTTTCATGCCTTTTAATTAAATACAGTAGGCCTACAATATAATGTTAAGCATTTATAATGCGTATTATTAGTTCATTATTAAAAATAATTTAAACTGAGTTTCCAACGAATTTAACATTTCTGGAGAAATAATGTAAAACGTGTCACTAAAGTAAAGTCATGTGAAATCATTGTATTTATTAGATTATCAGTTTTTATTAAGAATAGCTTTCTTTCTCAATAATAGCCTAAGCAGGCCTATGCAAAAGGTTTTCATTTAGCCTACAAAAGGCTAGATGCGTGACACAATAAACTATCCAAGCTAACATATACATGCATGCAACTGGACAAGGCCCAATATCTCGTGCAGACCCACTTTCAATAGAAAACAAATATAGGCCCGTGTGTTGGCCTACATCTGTAAAATATATAGGCCTATAGGCCTACAATTTACTTATCAGATCTGGCATTATGGGTGGTCAAAAACCATTCCATTCATTCAGTAAAACTTAATTTAAGGTCCTTTTCACATATGTTCGGCTTGATGATAATTACGTTAATAGAATTTGCCATATATCTCGAAGCAATTACTACACACAATTGGACCCCCACAGGGGGAGTTAAATACTTTCTCATTTTACAACAAATGTATGCGTCATTTTGGCTGTTTAGTTCACTTTCAAAATGTATGATTTCATGTTTTTAAACTTTAAATTGAAGCATTGTCTATTTTTCCATGAAATAGGCCTATGTAGGGACCTAACCCAATCAATTGCGTATTTTTAACTAGATAGTTACATTAGTTTAGTTGTATTCTTATTTTGTATTTTCTAACAATACGAACTCAAGTTAGGCATGTATGGTCATTACCTTCATCGGAAAACAGGCGATATTATAAAGTCGGTCTCGGATTGAACTACTTTTCTTTTTTTTTTACTTCACCACACTATCTTACAATTTAACAGTTTGTCACCCTTTGATTTCAATAACAAGGCAATTGATGCCTCAACTTTGGCCTCCATGGCCTGGTCCCTGCTGCTGCTGCGGCTCCCAGGCGGCCCGCATCCGGATTCCCATGCTACTCTTTTTGACGGGTCACTGGTGGCTCAATGAGCAGGTGGCAAAACGTCAGTGTAATTACATAGACGACTTTCCCTCAGAAAGACGCCCTCACACGCATGCAAATATCGTCCTTTTTAAAAAATAAAAAAAATAAAAAGATTTGAATACAAAATCTTTACAAAAAAAATCACATTTTTTGATCTACTCTCATGGGCTCGATTTACATACACTTCATTTGTGTTGGTGAAACGAGTTGGTTGCGCATTATTCTCGGTGCCGTGTCACTCCCTAATCCTGGGCCTATAGACCTGCGGATAAAGCAGCTGTCCGGACCCATTATGAAGGGGAGCTGGCAGCTTGTCGAGATTGCGGCAGTCAGACGAGGTTCAATGGGCAAAATCATTAAGTTAACACTTTCCCTAATGTCTCCATTGTCGACCCGGCGCGCATTGTTTTAAAGGACCCAGATATGACGCTTCCCACCCAAATAACGAACCGCGAACCGCGCCGTGCATTCCCATGGGCAGCAGACCTGTGAAGGCGCGAGGAGCCGCGTGCGTGTGCGTGTGTGTG
>JAOPHQ010004218.1:0-10000 GCA_030340625.1 Merluccius polli | reverse complement strand
GCAGTGGGCCATCCCGGTGGACTCCAACACGCTCCTAGCCGTGTCTGGTATGGAGACCATTTTATTATTATTATTATTATTATTATTATTTTTTTTTTTTTCATTATTATTATTATTATTATTATTTATTGTATTTATTTATTTATTTTTACAGTAAATGCATGTGGGGCTTTCTATCTTCAACCGAGAAAGATGGTCGACGATATCTGTGTCCAAATTATGTATGCCGCTCCTCACGACTGTCCCCTACCCTTTTAAATACTAGGCATGAATCCGGACAACACGGAGTCCCAGCGGCTGAACAAGATCATCGCAGAGATACAAGCTCTGCAAGAGGTCGTCACCCGGTTCCGACAAATGCGTCTCGATGCAACCGAGTTCGCCTGTTTAAAGTGCATCGTGACTTTTAAAGCTGGTGAGTTGTGGGAAATTACGTCAAAAGTTGTCCAACAGGAGATAAGAAAATATGCATTGATGGGAGCACTTATAATATCCTCTTTCGGCGACTATAGTTCCCATTAATGGCAGCACCGAGTTGAGGAGTTTCCACAACGCCAGCGCCATCGCTGCTCTGCAGGACGAGGCGCAGCTCACACTCAACAGTTATATACACACAAGGTGAGATACAGTACAACAACATCCCCACAATAAAGTAGCTGTTTTCTAAATGTGTTGTTGTTGTTGTTGTTGTTGTTGTTGTTGTTGTTACCTTGTTCTTGGAAGTGTGAGTGCGCAATGTATGCGCAACGCATTACGCACGGTCGGAGCATGGCCACGACCCCTCCCCGCCCTCATTGGTTAGGCCAGTAATACTGTATAAGCTATTACAGCCTGCTATTATTACTTTAACAGCTCTTCCAACCCATGCTGTGTTTGCAGGTATCCAACTCAGCCCTGTCGCTTTGGGAAGCTGCTGCTGCTGCTCCCGGCGCTGCGCTCCGTCAGCTCCTCCACCATCGAGGAGGTGTTCTTCAAGAAGACCATCGGCAACGTGCCCATCACGAGGCTGCTCTCTGACATGTACAAGTCCAGCGATATATGATTATTATTATTATTATTATTATTAATTTTTTATGTTATTCGTTTCTTCTTCAACGATGTCAAGCGGTGAGGACAATATGGGAACATACGACCACCAGCAGGGTGTCCAGCAGGAGCAGGTGTCGCCATGGAGGATGTTTGAGGAGCACACATGATTTGATTTTTGTTGGTGAAGGAAAGAAGAAGAAAAAAAAAAGTCTATTGAGGTTTTATTGAGAGAAACTCAATGAACTGTTAAACAGCCTGATTTCACCAAGTAGCCTGTTAACTGTCGCTCTTATAGCCTGTAACTTTCACCATAGAGTTTGTCTGTCAGTAAAATAGGTCTTAACTACTGAAGAGGAAAATATTGTAAAGACTCTCTGGGACAAGCATCTGCTGCAAGAAAGAGACAAGAAATGTTTGATAGTGGAACTTTATAATGGTTTTGGAGTGGCTGACCAATGAGCTTGTTGACCAATGAGCTTGCTGACCAATGAGCTTGCTGACCAATGAGCTTGTTGACCAATGAGTTTGTTGACCGATGAGCTTGTTGACCAATGAGTTTGTTGACCAATGAGTTTGTTGACCAATGCCCTTTCAATCATATATTGCTGTGTCAAATCTGAATGGAGGAAAACCAAAAAAGAAGGACGCATGCATCGGAGACAAAGGGGATGAGTCGCTTTCCCTTTGACCCAGTGCTGAAACCAAACGCGGAGCTGCGGATCAGCACGCAGGCCATGAAGACAACGAGTGAAGAGACGCTCTGTAATGACTAGAGAAATACTCGCATCTTTACCTTAACTACAAAATATAACATCGCATCGAAACTTATCAGTGTTTAGTGTTGTTACGAATTTGTGTCGGTTATGTCCAATCCGAGGCGCCCTATTAAAATGTTTAGGTCGACTTTGTGAAGTTATACACTAACACTGGAGATATATATATATATATATATATATATATATATATATATATATAAAAATCAGCACTTGGAAAATGTTGTGGTTTGTAATGTTTTTATTCTGTTGTAAAAACTCTATTTGCAAGTTGTAATGAAATACTAGAATAAAATGCATATATGAGGGATTTTACATATTTTAGGTCATTTTAAAGCATTTCATCTTTTTTTTCATAACCAGAAAACTATTACACACAAACTGCTGGTGTCCATTGTTAAATACCTAGTTGTGTGATACCGTATATAGAAGATCATTCTAAGGTGAAATACAAAAGCTGCAAATCATAGAGCAGTTAGATTAAATTATAACCAAAGGCTCAGAATGGTTTGGGTTAACATATCAGCTTTTCAAAATCACAAATTCAATGTTATTCATTTTACATTTTAAGTGGAAAAAAGGTTTCCTGTTCTCCAATTGTATCTTGCATTACATAGGAGCAGCATTGGTCCAAACTCCAATTCCCATGGGCCATTCCTCATTTCTCTCTTTTCCCCTTCTTTTCTGGGGTCTGTTGCATGGATCATGAAGAAATGGCAACGATTGTGCTTGTGCATCAGTGGATTTGACCGGTTTTATTTAAAAACTTTCAAAATAAAGAAAAATGGCACAGCAGTATACAAATCTCAAAATGCATATAGTCAGTAAAATACTAGCTATATACCCCCCCCCCCCTCGCTAGAAAACCACTATGTGAGAACAGGGAAGGTGCTGGTTGAGACATGCTTCATTCAGTAACTGAGCTCTTGGTAATGCGTAGCTATGGTGCACGGCCCATCAGAATAGTGCTTAGTGTACTTCTGTAATAAGAGACATAGATCTTTAGTTGTTGCCATGGAAACAAAACATTATAAAACAATCAAAGACGCACCGTACTGATAAATAGATGTCAGTGGGAGAAACAACAACAACACCAACAAATGTTATCTTATTTTCACCTCGTAGGCATCATTTGTCAGACATCTATTTTACGAATCGAGTTACAAAGTGGGAGAAACGAGCACAATAGTCGGGAACTCTAATAGTCAAACAAGTAGAAAGGAACAAAGGAGGGATGGATGGGAGTTGGAGGAGGCGGTGGTGGTGGTGGTGGGGGGGGGGGGGGGGGGGGGGGGGCCAGGGGCAGGGGAGTGAAGATGATTTAAATGTTTGTGGTCCAGGAGGCTCCGATCTGGTTGGAGAGCGTTTGGTTTTTGGGGGTTGTGCGGGGGCGAGGCCCTCGTCCACATCCAAGCATGGCGTCCTAGGCTTGTCTGATTTTGGACGGGGTGTAGGTTCTTGTCCACAGATTCGTCCTGTAGAAACATGTGCAGGCAGCGCTCGTTCTGGGCCAGCGGATGACCGGCCCACTCTGAAAAACACACACACACACACACACACACACACACACACACACACACACACACACACACACACACACACACACACACACACACACACACACACACACACACACACACACACACACACACACACACACACACACAAATAAATAACAATAGCATTTCAATACAGACGGAGAATCCACCATTACAACACACGCACAGACCCAGATTCAAAAAGACATATTGGCACATGGCGCGCGCACACGCACACACACGCACACACACGGTGTACTGTCAATACGAGAAGGTGTTACGAAAAAAAAGAGTGAAACGAAGAAGAAAAATGTATCCCCAATCACCATTAAAGCATGCTCAATACCAACTCCATATTGGTGACCTCACTCTGACAGCAGAACCTCGAGCTCAATAATTTCATACATCTCGCTCAATAAGTTCATACTCTAACGATGTCACCATACCACGGCAGTCGTGTGGAAAACAAACCTGGAAACAAAACCGATCTCTGCCTGCCATCTTGTCATGATGAAAATAGCTTTTAGAACCGGTAGCCACACAAAGCAGTTCACAATATGTGCCTCCCATTCACCCAGTTCATACACGCATTCATACACCGAACGTTGGTGTCAGCCATGCAAGGGAACAGCCAGCTTGTTGGGAGTGGTTATGATGAGCCGTCTTGCTCAGGGGACACCTCCACACTCAGCCAGGAGGAACTGGGGATCGAACCAGAAAACCTGTTCCTGAGTCACTGCCGCCCATAATGAAATACAATCCAAGATTATTTGCAGACAAGAGTAAGAGTTTGTGGGAAATACTGCAAGTTATTTGGCCTGGTGGCCGGGCCCCCGCACAGAGCAACCAGCACTTCCACTAAAGCAATATAAATGCATTTTATAGACTTTGAACTACTTCCTGTCTGCGAACATTACACGCTTCATAAATGCTTTGATCTCATCCTAGTGTACAACATTGAAAATATAATTATGTGCACTAATCAAATCATAATCAATTGAATCACTTAACAAGCCACTCGGAAGAGTCAAAGTAATCACATTAATTCTATATGTAATCAACTAGCCTATAGATATTACAGGAATACTATGGATGGAATAAATCATAAATAGAAGGGGGAAAAAAGTCAGTTCCTTCATAGGGAAGACATGCATGTTTATCTGACAAAAATGGTTAAAAAGAAAAAAAAAGGAATAAATAAACCCATTGTTATTTTCTTTCATTCACCATGTCAATATTTTAGATTGTTTTAGAGAATGCATTGAAAATGTTGACTGTATTGGATTTGTGTCAGAGTTAGGCATGCTGTACGACAGCGCTGTCATTTAGGGCTGTTAGCTTCTTCTGTTGCAACACATTTCTTTATTACAGTAAGTAAGTAAGTAAGTAAGTAAGTAAGTAAGTATCTTTTTTGGGTAGCACACTAGCGGATAATTGCGCCACCAAATGTTAGCTCTTAAAAGCAAAGGCACATAAGTGTTTACAATGTAAGGTGGTCATAGAAAAGCAGCTGGATGAATTTGCCATTGCCACAAACATGGGTAAGTAGACTCAGCGCTTTACCAACGACAAGTTAATCCTAGAACTGGCGGAAGAGTAAAGTCCTATTCCACTGTAAGAATTTTAGGCTAATTCATGAATTAGCCAGTGCACCTGAGTCCTCCTATATTACATTTCAGAACCACACACGTTGATAACAGTGACCCCCGCTGACATACACAGAGCTGAATTTTTATTGGAAATATTTTTCTGACATGAAAAGAGGCCAACATATAAAATGCATGCAAGCTCTAACCACCAGTCTTCTTGTAAAAAAAAATAATCCTGACCTGAACTGAAAAAAACAGTTTCCCCACCATGCACAAACTTGTTTTGGAGTAATAACCATATTTACCAGTTCAAAAACACCAGCCTCCCACCTATCACAATGCTCTCAATCACTCATTAAAACAAGTGCTGGCAAGCCGACTCAGTCGCTTTTAAGTCGCAACAATGCTACGATCAACAGAGTGTTTTGCTTTGACAGGAACTAAGAGTGGGTGTAAAAAAATAGATGTAATTACCAAACACATTCTCAGCTCTTTTAAATAATTAAACAAAAAAAACAAAACACGAAACTTGGAGAACTATGGATTTTAATTTGTGTCTTCAACTGTCTTTGCACACTTATTAGCCGAACAGGTAACACGGCTGCTTTGCACATGAAACAAAGATGAGGGCCAAGTCTGCAATCAAAGCAAATAATTACAATCCCACTGTAACTTTTTATTGTTCACTCAGGAAACGGGGACGCGCTGGATCAAAAAATAAGCTGGGGTGCACACACCATCCCTCAAGGAACAACGCGCTGCAAGTTGACCGCAATTATCATAAATTACACATCAACAATAAAACAAAGTGTGAGAAAAAAAACATGTTGAGGGGTGGGTGGTGGTGGGGCTGTGGGAGGGGGGGGGTGCTGTGTGCACACTTGTGTCCCCTTGGGTAGTTCTCATCTCCTACGAGGTAATTACGAAGGAGAATTAAGGAGGAGAGTGGGTGCAAGACTTGGCCTCGTTCCACAGGGTTCAGTTAGTTAACAGCGGCAAAAGAAAAAGTAAAACAAAAAAAACTAAAAGTTGAGCGTCTAACTGACGGACAAAAGGCGTCTTGTTCTGGCGAGGTAAACTTGTGAAAGTGGCGGTCGGCTTTGCATAGAATGGCGTGGTACACACATAGCATGCTTATGTTTTAGCCACATTGTTGCTATGCAACAGGGGAAGAGGTTTTAGAGTTGTGCGTGGATATTAAAGCCTCTCTACTGTACTCTCTACTGTAGTCAAATATATTCGCATTTAAGACAGCAATCTCTGAAAACACATTTTTGAGACTTGAGTTTTCTGAACTATAAATACAACTGGGACGAAAATTAAAAAATCCATATATTGTGACTCTCCTTTCTAACCTAACTAACCTGACTAACCTAACTCACCTAACTCATAGGGGCTGTGCATCTCTCCTTCCAAGCACGATTCGATGCAATACTTATATTTGTTAGATTTAGGGAGGTTGCAGAATAAAAAAAAATTCCAGACAGAGTACCGAGTACTTGCCGACACTGTGAACTGATAAAAGTACTTTGAATAATAAATGAAATTTCCAGTTACCACAACAGTAAAGTGCTGAGTTTGAATAACACTTGAGATGTCAAAAAACATTTAAGTATATAATAAATTAAACCCAAGCAATCAAAAAAATAACACTCAACATGTGCTGGTACTTTGGGCAAAGTAAGCCCACTGCCTGATTAAAATTGAGAGCCCCCAAAATAAAATTACAGAAAACATTAAATACTTTACTAAAGAACATTATACTTGGGAAACTATATTCTCATAATAGAACAAGTGTCAAGCTCACAATGTAGTTCTGCATATTTATTTCTTATTTTTTAAGTATTCAACAGTATCGTCCCCACCAAAAAAGGCACATTCCCCCGGAAACACCCCTACAAACGTGCATGGTAGTGCCAGCACTCTCTCGCGGTGAGGAATAATGAGGAAGTACTCAGTAGCCTGCGATCGAACATGTCTCATTTAGTGCACTGATTAATGTACCAAAAAAGAAATACAAATAAAGGGTAAATGAATCTAGCTTACAATGTGTCGTAATGTGTCAATATAAACATTACCATAGAGAAAAGTACCAGTCTTAGTCCAGTTTAAACAGCAGTGTTACAGTAATGGCCACAGTATGATATAATGTCCAGAAAACAACCAGGCATGAACACGGTAGTAGCCTTATCTTCACTAGTTTAGTCTACCACCGTGCCCTGGTACATAAAAGCAGCAGACCCATAATTAGTGTTGAGCATTAGTGTTGGCACCGAGCTGTGAAAAGGGGTCTAATGGTGCAGCAGAGAAGCAAGGGCCTTACTTGTTGAGAAATTGCTCCAGACCCTTCTCCTCTCCTCGATGATAGAGTCATCGAATATCCCCGTCATCCCCCCGGAACGGCAACTGTCGGTCAGGGCTTTCCCTGGCAGGGGCGGACCACCACCTGAGGAAGAGGCCGTACCATCGCAATGGAACGACACGCTAGTTAGCGGTGTATCACCAAACTACCAAATGTAACTTTAGATTTTAGGTGAAACATATGGAGGAATTTGACTTTTAAAATTAAATAACACCTATTTGCCCTATATATTTCTAAGAAACATCAAATTACAATGGCCTCATTTAATGGAGGATTTACTAACCACAGAAAAAAAAGGAAATCAAATATACATTCAGCAGTTGGGTCATAATGACAAGCTTGCAACGTATTTTTTCACTGATATTTAACCGTAATTTAAATATGGCTGTAGGCTCATTTAAATATGGGCTTAAGTGTTATGGCAGAACAATTAATCGAAATATTATCGAAATCGCAATATGGCCAAGTACAATATCCAAATCACAGGGGCTTACAGGTTTTGGGTAAAATGTTAAATCTAAATTATAACACCATTATAAATGAAGTACTGTAGTGCTGCAGAGATGCCCTTGGCCTACACATGTTTTTTATCCAGATGTATGAAAACTCTTGTTGGTACAGACCCCAACAAGATGTCACATTGCGATTTTAATAGTTTTTTTCAGTGAAAAGGAAAATTGTGATGCAAAAACGATCATTCCCACTAATAGTGAATCATATCACAATCGCAATAGCAGTTTAAATAATCGGAATAAGATTTTTGTACCGTTTTATTCAGCCCTCTACGATGGTTTTAAGAGAGAAACGAAAAATGATAGCGCCGCTAACGACAAATAACAAAGCAAAACTTGACAATTACAAATGTTCTTCATAGTCAGATAATTGTTATCTATTCATGATTAAACATAATTACACAATAGTACAAAATAAAAATAAAACATGAACGACATAACCCTGATAATTAATAATCAAAATTGTATCCATGTACAACCGCTGATGTGTTTATGTAGCTAACAAAGCATCATCATCAACACGGTTTGGCTGGTAGGTGTTTAAAACCTCCTCACTGAGCCCTGCTACTAGACGAGGCCACTATACATTATGCTGTGGGTTTAGCCTTTTCTGCCATAGCCCTGGTGGGTCAGGTGTGGCTGGGGCCTCAGGTGGGCTTGCAGTGCCCTGGACTTTGCTGAGCTTACCTTGCGCTCGCCTCTCCAGCTCTGCTCGAGCCACTCAAAGTCACTGTAGCGTCTGCGTACGCGAGACTCCTTCAACTTGAAGATGGGCAGGTTGGTCTGAGGGGACACACACACACAAAATTCAGTTCTGAAAACATGCTAGCAAGTGGCCATTAAGGTCAATATGCCTCGTGCAACTTCTGATTTTGACTACTAACTTATATAAAAAAAACAATGCAGGGCTGGTGTTGGCACTATCTGGAAATTCAAAGCTGTTTGCATTATTGCTTCAGTCCATAAAGATGCCGGTAACTTCATCGTCTCAAGAGTTGTGTGTTTAGTTTGCTGTGATTTCTTTTTTTTATTCATTGCACTATTAAATATTCTTCAAGAGCCCAAAAAAAAGAAAATTCCATCCACTTCAAAACTCCATTTGCGACATGCTCTTTCCCAGCCAACCTATGTCACCCATCATGTACAACTCAACTCAATACAAAGAAGACACTGCTGGTAGCATGCATTTACTGTCATTTTGTGCCAGTTCGAGACAGAGGAGCGAGTGAAATGTTGACTGTTGAGTTGGGTTTTGCATAACCTTTGTGTTACCAAATGACTTTCTGGTAAAAGAGAACAGGACAGGGGGGGGGGACGGGGGGGGGGGGGGGGGGGGGGGGGGGGGGGGGGGGGGGGGGTGGGGGGGGGTTGGGGGGGGGAGACAAAACATAAAGCCTATACAGACCAAACCCAAAAATTGAAAAGGAAAAATTTGAAATAGGCCTCGGTTGAAAAAAAGTTCTGCAATTTTCTCACCAGAGGTCTAATACACTTAAGACTTTTGTGTGCGTTGTGGTTGGATCTTTGCTTTGTGGTGTAAATAGCATGTCTTACGAAGTGCGGAAGTGTGGGACAGTGCATGAAAATGGGTGTGTGTTTTTTCCCCAAGTTGCCGCTCACAAGCACTCGAGAAGTAATAATTTATATTAGAAAAATTGCGCCTGCTGTTTCGACATTGGCACCGGAGAACAGGTGAAGCAAAAAAGCACAGTACAAAGCAACATTGCCGCACCTCTCTCACTGGGGCCCTGGCGGCACAGAGCCAGCCATGCACGGCACAACAATGTGCAGGATATGAGGTGACAGGAGAGGCATGAGAGAGATGGATATAGTAGGCTAAGAGGAGGTAGGACGGAGGGGAGGGGGGGGGGGGGGGGTGTCATTGGCGGTCGCACAGCGCCTGATGGTCAGACCTTGCCATGGTGAGGAAGGACGAGACCCACGAGAGCTGACGCTAGTTGAGCGGTTAGGGCGGGGCATACATTGCAGAGGGGGCGCCGCTTCAGGCGGATCGATGGCCAGCCGGGGTGTGGTTGACTGGATGTTGGTTGATATACCAAAAAGCTGTAAACTGGTCTGAGTAAAATATGGGCTGATAGTGGAGGTAAGAAGAAACTAAACTAAATAAACAACACAAAAGAGTTAGAAAATAATGGTGTGTGTGTGGTCTTGGGGGGGGGGGGGGGGGGGCAGAAGC